>JANIIA010000002.1:16851592-16864006 GCA_027478495.1 Erythroxylum alaternifolium
ATACACAATTTAACCCCCCTTCTTGTGTATTTTGTCTATTATAAGTAATTTCTATATTAACGTGTGATTTACTTCAGTGTAAATAGTTGTGGATGGGTGGAGAGACCAAGCTTAGGTAGACGGTCCAACCAGAGTTGGAGGGCAACATGCAGTGTGCAGCGTTAAGCAAGTTTCATAGTGCAGCGTGGCGTGGTGGATGGCAATGGCTGCAAGCAGTGGCATTATGATAGTGGGTAGTTGGGGACAATGAACATTGGAGGTAGGGAGAAAGAATAATGCAAAGTTGAAAACGGGTCGAGAGGACTATGTGCGTTGGTTTGGTTGTTTTTTTTTTTGCAATTTAGTCATTGTAGATTTAAAATTTTATGGTATGGATCGGTATTTTGTTGGTATTTCAAATACTAGTTAGTATTGGTAAGTACCAGACGAAAAATTTAATACTGATTAGTACTGAATACATTAATTTTGTATAACGTTTTGACCGGTATAATACCTTTTGGTTGATAATGGCCGGTATAGTATGAAACCCATATCTTTAGTTGTACTATAGGAATGAAGAAGCAGCCTACGTCAAAGAAAATGTCCTTAGATCTTGTATCAAGGACCTTTTTCGTACCAAAATATATTGTTAAAAAAAGTTGACAAACTAAATACTTGGAATCATAGGTCGATCCATGATTTTCTTATGTTAGAGTAGGAAGCAAAGTAATAAAGGTATCGATATATTTATACAATATATATATTAAAATTTATTTTTAATTTGTAATAAGATGATTACCTTTTCAAACAATTTAATCTAAAATTTTGTATAATTCAATACATAAAACTTGCAAAAAAATATCATGTAAAAATTAATTTTTACAATTATTAGAGTTTGAAAATATGAAAAATGTATCTTGATTAGTAATAAATTTTAATTTTAATGAAATTATTATCTTTTAAAAAAATTTAATACTTAAAATTTTAATTTACAGTTGTGTAATTAAATAGATTTTAATAAAATTTGAAAAATAATATAAGTAAAATATATTTTATAATTTAGAATTAATTGAATATTGTTAAAATTTATTATATAATAGAATTATAATTATAAATAATGTATAATATTATAATAATATGCTTACTTTTATACATTTTTCATGGTGATTTCAAAAGCCCAATACTAAAAAGGAAAAGTAGGTCACAGATTTCAAAAGCCCATCTTAAACCTCTCAAAAACCACATTTGCTCTCTTTCTTCGTTACCCAAAATCAATGGCGCACTCTTCTTCTCTCCTTGTTCATCATCGTCTCTCCACAGTTATCTGCAGTCCTCCTCCTCAACACCACCTTTACTTTGAACCCCTCAAAAGGTTTTTTAATGTCTCATTTACCTCACGGACCCAGAATTCTTCTCTTCTTGTGCATGCTAAAGCCAAATCCCCTCCTTCTCTTTATCCCACACCCACCTCTGCTAAACAGGTAGAAGAATATGAAGAGGTCAACATAGCAGAGGATGTCACTCAGGTCTGTTTTGTTTTTTAATTCCTTCACAAAACGTACGGTAATGTGTTGTTTGTTCTCTATTTCATTAGTTTTGGATAAGGTCGCTGAAGTGGGTTCGGTTCATCTACTCCTTGTTTTTTACGCTTATAAGGAAAATTTATAAGCAAAATGAGCTTGAATTTAATCGTATTTGGTGCATAATAGAGCTAGTTAATTGGGAAATTTCCACCTTTTTTGTGGAATTTATAATGAACTGAGCATATTCATGTAGTTGATTGGGAGAACGCCGATGGTATATATTAACAAAGTTACTCAGGGCTGTGTGGCCAACATTGCTGCAAAGCTTGAATCATTGGAACCTTGTCGGAGTGTCAAGGATAGGTAATATTCTTTATTACCTGAAATTTAAAATTTATAGACAGTAGCGTTGGTGATTTTCGGTTTTCCAGTCATTGAAGGTCTTGGACGCAATCCAACATGTTATGTTAGTGTAGTTTTTCATGCAAGCATTTAATATATGTGTTTAGAGTTAAACCGAGTGTTATCAACTTTTTATGGTTGAGATTTCAGAATTGGCTATAGTATGATATGTGAAGCGGAAGAAAGTGGAGCAATATCTCCTGGGAAAGTTAGTCTTCACTTTTAATCTCAGATATATAAATTGGCACGGTAGAAAGCCATAGTAATGATTAGACAGTTGAATACATTTCTTGTTTCTCTGCAGACTATACTGGTTGAACCAACAACTGGAAATACAGGGCTTGGTATTGCTTTCGCTGCAGCATCTAAGGGGTACAAGCTAATTGTGACTATGCCTGCGTCCATTGGCCTTGAAAGAAGAGTGCTTTTGCGTGCATTTGGGGCTGAGATTGTTTTAACTGATCCAGAGAGAGGTCTGAAAGGGGCTGTTGATAAAGCTGAGGAAATTGTTCTCCATACACCAAATGCATACTTATTTCAACAATTTGAGAATGCGGCTAATTCAAAGGTTAGATGTGATTAATCTCACATTACTTTCTAATTTTTTAACATAAAAGTGATTAATCTGTATGGGTGCATGTTATTGAAAAACAGTTGTTCTTTATGTATCACAGATTCACTTTGAAACTACAGGACCTGAAATATGGGAAGATACTTTGGGTAATGTTGACATTCTTGTTGCTGGAATTGGAACAGGTGGTACTGTAACAGGGGCTGGGCGTTTCTTGAAAATGATGAATAACAGAGTCCAGGTTCGGGTCCTTATTTTTTTGAAATAAGTGCTAACTTCTTTCTTCAGAATGACAAGTCATTCACATATGTGTTGCTGCATCATTCTTCTCCTGTAAATTTTCATCTTTGTGTATAATATCTGGTTAAAGTTATTGGATTTGTTTACTTAGGTCATTGGTGTGGAACCTGCTGAAAGGAGTATAATCTCGGGAGAGAACTTGGGTAAATTGTTGTGTTTATATTTTATTTTGGCATTATTTCTTTTTTCTTCTAGTATAAGATCTATAAGAGAAATTTGTGGCATGGTATTGTTAATGGTGCGTAAAATGTGGTGCAGGCTATATACCAAGTATCTTGGATGTTAAATTGCTTGATGAAGTTATCAAGGTAAGAGGATGCCGGTGATCTAGTATAATAGAAATTTGTATTTCAGACAGGGAAGGAGCTAGGTTCGCCCGGCTCCGATTGTGGCCAAGAAGAAAAAGATTGATAGTAAAAAATGAATACAAATCTTGTGAAAAAAGTTGGAGCTTAACAAAGATTGATAAAATTTCCCCCCACTGAATCCCAAGTCTAGCTCCACCTCCCTAATTCCAGAACATACTTTTTTACCTGAAATTATCTTGTTTATTTGCTTCTTTTGTTAGATAAGGAAAATCAAGATCAGTTCATAGATAGCGCAAGCAATATGGATACTTTTCAGGAGAGAATAATGCATCCTTCTTAGCAGAAGTCAATTTCTCATTTTTCATCATCCTATTATTTTCTTTATAAAACGAAATGCCAACGTTCTGAATAGACATTGTAGTTTTTCATATTTGAACTATCATTCCTATGTTTATTATGTTATTGGAGCGTCCATGTGTGGTTTGATGCAAATTCTTGATGTCCGTAGTATATAGCCAGGCTTTTACTCTTCTTAACTATTGAATGTTAAAGTTCAGACTGTGAAAGGGATGCTATTCAATTTATCTCTCTTTCATTTTTCATTTTTAAATTTTCTACATTTCAGGTTTAATGCAAAATATCCATAAAGGAACCACCTTTAGGAATTCAGGCTCTTGAGAAATATAGTTGATTTCTATAATAATGTATATACACTCAACTTTGATCGCCCCATTTGGTTTTACGAAAGCACTTCAGTTTCTCTGTGCATGCAGTAGCAGTATTGTTCCTGGCTAATTTGTTGTGATGGATTATTCAATAAAATGTTTTGGCACAAAACTTGAAGGTCACAAATGATGAAGCCGTTGAAATGGCGAGGAAGTTAGCGTTGGAAGAAGGGCTGCTGGTAAATTGCAAATATTGACATAAATGCATACCTTTCTAGTGGTTTTGCTTCATTAAATTACTATGTTGTTTCCAGGAACTTTCTCAAGTTGGTCTTGATATTGAAAAATTGTTGAGCTTTCATATCCATATCCTTTTTCAAGGACAAAAATAAAAGACCTTTCTTTTTAGCTAGCGCAGTTTTAACTAGCATGATCTTAAAGGCCCTTTACTCTTGTCGAGGAAAAAAATTCAAACCTATGCTTTTAATACATACAAGCACCTCAGTGTGTTTGCATACTTTGTACTTGATAAATGTATGGATTATGTGCCTTTTGTAGGTCGGAATTTCATCGGGCGCTGCTGCAGCTGCAGCTATTTGTTTGGGAAGAAGGCCTGAGCATGCCGGGAAACTTATTGCAGTGAGTTGGAATTTCCTTTTACTTGCCAATGCTAGATAAAATTCATCTGAGTCAAAGTACCCGCACCTTCAAGGATTATACATTTTCATTTGACTAAAGAAAAGTAGTTCTCTGTACATTCTAATGTGTCATCCTTTGGAAACGTGATCTGTTCTTCGGCTTTGTAATTATTCTACTAATAATAAGAGGGTTTTCTCATCTTCATTTGGATATAACTTGGTTTTCGTTGATCTTACAAAAATTTCAGGTTATATTTCCAAGCTTTGGTGAGAGATATATTCCTACTGTCCTTTTTCGCTCAATATATGAAGAGGTTCAGAATATGCAACTTGGGTAGTCCAACCATTCAAAATGATTGAATCTTCTATAGATTAGACTTCTACTCAATCTTTGAAAACAAGATGGAGCCGTTGTACACCACTGACAGGTAGTGGCTTTAACAAGTATTTTGTTTTTTTTTTTCCCTTCTTAGATTACTTGATCTAACCTTGCCTATCCTTCTGTTTGCAGATGCAATCTGTATATTGTGGTATAGACCCTGGGTTTTGCTTCGAGGTAGAGTTACAAGATTCATTCTTGTGGAAGCAATCGAAAAAGGATTTCAAAGTTTCCCTTCATTCTTTGACCCCGTTTTATTCGATATGATAGTGAATCTGTGTTGGATGGAGAGGGGTTGGAACACTGGATCAGTTTGACCTTGATACTGGATGCTATTGCTTGGCTGCAATCAATACGTGCATCTGCAGATTGATTTGATCTCAGAATGGAGCTCTGTCATTTGACCGTATGCATCGAACATGTATAAGGACTTGTGGGAAGGTGCAAGTTACCATCAGGAGAGCCTGTACCCAGGAACACAATGAATAGGCTGTTCCTAAGCTGGCGCAATCTACTCTCATATGTGCCTGTTTGTCAAAATCACGCTGATTGCAATGTAATGATGACTCTCTTTAAGAGCAATTGACTAATATGATTAGACCTTTACGCAATGCACGTCACCGGTGTTATACAATACAAGTGGTCACTCTCATTAGTTGAAGAAAACTATAAATTGAAATACGAGAAAAATGTATATTTTTATTTTTAATATTTGTCCAAAATTTAAATAATAATAAAGACAAATTTAAGTTTAATATTTTTTACAACAATATAAATTAAAATTTAATGTTTTATAGTGTTCAATGATTTTTAATATTTTGTAATGTTTCAAATAAAATTTAATATTTTCACCTTCACACAGTCGTTTCCCTTCTCTTCGTCTTATAATGCCATAGGACCTAAAGGATTTGCTTCCTTTGAAAATCTCAGAAAGTGGCATACTGCCTTTTGAATGAAAAGCAAATTGCAGAAGCCTCACAGTGAAAGCTGACATGAAAGTAGGGAGGACTAAACCGAGAAGTGGAACGAGGCTATTGGCTGAGAAAACCGTAATGAAGGCCACTAGTTGGAGTTCAATCGCAAGCAATGATCCCATTATACCTTCCACTATTGGTTGCCGCGGCTGTAATTAACTTTGCTCAGGGGATTTTGTTTAAGCTTTGCTGATGGAGTAGAGGCCTCACAAAAAAGAGAAGGAAGACTAATTGATGGAGGTGAACAATAAAAAGGGAGACCGTGACGTGAAGGTTTAAATAAATTAGATATAATTTTGAGTAAATTGGAGATTTTTATTTATCATATTAAGCTTAATTTGAATAACTTAGCCTACTTAATTTTTTTGTGGTTAATAATTAATAAGATTTGTTAAAAATAAATTTAATTTGAACTTTAAATATATTAAAATTTTGACGAGATAATATCTCTTTTTGTTATATATTATGTTAATATTAAAATGACCATATTTTTATTTTTATTTTTATTAATCATGTAGGTCCTACTTTGTCTCATGTATGTCATGAGACATGTAAGATCCACTAATTTTAATTAAACTTTAATTGATATTAATCCATTTTTAAAATTTTTATTAGTCCAACCCAACCTTAATTAACCCTAATAACCTCAATTTAATTCAATAATTCAACTTAATTGTAATTTTGAAAAACCCTAATTTTTTAAATATGATTTCTCTATCATTTTTATTTACTTTTACTAGAACCTAATAACTTCATATCCCTCTTTGTATTCCTTATTTTGACAGGTGATTGCAATGTTTTTGCATACATAACTTTAAAGATCTGAAACTCAAATCAACCATTTCATTAAGAATCTTATCAATTTGTTTTCTCTCTAGCAAAGACTTAATTAACATTAGGAACAACTCTGTCTCTCCTCATCAACTTGTACATCTTTAAAATTTCATTGTGCATTGACAGATTGAGTTTTATGGAAGGGCAAGAAATCGACGGAAAAGAGAGAACTCACACAGGGAAGCGAATGGTGACTTAGAGACAATAAGAGAACTCACAAGTCACAAGGCTATGGGTTGATTCCGAACATGAAGCTTGTGAACTTGTTCATGATCGTTGCAGTTGATTGGTAAATCAATGGCTTATTAGGTCGGTTCCCAATGAGGGTAGCGACTAAGCAAAAGGGGGAACAGAGATTTGAGATTAAACAATAAAGTTTTCTAGAAGAATAAAAATGTAATTAATTTATGTTTATTAAAATGAGTAAGTGTCAAATGTCATACGTAACAAGTAAAATTTAAGTGGTCAATAAAAAAATAAAAATGTGTAGTATTATTATTTTAGTGACATAAAAAACAAAATTATAATTTTGTTAAAATTTTTATTATTTAAGACTTAAATTAAAAATATTATAATTTATTTTGATCTATATTTTAATGTAACGTTAAGATTAAAAATAATTTTTTATCAATAAAATATATGTCAAATCATGAAAAACTTTAGGGTTACCTAAAAGTGAATTAGTGAGTTTTGGAGGGGGGAATAAGTAACTGCTTATGTTGTGTAGTCCAAATTAGTTAAACGTTTTATGTATACACAGGAAGTATTTGCTAAATTGAAATCTTGTACAAGGAATAGGTTACAATCAATACATTATCCATGCGTTGGCGTGTGAAACAAGGAAAAGGAGTTGCCTTGCCGAGACGTCGATCATCATATCCTGTGAACGTTTCTTGGTTTAAGTAACAAGTCATTGGATGCATACGCTTACTTTAAGGAGCCCGTTTCTTTACTCTTCTTTTTTTCTATTTCGGAGAAGAAACAGGAGCACGACCTTCTAATAATAGGACATATGATACTGTAATGGAGGGATCAGTAAAAATAATACACAATATCGCTGAGGATTTGTCGTCAATTAATGAGTTGCGTTTATTGTTGGAATATGAAATTGATGTTTTGTCCATGCATAGGTTGCACTCCACCTCTCCACTCTTATCACTAACTTTCTTGGTGCCTTTGTATGGTAATGAAATTCCTCTTTTACGATGAACAGTGGAAAGACAGAGAATGCTTACTAATATGAGGTTACAATTCCTTTTACATATTAGAGATATAAAAAAAACCCGCAATAGAAGCCAATTTTGTAATAAATTTAATATGACAATTTTCATAAATTTCTTATTATGAAGAGATTTTTGTGGCCAAAACGAGCTTCGATCACCTGGGACCTTCATGGCAACTGTTCATCGATACGTGGTTAACGTCTTTTTACAGTTTTTTCAAAACATATGCACTCTTAATTAACGGGTCAGGAGATCCGTATGCTTACGAATGATATGAGCAACTGCACAAGATCTTAACCTTTATATATAAATTTCTTATTGGTCTTTCCCATCACAAGCGTGATATGGGTCTGGTTCACACTAATCGAGATTCATTTTTTCTTAGACTTCGACCTATTGATTTAGATCATTTATTGGGTCACTTTATTGCCCTTATATGGATCAAATTATGTAACTTCACCGATAAATTATTAAAAAGTCAAAATTAAAATTCATAGTAGTCCAATAATGAGAAAGGACAAAATTGTACAACAAAATGACAACCCTAATAATTATAACAAATTGACTCGTGCTTATTAGTCGGTGCAAATATGAATATTTTAGGTGGTGGGGAAAGAGAATAAGAGGTTGGAGGGCTATTATATATTATCTCATAAATTTAAGAGGTAAAGGCTTACATTTGACTATTCTTGACTACGTGATTGTAGACTAAAAAATGGGAATTCATGATAAAAGTTATGCTCATATCTGAAAAATAAAGTCAAAGTCAAAGTCAACGTATAAAGTTCTTCACTTTGCGAGAGTTTGGAGGCAGTCATAATATATACAATATTTCATTTATATTTTTACAAAAAGACTGTTTTCGCGACTTAAACTTATGATTTTGTGGTCACAAAGGAGCAAATAATCTCCTAAATAGTGAGCTACATCGGACTTGGAACATAAAATATGGGAAAAGTTCTATTTTCTTTACAAACATCAATCCACAAAGAGTATATCGAGTATGTTCGTAAACTAACGACACCAACCAATTATGGGACACTTGAAAAACTGTTTGTTAAGAAAAATACAACTCGTTTACAATATCTAGAGAATGAATTTAACTTAAGGCAATCTTTTAATTGAAGAATAATTTTTAAAAGTTAAAATTTGTGTTAAAATTTAAAAGCCATTGAGTAATGCTTGATTATGCTGTTATCTTATCTGTGGTCTATGAAAATATTTTGCTCATTTTATATCCTTAATACAAGGACGAGCTAATCAACCTTTAACTTTTAAGCCATAAAACTTACTTTCGAATTAAAAAGTCTTAGTGAAGTGACAAATAACAACAAGCCTCCTTCTCATATCGAGGACTTTTTTTTCACTAAGGACCAAAAGAATAGGAGATCTCCAAAGTCTTCAGTGAGTAGAACTCAGTCCAAAGTTAAAGAGTAGTCTAAGAGCAATTCAATAGCTTGTTATTGGTATAAAAAGATGGGACACATCGAACATAATTGTCAGATGAAGGTGGTGAGTGATCAATATGGAAATTCAGGCCATATCAAGTCAAAACGTTATATAAAATTGAAGGAGATAGGAGCAAATGTGGCATATGAATAGAGTGGCTATGAACAACCAAATTAGGATGAGCATTTTTCTATTGAGGTTATTGATCAATCAGTAAATGTGACTTTTGTTGTACACTAGACTTGTCAAGCCTCATAATAAGTCTCCTGCATCTCAGAACATGCAATCTTCTTTACGTAGCTAAATAAACCAAAAACCACGCATTACCTTTCACGTGCTTTATTTTATTTTATTTCTTTTTCATACTATAACAACTTTCTTCCTTTATTTCCGTGTATTCTTCCAAGTGTAAAAATTGTATTTATCCTTTACCGAAATTGGTTTTAATCTTTCATTATAAATAATAGCCAACATATTTTTGCTGATTCATTCAGCAGACCTTTCATAATTTTGTTATCGAAATCTTGTCTTGGTATCAGAGCCTTCTAACTAACAACCTTCACTGATCCATTATGGCTCACTCACCTTCTGTTGAATCAGGAAGCCGAGCTTCTTCTCTGACGACTGTCACCACTGTGAGACCCCAAAAAAACAATCAAACCATAAACAGCTCCTTCAACCTAGTAGCACTTGTCAAGTTGGACAGGAACAACTACTTGTTATGGTCATCAATGATACTGCCTATAATCAAAAGCAATTGCATAGAGGGCTATATCACAGGCACAAAGGCCTACCTAAATGAATTCATCACGGATGAATCAGGCAATGTCTCCAATCCGGAGTTTGAAGAATGGGTGATAACATATCAGTTGTTGCTTGGTTGGTTATACAACTCCAGTTCCATTGAGGTGGTAACTTAACTGATAAACGACAAGACAAGTAAGGAGCTATAGGATTCAGCTCGAGAATTTGCAGGCACACATACTAGAGCCAAAATCACCTGGTTCAAGGCTGAGCTTCAACGAACCAGAAAAGGATCCACTAATATGGAGCAATATTTGAACACCATGAAAACTTTAGCTGACAACCTCTAATTGCCAGGAAGTCCTTTACCTCTCAGTCGTTTAATAACTCAAATTCTTGCCGGCCTTGCTTCAGATTATACACCTATTGTGGTTCAATTATTAGATAAAGAAAATTTAACTTGGATTGAATTTCATACAACCCTTCTTGACTTTTAAAGGCAGGTTAGAGCAACTGCAAAGTCTTCAAAATTTAAGCCTTAATCAAATTTCTGTTAAGGAAGACAGCAAAAATAGTATTCATCCATACTCAAGCAGAGGACGTAACAGCTAAAGAGTATCTCCACAAGGTGGACGAGCTCGAGGATGCGGTAGACAAAGTACCTCATCTTGACCAATTTGCCAAGTCTGTAGTAAAATAGGTCACAATGTAGCCATTTGCTATTATCGCTTTGATCAATTATATATGGGCCATGCACCTAATCGTGCCAAACAAGCTTCCCCAAAAAAATCAAATCCATACTCTGCTTACATAGCTACCCCAGAAACCACTATTGATTCTGCCTAGTATGTTGACAATGGAGCCAGTCAACATGTTACTAATGATTCAAGCCTTCTAGTTGATCCTACCAAGTACTCTGGTAAGAATGCTCTAATTGTTGGAAATGGTACTCATATACCTATTTCCCATATTGATTATACTACTATTCCATTTGCTCCAAAACCATTAAAACTTAACAATGTGCTTCACTCACCTCATATTACAAAAAATCTTATCAGTGTTTCTCGTCTAACGTTAGATAATAACATTGTGGTTGAATTTCACCCTCATTGCTTTTTTGTGAAGGAAAAGCAGACGGGGAGAATCATACTTCGAGGACACATTAGAGATGGACTTTATCAGCTGGATTCAAAGACAGATAATACACAACCCCAATGTCGTTCACATGTGCTCTCTATCTCTAACTCCCAACCCAGCAACATATACTTGCATAGAACTTTAGGTCATCCATCCTACAAAGTGTTATCCAAAGTTCTTCAATTATGTGATATCCCAAAATAAGTTAATAATACATTTGAATTCTGCTCAGCCTGTCAATTGAGCAAGTCTCACATATTACCATTTTCTATTTCACACTCTAGAGCAACATAACCACTTTCACTACTACACACCGATATCTAAGGTCTTGCGCCTCTCCCCTCCACACATGGACATCGCTATTACATCCACTTCCTTGATGATCACAGAATATACACATGGATTTATCCTTTAAAAAATGAAAGTGATGCTCTCTCTATTTTCATCCGATTTAAACTTATGGTCGAAAAACGTTTCAATAAACCAATTAAAATTGTTCATAGTGATTCTGGGGGAGAGTATCTTGTCTTCTCCAAATTTCTAGCTCAATATGGCATCCTCCATCAACTATCCTGTCCATACACTTCTGCACAAAATGGACATGCTGAACGTAAGCATCGTCATGTTACTGAAGTAGGTTTAACACTCTTAGCACAAGCTCAAATGCCCCTCACTTACTGGTGGGAGGCATTCCAAACAGCCACCTTTCTTATTAATCGTCTTTCCACACCTGTCCTGAATTATCCATCACCCTATCTGGTTCTACACAAACAATTACCTAATTATGCCAATCTTCATCATTTTGGTTGCTCTTGTTATCCCTGCCTTACACCTTTTAATAAGCATAAACTCCAATTTCGCTCAACTAAATATTTGTTCTTAGGATATAGTAACCATAAAATCCTTACACCCAAATGGTTTATGAAGTATTTGGTTATATTTTTCAGGTGAATATAGAAAATCTTGAAGAAGAACAAACCCATATGTAAAAAAATTTTTTGACTTACTAAAATCAACTGACCAAGAATTATGTCCAAATTATGAGACCATGACTCAATTATCTTTAATTGCTCAAATATTGAATATAAGTCTGAAAGACATATTTCTGATCGAAGTTTGGATAAAATTCTTGCTTGGTATAATGAATCATTACCTCTTGATCATACAATGGTTGATAATTTCTACAATATGAAGAAACTTATTAGGGTTTTTGTAACATCCCGTTTCCAGAGAACGGGTCGGACCAAAGAAACGGGTCCAGATGTGGTAAATTACCATATCTCATGCT
>JANIIA010000002.1:16886384-16916482 GCA_027478495.1 Erythroxylum alaternifolium
TAATAGCTCGAGGCTCATTACTTCAACTAGTCCCCGTGTTCCTTGAATAGATCTCTCAGTTGCTAGGAAGGTTTCCTAAAAGAAGTATACAAGGCATACCCAATAAAACTTACAAGTAAATCAAATATAGAGATGGCGACTAGGGTTGCTATTTCCATTATTTTGATTATTATAAAATTTGAAGACCAAAATGGATCTATGATACGTTCTTTTATTTACAACAGAATGGTATACAAAGTTAACAAATCTTAATTAATAAAAAATAGGATTTATGGCTACACAAAGTGTTGAAGGGAGTCCTAGATCTGGTCCAAGACGAACTATTGTGGGCGATTTATTGAAACCCTTGAATTTGGAATATGGTAAAGTAGCTCCTGGATGGGGAACTACCCCTTTGATGGGGGTTGTAATGGCTCTATTTGTGATATTCCTATCTATTAGTTTGGAAATTTATAATTCTTCAGTTTTACTAGATGGAATTTCAATGAATTAGATTTACAAGAACCACTCATTCCTAGCTTTTCAATGCAAAGTGAAGTATTTAGGCATCCGATCTTTTTATCCCATTTTCATTCTATTTTGGTAGTTTGATCGTGGAATTTCTTTTTTTTCTAGATTTTTGGAATATGAGTGTGCGACTTGTTATAAAGGATCCTATTGATAGTACAGAGAACGAGTCTGTCATCTTATCTTAATAAAGATGGTTTTTTATCTTGTTAGATGTTTATTTTAGTATCTGGAGCATGGAATATATAAGATGGATTACGAAGTATTAGAACTATGATTCATGTTAAATATTTGGATCTTGCGACCGAACTTGTAAAAATTTCAAAGTGTTAGAAGGTATAAATTGAAAGATTTTTCTTCTTTCAAACTTTTTGTCTATGCTTATTTTGATCAAAAGATAAACCATTCTTTTTCTTTTTTTATTATATTTATTCATTAAATAGGTGATGATACAATGATTCTTATTCACAGAATACGTGGACTTATCTTGAAGGTTTTATTGAATCATTATGTTTCTAGTATGAATCTAAGGTTTTAGTTGATTTATAAGATCTTAACAAGAAAATTCTTATCAATCAATAATAAAGATAATAAAGAAAAGAACAGCACGACTTTATTCCATTGTATTCCATACAAATGAAAATAATACCAAATCAAGGAAAAGCAAAATGGGTAAATAGAAGATTCAAGAGGTCTGTAATAACCAGCGTTAAGAGATGAATGAACCGACTTGATGTTTTGGCATTATAACCATAACGAGGAGTTTGCAGATTTATCTGTTTTCGTATCTTTAGAAAAAATTGTTGAATCATACAATTAAGGAATTTATATTCCATACACATCCGTTTCAACTAATATTTTGGTTTTTCTATTTAAGCTATACGAGATGAATTTATCATATACAGTTCTTAGAGGGCGAGTCACTTTGGTTTACCTATCTCAATAAAGTCTATGATTGATTCGAAGAACGACTCAAGATTCAGGTGATTGCAGATGATATAACTAGTAAATACGTTCCTCCTCATGTCAACATATTTTATTGTTTAGGAGGAAATACGCTTACTTGTTTTTCAGTACAAGTAGCTACAGGATTTGCTTTGACTTTTTACTATCGTCCGACCGTTACTGAGGCTTTTTCTTTTGTTCAATGCATAATGAATGAGGCTAATTTTGGTTCGTTAATCTGATCAGTTCATCGATGGTCGGCAAGTATAATGGTTCTAATGATGATTTTGCATGTATTTCATGTGTATCTCACTGGTGGCTTTAAAAAACCGGGTGAATTAACTTGGGTTATAGGTGTAGTTCTTACTGTGTTGACTGAATCTTTTGACGTAACTGGCTATTCTTTACCTTGGGACCAAATTGGTTATTAGGCAGTAAAAATTGTAACAGGCATGCTGGAAGCTATTCCTATAATAAGATCGCCTTTGGTAGAATTATTACGTGGAAGTGCTAGTGTAGGATAATCCACTTTGACTCGTTTTTATAGTTTACACACTTTTGTATTACCTCTTCTTACCGCTGTATTTATGTTAATACACTTTCTAAAGATACAGAAGCAAGGTATTTCTGGTCCTTTATAGTTTATAGAGAATATAGATCATAGATATTTGGAATAACTCAGTGATCATTTGGGGGAGGAATAAGAGTATTTCATTGTTACAAATATGGATTATTAAAAAAAAAGACATGTATTTAGATATTTCTCTTCAACTCCAAAAAATTGTATTATTCATTTTACATGAGTAGTTGAAGCGAACTCTTCGAAGAGAAAAATGGATTATGGGAGTGTGTGACTTAGACTATTGATTTGGCCGTGAAGATATATATCTGCCACATTGGAATTCATAATCAAATGTGTCTTTGTTCCAACCCCTGCGTAAGTCCCATATAGAGGATAGGCTAGTTTGCTTAAAGAGAATCCTTTCTATGATCAGAGCCAATCATGTCTTCTATGAACAGACTTTGTAAAATCCAGTAGAATAGGTGATGTGATATAATCCATATTTTCTTTTAGCTATTTGAGTTCCTTATACTTCTTTTTATCTCTTTCATTTACTTAATTTATTTAATGCCTAATGGTATGCAAATGTAGTCATTTCCTCTGCATCGACCCTATTTATGATACTATCAGAGTGAAACAAAGGATCTGAAGAATGATAGAGGCTAAACTATATTAGTAAGAAGTAAATCCTTTGTATAGAAAAAGTGTCGATAGGTTTTTGGATATAAAAGGCAATCGAAAGGTATAAGATGACCCAAAAAACGTTTGGTCATGACCACCTTTGTAAGGACAACTTGGGTATTGAGCATTTACCTGTAAGAAATGAATTTTTTGCAATGGTCAACCTTAAAAAAAGGAATAAGTCCATTTTTATTATTTATTACATAAAATCATTGATATACATATATGTGTAGATATGAATAACATATGGATTTTACAGCATCTAGACATATATATTCTTTATATGGTATGGATCCTTTTGGTTTGTTTGATTCTTTCTTGATATGGATGATGAAAAATTATCATGTCCGATCCCTTTGGAGGATGAATCTATAAAAAATTCACTTATCCCAGTAACAATAAATCTTGACTTGAATGATCTTGTATTAAGAGCTAAATTGGCTAAAAGAATGGGCCATAATTATTATGGAGAACCCGCAAGGCCCAAAGATCTTTTATATATTTTTCCATTAGTAATTCTAGGTATTATTGCATGTAATGTAAGAATTAGCGGTTCTAGAACCATCAATGATTGGTGAACCCGCAAATCCATTTGCAACTACTTTGGAAATATTGTCTGAATGGTATTTCTTTCCCGTATTTCAAATACTTCGTACAGTGCCTAGTAAGTTATTGGGTGTTCTTTTAATGGTTTTAGTATCTACGAGATTATTAACAATACCCTTTTGGAGAATTTTATTAAATTCCAAAATCCATTTCAACGTTTAGTTGTAACAACTATCTTTTTAATTGGTACTATAGTAACCCTTTGGTTAAGTATTGGAGTAACATTACCTATTGATAAATCCTTAACTTTAGGTCTTTTTTCAAATTGATTTGACTATAAAATCAATCATTACGACGATGTATCTAGGGAATAGTCGTTTCAAAGTGAATTATCCCTAGATAATATCTATTTAATTAAATTATTGATTTATTTTGTGAATATCAATATTGTGGTAAAAATTCAAATTTGATTTTCATCTTCTTTAGAAAAAAAAGACGAAAATCAATATAAATCTAATGGATTTAGAATGAATTCTTTGGTAAATCAATTGTAAAATACTTTTTTGTTTCTAGAATGCCTAATATATGTTTTATATCTTTTATATGAAAATGTTCAATTTTCATAAGGTCTTCTTGACCGGTATTCAAAAAGTATGACAATGTATGTATATTGGACCTTTTTAGACAATTATAGATCTTAGGAGCCAATTCTAATTGGTCAATAAAAATATATTTCAATACTATTAGTTTTTTATTTTTCTTTAGTTTCGCCAATCTATCATGAACAGTAAAAAGTGGTAAAGTAACCTTATGTTGAATTTTTTCTAAATGTAATTCTTCTTCTTCTACATATAGAAAAGAAATAAATCAATCAATCAAATTTCAGGAGGCTTCATGAAATGCTTCTTTAGGAGTTAAACTTCCATTTGTCCATAGTTTAAGAAAAAGTGTTTCTTCCTTTTCATTCCCATTTCCATAAGAATGAACACTATGATTCGCATTTTGAACAGGCATGAATATAGCATCTTTAGGGTAGCCTCCGTCTTGAAAGTTATTTGGTGGTTTTACACAATAGCCGCGATTCCTCTAGATTTGTAATTCAATAGCCAATTTTAGTGGTCCTGTTAGGCTAGCTATATGCTGTGAATTATCAACAATTTCCACAGAATGTGGTAAGATGATATCTTGAGAAGTTACATAACCAAGACCTTTGACACAAATAGACACATCATGAATTCCATACAAATTACTTCTCAATACAATTTATTTCAAATTCGTTAAAATTTCATCTACTAATTCTCAAATACCCGGTACAGTAGAAAATTTATGTGATATTTTCTCAAATTTTGCACGTGTAATACATGTTCCTTCTATTTATCCAAGCAAAGCTCTTCACATCACAATGCCAATTGTGTCTGGTTGACCTTTCATAAGTGGAGACAGAATAAAGCATCCATAATAAAGATGCTTACTATCAGCTGTTGATTAAACACACTTCCACTGTAGTGTCCAAGCAGATATTATTACTTTCTCTCGAACCATAATTATATTTGATCAATTATTTCTTTCTCTTGAAATTTCTTCAATTTCTATTTTTACACGCTTCTTTTTTAGGGGGTCTGCAACCATTGCATGGCATAAGGGTTACATCCCGGAAGAAATTTAATAGTATACCACTTTTATGAATAGCTCTTAATGTCGCATCTCTTCCGAGACCAGGACTTTTTATCATAACTTCTGCTCATTGCATACCTTGATCCACTACTGTCCGAATAACATTTCCTGCTGCGGTTTGAGCCACAAAAGGTGTCCCTCTTCTCGTACCCCTGAATCCATAAGTGCCAACAGAAGACCAAGAAATCACCCGACCATAAACATCGATAATGTTCACAATAGTATTTTTGAAGCTTGCTTGAACAAAAAAAATTCCTTTTGGTACTTTACATGGATTCTTACGTGAACCTATACGTCTATTCCTGTGTGAACCTTTTTGTTTTGTAAATATTTTGTCATATTTTATTATCTCATAAATATAAGTTAGGGATCTATGGATATATCCATTTCATGTCAACATAACTCTTTGATTTTGTACGTGGGACCTTTTAGAGAGCTCCCATGTAAAAAGATTATCCTTATCTTTGTTTATGTCTCAGATCGAGACAAATTACTATAATTTGTCCCCATCTACATATTAGTCAACATTTTTCACAAATTTTACGAATAGAGGCTCTTATTTTCATATTTGTCATTCCTTAATTCTAAATATACATACTTCTTTTTTGAAGAAAATGAATTTATTTTCATTTTGAAATCTTGTCGTGTATCACTGTGAAATGAAAGGAATGTTCAAGTTGAAAAAAACTACATTGAATCTTTCCTAAAACATAATCTAAAACTAGATCTTTCTTATCTAAACAAATCTGGAGAATACTATAGGAAAGTGGTTTAATAATTAAGCCTTCCTGAAGCCATTTTTGCTCTTTCATTCTATTTTAAAAATCCTCTTTAAGGATATACTAAGTGAATGTAGGAGGAATGCTATTAAAAACTTTTTCTTTTTCTTTTTTAACAAATGGGAAATCCATACCAAATTTGAATATCAAAAAGATTACCATATATAATAAAAGATTTCTCCATCGATTCTTTCTAGGCGAGCTTCTCGGCCTGTCGTTATACCCCAAGAAGTCGAAATAATTACAATGACTATCCCACCTAAAATTTTAGGAATTTGTTGATAGTTAGAATAGATTCGTAGAACGGGACGACTGATCTGTTTTAAATTAAGATTAATTCTATATGTTCCTCCTCTATTCTTTCTATATTGTAAGGTTAACTCATAAACTTTTTGTTGCCTTCCCGATGTTTTCTCACATTTTCAATAGAACCTTCTCGTAAAAGTATTTTGATAAGGTTTTCGGTGATGTTAGTAAATACTATTCGAACAGTTCCTTTTCTATCCATGTCAGTATTTCCTATAAAGGTTATTATGTCAACAATAGTGTCCTTGACCATGATAAACTAAAATTATTATTGCCTCCTAATTTGGATATAATCAAACATACTTTTTTTGAATTAATGATTTAAAAGAATTAATTATTTACTAATTAATTATTTAACAATAATTAGTTTATTCAATTTATTATAAATTTGAAATTTCTTAAAGGTATATGCGTGAAACATAATCTAATAATCTACTAGTTAATTTGAATTTCATTTATTACATTTACTTTATTTCATTCAAATACTATAACTCAAATATGTTTGAGTATTATTTTCAATGTTATTTCTTCTTCTATTTGAATGATTTATCTTATAAAACTTTAGGTGCTAATGTAACTACTTAAGTGAAATTTAATTGTCTTAATTCTTGCGCGATCGCACCAAAAATTTGAGTTCCCCTTAGATTTCCTTCTTGATCAATGATAACTATATCGTGACATAGCATAATATCATACCATTTTCACGTTTGAGTTCTTTAAAACTTCGCACAATTACAACTCTGATCACTTTTGATCTTTCTAGATGGGAATTAGGGAGTGTTTCTTTAATCACAGCTGATAGTAGTACTTTTTATGATATTTTAGGATTTAATTTGTTATACATTTTGTGTTAAATTGAGTGTTAAACAGGTATTTAGGGTTTAATTATATTAGTTTTTGTGTTTAAGTGTTTTATTAGGTTAGTCTGAATCTTTGATCTTAAATTTTATATTTTTTAGGTACCTTGATGTGTGTGCTAGTGTTACAGGGTAAACAGGGAAGAACGATGAAGATTTGAAGAGCTTCGGGCTAAAAGATATAGGCAATGATCGTGCATAATGGCCACGATCGTGACAGAAGAGGAGGAGCCAACAGCAACTAAGCCACGACCGTGCATCATGGGCCACGATCGTGACAGAGAGCATCAAGTCAGGCCATGATAGTGCACAGCCAGGCCATGACCATGACAGAAAGGTTAAACAGTAAGCCACGATCGTGGCAGGTAGGGCCATGATCATGCCTTATGTCGGGCTAACAGAAAACTCAAATTTTAGGTAATTTTTTAGACCGTTTCGACCCTAAGTTTGATCTAGGGCTACTACAAAATAAATAGATTAATACGTAGCAACTGCCAGGGAGAGATTAGAGAGCCAAGAGATGCAAAAAGAGAGAGACTCCGTTAAAAATCTGAGGAAAAATCTAGTTAGAGATCAATCAATCGAGGAAGGAGACAAAGGAAGAGAGGCACGGAGACACGCTTGACGCGACATACTTCTCGGACCAGGTAGTTTCCAGCAGTTGCGACTCCAAGATCCATTTCGAAAGTATATTATAGTTGTTATTTCAATTTCATTAATGTATAGAGTCTTGAGATTGATTAAAGATATTTGTTGTTGAATGTTGATGCTTTTTTCTAAACTCACCTTCGGGTTTATTTATTCTTAAGATTAATAAAATTTATTTGATTATGTTTTATTTCGATTTATTGTGATTTAATTCGATTCTTCATAACAGGGCAATAAACTGAGAGGGTGAGCTCGTGAAAATCATCGATTTAGGTTAACGAGAGTTAGGTAAATCTATAGGTAGAGAATTGAATCAAACTGATAAAGTCGTGTAATGAGAGATCGAGCACAGACTCCTGGTAGGTTAATAGACAACGTTAGAACTAATTTAGGTATTGGACAAATTGCGGAACAAGAGGTCACAATTTTCGCAATTTGAATTAGGGAATATTAATTAGGGTTAAAAATTATAACTCGAGAGAGAGTAATTCACCCTAGGACCGTCTAGGCCCGTTAAATTAGAAATTTCATAATTGGATAGATTTTCTTTAATTTTGAATAAATTCCCTCTTTTTCTCAATTGGTCACTTCTATGTTGAATTTCAAATTATTTGTGTGAGTTTGCTTCTGTTTGCTCTTTTGGTGATTTAAATTCTCATATTTGACTCTTGATTAATTTTAATTCCTATAGTAGTTGTTTAATTAGGTATTGCAAACTTAGCTACCATTAGATTTTAGGACTAGTTCCTTTCCACATTGGATCGACACCTTAGGTACTACGTGAATGACCCGTGCACTTGCGATGATTACTAAGGTTAAAAATTAGTAAAACTTAGAGCATGTAACCTTGAACGAGCAAGTTTTTAGCTCCGTTGCCAAGGAAGGCAACTTAGTTCTACAGTTTAAGGTGTTAGGATAGCTTTTAATTTTTGATTTTGTTTTTCATAGTTCTATGTAGGAATCGTGCTCTTGCATAAACACAAGAGTCACGAGGGTTTCGAGTCGTGAAATTGAAACTTTAGATTTAGATATAACACATTTAAAATGAACCTTTAGGAAAGCTCGACGAGAAGAAGAATAAGAGTTCGAGAAAGCACAAATGGCCGAGGAATTCCAAAGAAACATGGATCAAGAAGTCAACCTGGTAGGCAGCAACAGAGGACCCTCATGGATTCTTTTCACTTCTTCTTCAGTCGTGCTCCCCCTCAGGTAAAGTTGGATCTGGTCTTCTTCTTCTTTTAATAATCGAACCTTTCATAAAAGCCATCTCTAAATGTGTTTCTTTGCTCCAATGTTAGATCTGATGAGTCACCACTAATTTCCAAAGGCTAACACTCCATTTAGTCTGCTCCTACCAATATAGATCTGCCTCTATTGTGTCTTAAGATTTACAGGTACGTCTTGCTACGTTCTTTACTATGCCATATCTAAATAGTTGATTCTCTATGATGCTGCTAGATTAGGGTAAAGAGCTTCTGGTATAGTGGAATAGAGGATTTGCTCTCTGATTTCACCAACCAGAGATTTAAGAACTTCATTTCTTGTGCGTGATTATAGCTGAAATCGCCTGTTGTTTCTCTCTAACCATATCTCCCTCACAGCAGAGGTGAAAGAGATAACATATACATACTCATTATATTTAGTAGTATGTGTCAACGTCAGAAGCCACTTAATGGCTTCTGCAAAGGTTATTCCTACATTAGAAATAAAGTTAAGAGTTGTAACTTGTTCCCATATGAATTTTGAGAAAGGGCATTTGAAGAAAAGATGTTCCCTTGTCTTTGGATAGTTATGTTGAATTTTAAGTTATGTTTATACTCACCTTTGAGTTTTTTAGTTCTTGCGATTAATAAAGTTTATTTGATTGTGTATTCTTTTGATTTAAATGTGATTCAAATTTTGTACTTAATAACTTGGCAATAAACTGAGAGGGTGAGCTAGGTAAAAATCATTGATTTGGGCTAATGAGAGTTAGGTGAATCGATAAGTAGAGAATTGAATCAAACCGGTAGAGTCATGTAACGAGAGATCAAGTATAGATTCCTAGTAGGTTTTTGGACAACTTAGAACTAATTTAGGTTTTGGGTCAATCACGAATCGAGATATCACAATTCCATAATTTAAATTAAGGATCATCAATTAGGGTTAAGAATTATAACTTGAGAGAGAGTAATTCACCCTAGGATCATCTAGGCCCATTGAATCGAAAATTGCATAATTGGATAGATTTTATTTAGTTTCGAATTAAATCCCCTTTTCTCTCACTTGGCTATTTCTAGGTTGATTTCGGATTGTTGTGTGAGTTGCTATTTTGTGACTTTTCTGTACTTTTAATTCTCGTATTTAATTATTGATTGATTTAATTTCTGCAATAGTTAATTGTTTAGAATCATTGTAGTTTATGCCGACCTTAAATTTAGGACTAGTTAGATTTCCTCATGGGATCGACACCTTAGGTACTACGTGAATGACCCGTGCGCTTACGGAATTTACCAAGGTTACAAGTAGTAAAACTTAGCGCGTATAACCTTGCGAACAATTTTGTATCACTTACCCGCGATTGGTTAACCACTAGTTATAAAGTTATTTCTACATCAATTATCCATAATAGGTTAACCGCTATACATCGGTAGTTACAAAGATGGTTCTGCATCGCTTACCTATAACTGGTTAACCACTAGTTACAAAGCTGGTTCTAAATTGCTTACCCATACTAGGTTAACCGTTATACATTGGTAGTTTTGGAGCTAGTTCTATATTGCTTACCTGCACTAGGTTAACAATTATACACCTGTACAACAAAATGTATAAAACCTATTAATGTACCATAGGCTAAAAACCATTTCCCTTTTATCAACCAATAACATCATCTCAAAGTAAACTCAAATGATATAAGATTTAACTTTCAAATTTCAATTCATATATTGTTAAAACATAAACTTATAGTGGCAATATTTAATTATAATGCATCATTCATATAAAACTCATAATCAATATTTACTTCATGATAGAATGGAACTCATTTTCATAAAATCAATTTAAAATACACTCACAGTTTTGCAACTTATCGCCAAGCACACTCACGCACTCCATGGCTCTTCTTTACTTATAAAACATTCATTTTGCTTATGCATTTATTTCCAAATTAGGAAATAAGGTATTTAAAACTATATATTTAGTTTAACCAAATTTGATATTAGTATTTAATCATGTAACACTTACACTAATCATATTTTTTCTTAGTTTCGTAAGCCAACCTATTATTCTTCATTACAAATTCTAACTTCAAAAATCACTTAAATAACATCTTTTACTTATTCTAACTTATCAATTTTTTCAAAATACTATCTCAGGCAATTAATTCACCATAACCATAATCAGACTTCAACAACTCACACCAATAACTCCATTTCCTCTTAAAGCCAAATTGTCCCCACTGCATTATATATATATATTATCTGTTTAATTTCTTTCCCTTTTTCTAATACAATTCACATAAGATTCATGTCAAGCATCATCCAAACACATCATAAACCATTTCAACTTCATACTTTCCATATACACTTTGTGCCCGAAATTTTCCAAATAATAACATAACACTTCATTTAATAATTCCAATGTCACAAATATACTTAATGAGCATACCTAATCATATTCACATCGTCATTACTTTATAACCATACTTTTATACCGAAAATACCCTTAAGGATAAACTTAACACATTTTACATTAAACCGTTCCAAATTCAATTCTAATTTAATTATTTTTCATTTCTTTACTTCATTAGCATGAAAACCTTGATATGAACCTCATGAAACATCAAAATAGGATTTTGGATTAAATCACACTAAAAAAAATTTAGCCATGGTTGATTCTTCCTATCTTGATTTTCTTGATTTATTTTCTTATTTTAAACCCTTAAATGTTTCTAATCTCATTATCTATTCTATGGCAAGTCAAAAATCATAATTTATCTTAAATACATCCATCCCATAAAAAAACACAAAACTAGAAATAAAAGCTAGAAAAACTTACTACGTTTCACGCAAACATTCTGCATATCACGCAAACAACATCTGCAAAACGCAAAAGTTTAATAGGTGTGTTTATTTTAAATAAAGAGGTGTGTAGTAGAGGTGGACCAGGAATTAAAACCAGAGATAGAGAGAACAGTAACGGTAGTGTGAGAAAGAGAAAGAGGGAGGTGTTACATGATGGTTCGGTTGGGGTTATTGAATAGGGTTGAAGTATTTTTTCAGGAGAGACCCATAAAGGGCTAGACACCGACGCTGGTTCGGAGGTGACATTGATGCCCATGACCCGGGTTAAGTGTATTTCACTGTTTTTGTTATTTCTTTCTCTCATTAGAAATTGATTATGTTATCCTATCATAATTGATTTGGGTTTCGTGTATGGATAATCATATTCTCGTTATTTTTTGGTTATTTGTGTATGAACTCATTAGGTATTATGAAAGGATGATTTTAATGCATTCATTGAATCGTTTATTTGCAAACTCATTGCCAGAATTTCGATATAATCTGTAACATGTAATGACTAACGATTTGTAATCATTAGGGATAACATAACCTCAATTAAATGACAAATTGTATATGGTTATTGCCTTGATTAATCGGTTTTCCTAATTTATAATGCTACTGCCTAATTAAATATAGAGATCGTATCCTAGGTTATTCGATGGTTAGGTTTAATTAACGGTCGAATCGTGATTAAACACTCAACCCACGATTAATAGTTGCTAGGGGAGGTTAGAGAACAACAAATTAATGAAATATGTTTAATTAGGGTGTAGGCTGAGATTGAACCGAATAACCAGGTCCCTATCGAATTCCCCACTTTTTCATTTTTACATTACTTTTGATAGTTATTTTAGCTTTATTTTATTTTATTATTTCTAAAACCAAACCCCCCTAAACCTAAACACCGATTAATTGATTCAACAACTTTACACACACTCTCTATAGGATCGACCTAGACGCACTAATTCTATAACAGTATTCTCGTTTTTATTTTGACTAGCGTTATGACATGCTATCATTTACACATTCCACTTTCCTATTAGTCCACTCTAATGACTCATTAATCCACTAACTTTTATATGAAAAGACCAAATTGCCCTTAATGAGCTTAATTCATCAACTAACCGAATTAAATTTCAAAAATATACAATAACCCTCTTATCATTAAATTGACTATGAAATATTCTAATTAGGGCTAATACTTATTGATTGGATACTTTTAAAAAAATCGAATGGGTTTAAAATCATCAATGCCCATTATTTTCCAAAAAGGGCATTTTAGTCTTAAACTTTTGAAACCCCAAAATCCATCCAATCGAAATTATTTTTGACTTGTTTTAATATCATTAAACTCTAATACTTATTTCATATATTTTTCAATATTTCAAGGTTAAGTTCTTGAATTCATTATTCATCTGACAATATTACTCACTAAAAATAAAATTTTATATTTAATGAAAGGAAAGCTTTAAGGTTTTACGAATTAAGGAACAAGAACCTTGAATATAAACTCCAAACCTTTAATGACAATTCCTTCATCATCTTTTTCATTCACTAAGTGGCTTTCAAATCTAAAGGGGGAATGGATTTCACTGTTGGAGGTAGATTGAGAATGGATATATATTTTCATTCTTAGAAGAGGGGATTATTAAACACTACCTTGCTTTTTAGGGAAGAGGTCATCCACTATAATTTAATTATAGTTCTATCCAAAACTTTTCTATGAAACCACTAATTTTATTAATTGTTGCTCCATATGAAAAAATGACCATACATCTTAAGAATTGTAACTTTTATACTAATTTACTATTTAGAAAGAAAATTAAAATAAATTTTATAGAAAGCAATTGCCTCAGCTTTAGTAGATTAAATTAACCAACCACTAACCAATATTCAAATAGTAAAATTAATATAATATTTAATTCCACATAAAGTTTGATTTATAATAATCATGATTATATAATTAAAACTAAAAAATTTGCAAATAATAGGCCCTAACTAAATGTAATAACACTTCAAGAAAATTACAAATTACTGATGGGAAAAATCCCGTAGTAAATTAATGATAGAAATTGACTTTCCATAGGTAAAATTATGTTATTTTGTGGTAGATAAAATAGTCGTCGGTAAAGGTGGAAGGAAATTATCCCACAATTTTACTGACGGAATATAGCGATGGAATAGTGAAGACCATTGTAAAAATAAGTGGCAATGACTAGCGACAAAATAGTCATCGGGTGCACCAATGAAAGCAATGCTAATCGGTAAATTTTAAAGTTAAACGTTGTCGTTTAGGTCTTCAACTTCAAAATTAAAGAAAACAACATCGTTTGGTTTAACACCAAACGATGTTGTCTTGGTTTTAGTTAAACCCACCTGAAGCCCCCTATGTCCCTCCCTTGTAATTTATTTTTTTCGTTTTCTTCTTTATTGTCATCAGTCTTCTTTTTTTAATTATCCATCATCCATGCCTTGCTCTCCTCCAACATCCATCGTCCATCATCTTCATTTAAGTCAAGGTTAGTCATCCCTATTATGCTCTCAGGTTTATTTTTTCTTAAAGAAATTTTATTGTTAAATGGTTATATGAACGTCAGTTTTGTTGACGTACGAAAGGGGTATTCTACATTTTTTGAATTGTGGTTAGTTCATTTTATGTTTGAATGTGTTCATAGTGGTGAATAACGGAAAAATACAGTGGTTTTGTTATTAGTTAGAGAAAAATTCAATTTACCTATGAATTGTTCAATGAAATGTTTGTTATGAATTCGATTTGCCTATGCGTGTCTAGCTCACATGAACCTTCCTTTTTCTGTTTTCATCTTCTTTTTTTCTCTCTCTCTCTCTTAACAAGCCTCCATCACAAAACATGTCTTCACTGACAAAACAAAGGACATAAATCGTGCAATTATTAATTTTAGCTAGGTGACATACCATAGTATAATTAACCTCTTTTATGGTCATTATTGAATTAAATATGCCATATTCCCTCTTCTTATCCTTATGTTGAATAAATGGAAATAGTTCTTAATACTATATGAATTTGTATTATATACATTGCCTGGCTTTATGAATTAATGCACCTCGAACTGTCATTAAACTACTTTGACATTTGAAAGTTGAAATAAAAGCAAAGCTATATAGTAGCAAGAAGCAATATGCTACTATGGTTTTGATACATACTTTAAATAAATAACAAGTTGCCAACTTGTTTATAATCAATAACATGTTCAATCATATTAGTAAACGTTAAGATATAACTAATAGTTAACGACAAATAAGTTGTATATAAGAGCTAATCCATAGATATGAATTTCCTCCAAGCTAACTTTACATGTATTAACATTATGCTATGACTTTTATAAGCAAAAACTTTATGATAAACTTACTAATGCTAATACTGAAATATGATTATATACGTTTTCAATTGGATTAAAAGAATTGATTACTTAAATATACAATTAGCCTACTTATCTACACTTAAATTCAATTAGAAAACTTAAGTTTCAAAGTATACATGAACCCACTTTGGAGTGCATGCCATTTCATTGTATAGTTCACCTATGGATAGACCTTATATCTTACAAAAGATGAATAGATTCCTAAATTATTGCAAAGTCAAAAAATAAGGGAGTGATGAGAATAATTATGTGGTGTTAATAAACAAAGAAAAACACCCAAGAAAAAAGAGATTCTTAAACTCATTATTTGAAACCTTATTATCTATTTTAGTGGAAAATGTTCTGAGTAATTGCAATAATATGTCTGTTGTGTGCCCATAATTGTTATAAACTCTACTTGTTGCTCCTATATCCACCCACTCATATGAAAGTTGTAAAATTTCTCACTAGCTAGTTATAAAGTTTTCTTTAATTTGTTAATCCATGCTTGTGAAGTATGTGAGATGTCGTTAGGCAATATAGACAAAAATTGACCATTATCTTATTTTTTCCAAATCTCCTATTTACAATTTTCTTTCTTATTTATTTTATTTATTAGTATTGATAGAATAAGTATAACTTTATCTCATAAATAACTGGTGACTACTTGATGTTATATCATTTTTCTAAAACATTCACAAAAAATCCAATATGTATTATGTTTATTAATATTTTTAGCTATAATGCATAAAACATTTAAGCCTTAAACTCAGCAGTTTCTAAAAGTTTCAAAACGTAAAATTATTTTCATATTAAAAATATTCTCAGAAAATTTAAATTACATATCCATTTCTTATTTATTTTTAAAAATATTATCTAATTTGAATATTCTAAATTTAAGTTATTAAATTTATATTGAATAAATATCAACATATATTTAAGAAAATCTTATAAGAGTAATAATTATTAATTATATCTAAAATAAAAATTGAATTTCCCCTCTGATATATAGCACACGTTATATTCTCCCAATTCCCTTCTTATATATATAATTAACATTTCTATGTTCTTTTTAGTTTTTATTTTCACACAACTTAAATTAAAACATTTAGACCTCTTAGCCAATAACCAACTTGTGAATCACCTTTATGTCACTAAAAAGTAAAATGCTATGATAAGTTCTTTTGTCATTTTTGGTAGTGTAAATCTTATTAGGAGTTTCATAAGTTTTTGTAGGTCCACGATACAATCCAATCAAAGAAATTGGGAAATACTACATTTAATAGTGCACATGGTAGAAGTCACATATAAACTCTTAAACCTAGTTTTGAATTTTTTTAATTAAAAGTTGTCATTAATGAATGAGATAGAAGTACATAGGATAATGTTTAGAAACATGCATCAAGAGAGTTAAGAATAGACTCTCCTTTAAGAAAATAAAACAAAAAATTCCTGAAGCGCATCATATGAAGGTCCTCTCAACATTGTCATTTTACAAAATAGTAAGAATACATTCTATAGGCATTTGATGGCTCAGAAATTACCCAATTAAGGATAGAAAAATCCCATGTTACTTTAAACTAAACATGGTTTTGGCTTAAGGAGACTTCTCTATGACTCATTTCATTCGTCTATACCATATTTCATGCATATTCAAGCATGGAGAACAACACATCTTAACAACAAAGTCAAAATCATAATGTAGAGAGAGATGAGACAAAATTTATCTAAACTTTCTTTTATTGATTTCTTAAAATCCGTTGAGAATTTCTCAAATCTAATTATAGATTTGGGTTCCTTGATCCCAAATTAATTTAGAACGCCTTGGTTTGGGTTAGAGAATAAGAAAAAAGGTAGAAATCAGGTGATGGCCGAAAGTGTTCTTCTTCTCCTCTCTTCTCCTTTCTTCTCATTTCCTTTAATTAAAACAAAGTTTTTTAATGCTAAATGGTGGCATGCATGGCCACGAAAAAGGAATAAGGGTCTAGAATATTGACTCTTCTTTGGCCAAGCATGGTGAATTTAGCTTTGCCTATGTGAAATTACCATTATACCCTTTGAATTTCCTAAATTTGCAATTAAGCCCAAAATTTGAGAATGACCAAAACTTTTATTTTCATTTTGGTCCTCGAACTTTTCAAAATTATAATTAATCCCTTTAACTTTATAAAATTACATATTGGTCCTCCAAGAATTGAAAAATTACCTTTAAATCCCTTATGTACATCAACTTTTTCAATTAAGCTTTCTAAGCATACAATAAGTCCATAAATCATGTCTAATCACCTCTAGGGCATTAGAATACATTTAACTTAGTCACCATGGCCATATCCATCCAATGGACTCGATTTTACACACTTAGAAGCTTATATATCATAAATCTCTAAGATTTCATATATCGATGAACTCTAAGTTCATGTAAGGGCATATAACATTATATATCACTGGCATATATGCCGAAAGGATTTAAATACATTTTTGAACTCATATATAACTATGTATATATCAATATACATTAGTATCTCCAAGTACAGACTAACACAAAAAGGGCTCAAAGAGTTCAGCATCACAAATTGTTTATTGTCTTTCTTGCAGGTTTTGTTCTATGTTAAATAATGTCAAAAATTGTCCAACCTCATCAATCTTCTTTATAGTTTGTGAATGTCTGTCTATGAAGGTAAGTCGTTCAACTAAGTAATTTATAATATGATCAGTTTTGTGTTATTCTTTGCGAATTTACCACTAACAATGATTGTTGAGTTAAAAATATAGAGTTTATCTAAAAACAACATTATCTAATTGTGGTTATCTTGGTGTGATTAACTCTTGCATAAATATAATTAGAAAAATGTCATGTACTTTCTTCAATCTATTGGATTGAAATGAAACGAAGTGTTTCTAGTCCAATTTCATTGTTCTATTGAATTGAAATGAAACGAATTTTTCTAGTCCAATTTCATTGTTTGTTTGAATTAAAACTTATTATGTCAACTTCTAATGAGTTATCATTACGTTATTTAGATCTATGTTATTTGTTATCCTTCATCTCCAGTTTTTTGTCTGCCCAGTTAAGTCATCCAACTTCTATTCATATTTTATGTTCTACTTTAATAGATTATATAAATGTATATTGTTCTTTGAAATGGTTATCTTGGTTTTGTATGTTGTTGTTTGGAATATTGTTAGAGTGATTGATGGCTAGATGTATGAATTAAAAAAAGTATTTACTACATGCCGAATGAGTTTGTATAATTATGGATGATTTAAGGTATAATAAACCCCTAGGATGATATATAGGTTGGAAACCTATGATGCAGCTCCCATGAGGCTTATCAGTGAAAAATTCCACAAACCCAAGAGTCACAATGAGAATTTTCCTTCTTGATTCATATGGTGTAACAATGCCATAAATCATAGTGTTTGTTTAAAATCAAATTTTGGAAATGAACTAGTAGGTGATTAATTCAAACATAAAGACTTGAACTTCAATGTGATTAATTCAAACTTAGTACTAACATAAGAAATTCACGTATAATTGACATGACAATTCTTTGCATAGTAAGACCCTAGGATAGTATATGGTCCAGAAATTGTGATGCTGCTTCCATAAGGCTTATTAGTGAAAAATTTCATGGGCCTAGGAGTTATAGCGAGAACTTACTTTCTCAATTCATATGATGTAATAATGCCACATACCATAGTGCTTGTTCAAAATCAAACTTTGGAAATGAACTTGTCTGTGATTAATTCAAATATAAAGACTTAAATTTCAATCTGATTGTTCGATGTAGCGTTGGATTTAATATATGTAAGTGCTTTTTTACTTCTTAATGTCACTTCTTATAAGACATTAGTTAGTATAATGTTTTATTTGACTAATACTCACATATGTTGAGTTTTCTAATTATGAACTCATATGGTGGGATAGGTTGCTTTCAATTTGGAGGATAAATAGTCAGAGACTTGTAAAAACTTAGGTGATGTTCTATAAAATAAATATTGGATGTTATATGAACTTAGGGGAAAAGAAGGATACTAACTATGAAATCACTTTTTTAAAATAATAGTTTTGCAGAAATGAGTAATGTTGATAGATCTTGAATGTATAGATGATTAACACCTAATGGTTTCACTAATCCTAAGTTTTTTTAGGGAGTTGAAGCTTTTATTACTATGCATATTCTCAACCTGCATATATGGATGGTCCAAAGATCAAATGTCCATGTAAAAAGTGGAAACATAATCATTTTCTTCCTATTGATGAAGTGAATCTCCATTTGTTAAGATTCCAAATTATTTTGAGCGGGAAAGACTTAGGGAGCCATTAGTCTATAGAACCTCAAGGGGTAATGAAGCAAACTCTTCAATAAATATGGATGAGTTTGAAGGGGGGACAGGATTTATAATAAACAATGTGGGTGAAATTGGAAATCCTTACACCCAAATGGTTTACGATATAGCTGGTTATGCATTTCAAGAAAATATAAAAGATCTTGAAGAAGAACAAAATCCACGTGAAAAAAAGGTTTTTAACTTACTAAAATCAACTAACCAAGAATTATGGTCAAATTGTGAGACAATGACTCAATTATCTTTAATTGCTCAAATATTGAACATAAAGTCTGAAGGGCATATTTCTAATCAAAGTTTGGATATAATTCTTGCTTGGTATAATGAATCATTGCATCCTGTTCATACAATGATTGATAATTTCTACAACATGAAGAAACTTATTTGGGGTCTTAGTTTTCCAGTTGAAAATATTGATTGTTGCAATTTTGGATGTATGTTGTTTTTAGAAGATGATGTGGAATTACAAGAGTGCAAGTTTTATGATCAATCTAGGTTCAAATTTAGAAAGCATTATATGAAACATAAATTAGAACCCTAGAAGCGGATGTATTATTTCCCGCTAACTCCGAGACTTCAAAGACTATACGCTTTTGATGTTACTGCGTCTCACATGAGATGGCATAATGAACACCAACAGGAAGATGAAATAATGAGTCATCCATTAGATGCATTAGTATGGAAACATTTCAGTGACACCCATTATATGTTTGCAGCTGAAAGTCAAAATGTTAGGTTAGGATTATTGATGGATGGATTCCAACCTTTTAGTCAATCTAGCCATTAGTATTCATCATGGCCAGTCATAATTACTCCTTATAATTTGCCTCTATAGATGTGTATGAAAGAGGGATATATGTTCTTGACAATGATTATGCCAAGGCCTATAAATCCAAAGCATAAAATTGATGTATTCTTACAACTACTGATATCTGAATTGTAGCATCTTTGGGAATATAGTGTTGATATGATGTGTCTCTGAAACAAAATTTTATGTTGAGAGCAACTTTGATGTGGACATTAGTGATTTTTCGGCATATGCCATTTGTCTGGCTGGAGCACAGTAGGGAAATTGACTTGTCCTTATTGTGGTAATGATTCTGATGCATTTCATCTTCCAAACAGGAGTAAAATATGTTGATTTGACAACCATAGAAAATTTCTTCCTCCAAATCATCCATTTAGATGTATTAAACAAAAGTTCATTAAGAATAGGATAGTAAAAATATCTCATCTCCCTCACAAAACTGGTGAAGACATATTGCAAGAGATTGAGGAATTAGACTTGTTGAAAGTGACAGAATTTGAAGCTGGTGAAAATAATACAAGCATTAGTAGAAACTTTGGCTGGAGAAAACGAAATATCTTTTGGAATTTACCATATTGAAAAACTAATTTGATACGTTATATTTTTGATGTGATGCATATTGAAAAAATATTTTTGATAATTTGTTCAATACCATAATGAACATTGAAGGGAAGACAAAAGACAATGCAAAATCACGAGTTGATTTAAAACTTTTTTATAGAAGGAATAAGTTACATAAAGATCTTCGCACCGGTAAATATCTGAAAGCATGTTACACTTTGGACTAAAAAAAGAAGGAAATAAAAGTTTCAAGTGATTATTTTAGTTTTTAAATTTAGTATTATTTATAACTGAAATATATAATAATGTTTTTAGATTGTACGAGAAATTGTTACGCGAGCTCATGCCCAACAAAACACAGGATGATATCAATAAAGAAGTTGTAAGACAGTTTCCTCGATGGTTTGAGCAATACGTAAGTTTTCACTTACAAATATTAACATGATTGGATTATAAGATTTTAGTGTTCAAATGATATTATATTGTTTAATATTATATGTTCTTTCCTGTAGGCCTTAGAAAATCCAATAGAGAACAAGTTCATATGTGATCCTGCGAAGGGACCTTTGTGAACTATTAAATCATATCCGGTGTATTTTGTTAATGGATACAAATATCAGTCATAGCATGACAACAATAAATAGTGGAGTTTGCATACAGGGAGAATTGATGGATTACTATGGCAAAATTATTGAGATACTTGAAATTAAGTACCATGCATTGGCAATAAAGTTAGGTGTGATATTTAAGTATGACTGGTTTGATCCAACTCTAAATGTTGATATTAAAGTGTGTAGTCGATACAATCTTTTTGAAATTAACAAGCAAAAAAGATTTCGACATTTTGAACCTTTCATATTGGAAATGCAAGCAATCCAAGTGTATTATGTCCTTTTCCTAGCTTACGACAAGATAAGTCAAATTAGTTGGCTGCTTGCAAAGTTAAACCTAGAGATGTTTTCCAATCTCGTGGAAAAGGAGAACAGAGAATTGAAAGTGAAGCGTTTCAGGAAGATGCTTATGAAATAAATGCATCTATCGCATGTGGGGATAATGAACCTTTTATCGATCCATGTAATGAATATGTTAAAATTTTATCTTGAGAGGATGAGGAGGGCCAGAGATTTGAAGAAGAGCCTGAGTTTGATTCAAATTCTTCAGAACAATAAGATGATTTTGATTTACAATTAAGTGATGATAGCGATTAATTTGTATTTGTAATTAAATATTATATTCAACAAATCAATTATTTCCTTTTCAATATATTGTATAAAATATTGAAACTATATTAATTTCAGGTTGAAATATGCCATCAAAGAGAAGACAGGATATGATGCAACCAAGATTCAAACCATGATTCGAAGGTACTTACTGTACAAGTGAAGCATCTCAAGCAGTTAGAGCTGAATCACCTCCTCCCCCTTTTGCTACTACACTTGCAGATAAGGCATCACCTTCTATAGCTACTGCTACACCATCCACCACCCCTACATCGTTCATTACCCCTATACCGTCAGAGATATCAAGGGTAAACACTGCGGATGAAGGAGGTAGCCGCCAGCCTGGAGCTAAGAGACATGATGGAAGAACTTACATCACAATTGTCAATGATATGTAAGTGAAATTACATGAAACACTATATCTTTATAATTAAATTATAGGTTTAAATTTTAAAAATGGTGTAAATTTATTTGTTTCTATATTAGGTTGATTCCATCTAGACCGTGCTCAAGAAACATGATATCAAAATTCAAGGAGAAGATTGATCTTGAGGGTTATGTATGGAAGAATATCTCTCAGGCAACAAAGGAATTTTACTATCTGGAGTTTGAGGTAGAAAAAATTATTATTTTCTTTTCTAATTAACAGTTTTATACAATAAGTGGATAAATATTATTACAACATAAGTATTAATCGAATGTTTTTCCTTTTGTTTAAGAAAGAATTTTTTTGAGATTCTCAATTTGATGAGATCATTTATGGATATGGGAGAAACGAGCACGTACATGTTATCGAGACTTTGTTACTGTGATACACAAGGCCGTTGTACGACTGTCTTATATTTCTAAACAAATATGGAGTCGTTGGCAGCAGTATTGGACATTACCTGAGGCAATGTCCATTTTAGAGCGTAATTCGACTAACAGATGTGGAGGACCAGGGGGAGAGAGTCTTCCTGTATATATGGGAGAATCTATTACCCATCACGAGCATGCAGAGAGACTTGTAAGTATCTACACTTTATATTTATATTCTCATTTCTTTACTTTGTTATATTTCAATTGAATTTGATGTATGAATTTTGGAATGAAAATACGTGTTTCTTGTTGAGAATGATAATGTTATAAATGTCTAGTGCCATATATGGCTTTATTGTTGAGTTATTTTTTTTATTGAATAGGGGTTAGATACATAAAAATAGAGGAAACTCTGCTAAAATTTTTATAAATTCTAGTTAACTTATAACATTTTATTCTTATACAGGAAAAGTCTATGAGCATGAGGCCTACACGCCGTTAGTTCTTTTTGCACACTCACCTTAAGAAATATGACGATGTGACATTCGTCAATAGCCGTTGTAGAGAACTAAATGTATATGAAATTTATGGTTTAATATTAATGCTTAATAATTATCATCTACTAATTTAAACATTGCCTTTTGATAGGACCAAATACAAGAAAGCATTCAACGACAGTCTCAGTAGTCTGAAAATGTTAATGAGACTAAAACCTATCTTCATGCACTGGGTGGTAAAGACCATCATGGAAGGATATTCAGCTTAGGTTCAATTACGAATACATGTTATTCGCAATCCTCCACGTCTAATACATCAACATCTAATAGGTGGTCCACAACCAATCAAGTCCAAAAGCTTCAAAACATAGTGCAGACATTAATGAAGTACATAACTCAGCTCCGTAATTAGGTGGATGAGTAGAAGGGTAGGGCTAGCACCTCATCATACCAATCAGAGCATTTGCCATTACCAGATCAATAGTGTACTTTTGGTCATTTCTTTGGAATTACAAATACTTATTATGGACAATGTAATGTTTTTATTATCGATTAAGATATTTTTATTATTGACAGTATATATATATATTTTAAAATTTATGGTTCATTTACCGACATACATTTGTGATTCCATTGATAAAATTAGTATCATTTATCGACAAAAAATAACTACCATTGGTAATCACGAACGAAATAACCATTTCTATCGTAAAATTTATCGACACCAGATCAACCATCCGTAAATTCACTGATGAAATAAAGGTAACCATCGGTAATGTTTTAACATACTTACTAAAGGAAGGTACAAAATAGTCGGTAACTTTGCTGACGGAATCATATTGCCCGTCAGCATATGTACTGACGATCAACAGTACAAATACTGTCGGTATATTTACTAACGAAAAATTAAATCTCCTTCGGTAAAGTTACCGACGTGGAATTTACAAAATCGTCGCTAACTATGCTGACAAAATCATTTTGTCTGTCGGCATATTTACTGACGGTCAATAGCATAAATATCGTTGATATATTTACCAACAAAAAATTAATTCTCCTTCTGTTGTGTTTCGTCAGTAATTATTATCTACGACCATTTTTACGACGCATTTGGCAGTCGGTAAATTCCATCGCTAAGTTAACTTACCGACGGAATTTTTGTGATCTCCATTGGTAATTTTTGTCACTAAATGACTTTTTTCTTATAGTGCTTATGGATCTCTTATTGCTCTTTTATCCATGCATCAACTATATCAATTTTTATCCAAAAGTTTCCCTCCTTCGAATCCTTCAATGTCTTGCCCATATTGAACTCAACCTAGTCATCACCAACATGAAGAATTAGTTTCCCTTCATATACATCCAATAAGTCTCTTCCTATATTCCTAAATGGTCTACCAAGAATTAATGGACAATTTTGATCCTCTTTAAAGTCTAACAAACGAAATATATAGGAACAATAAACTTGTCTATTTTAACTAGCACATCCTCCATCATGCCAAATGTTTTCTTTATAAATTGATCTGCCAACTTAATAAGTATGATGTTGGCTTTATATCTCCTAGCCCCAATTTTCTGAAAATAGACAAAGGTATAAGATTAATAATTTTACCTAATTCACATAAAAACTTAAGAAATTATAAATTACTAACTATGCAGGGTATAGTAAAACTCCCTAGATGGTTTAATTTTGAGGACATGTGGCTGGTAATTATAAAGCTATAACCTCCATCAAGGAAACCATTTGATCATCCTCCTAAGTCTACCTTTTTGATAAGATGTCTTTGAGAAAATTTACATACTTGGGCATGTTCTCTAAAGCCTCCAAAAAGGATAAGTTGATTTGCAATTTCTTCAACGTCTCTAAAAACTTTACAAATTATACATCCATTTCATTCTTCTTCAGCTTTTATGGAAATGGGATATTTAGAGCATATAAAAGGGATAAGAAATATGGATTTTATCTCTCTTTTCTTCTTTATTTTCCTCTTTCTCTTGTCTTCTCCTTGGTGGTATTCAACTTTCTTCTCAGTTGGTTCTTCCAACTCTTTCCCACTTCTAAGCATGATGGCTTTTAGTTGCTTCCTTGGATTAAACTTACTCAGAAGACTCAACACACTTCATGTAAAAAATGCATTGGTTAATTAGCCTACTTAAACCTCCAGATTATGGATGTAAGAGGCATGCTTCTTTGCAATTTGATCAAACATAGTTTCCATCCTCTTTTGACTCTCATCTTGGCTCAAGAATTTGCAATTCAATAAATTATAGATTATAGATGCCAGAGACATCGTTCTTTGCAGTTTGATAAAACTTGGTTTCCATCCTCTTTTGGCTCTCCTCTTGGCTCAAGAATTTGTAATTCAACACATCAATCAACTTGTCCATCTTTAATTACAATGAACTAAGTCTATATTGTTATAATCATGGTAAGCCTTGAGCTTTTATTGGATTACTTGCAGCATTATTATACTTTAAAAAATTTTGTGGTTCTTCCTCCCAAAATTTTAAGTGTAAGGGTTATTACTACCCTAACTATTTTGTGCTCCCATATAGTTGAGTTTCTCTATATTATTATTTTCCACTACGAAGCAATCAATTGTGACATAACTTTCTCACTTAAATAATTCAAATTCGTGCTAAATTGCCTAAAGCAAGTTAGATGAAATGACTTTCAGGTTGTTCAATTATTTGACTAAGTTTGCTACTTCAACCTATAATGTTGTCATTGAATTTACAATAAGCACTCCTTTATAATCTCTAAAGGTTGATTACTATTTATTCCTCTATGAAGTCCATATACACCTGTTGTTCCAATAAATTATACATAGCACCAGCTAGTTTCCTTAATAGCAAACCACCAATTGTTACATTTATGGTGCATAACATCGGCAGATTCACTCCATTGTAAAATGTTTGTAAATGGAACTCTTTCGACAAGTTATGATGGGGATAACTCCTTTGCAACTTTTTGAATCTATTCCATGCGTCATACAATGACTCCCCTTTGCTTTGTTGGAAATTAGTTATCTCCTTTATGATCCTTGTGGCCCTTGTCAAGGAAAAATATTTAGCTAAAAAAGCCTACACTAACTGCTCCCATATTGTGATGTTCTCTAGTCCAAGAGAATTTAGCCATACCTTGACTCCATCTTTAAGTGTGAAAAAAAGATCCTCGTTTTGGTTGCATCCTTCGACAACCCATTTTATTATAACATTTCACAAATCTCCAAAAATTTGTCTAAATGTGTTTTTCTCCTTGATTCCTTTCTATTGTCATTGATTTCTCTATAGTTTTTTAGCATCTTACTTTCAATTCTCTCTCTCTTACTTGGTGATGTTGAAACTTGTGTGTTTATTAGTTTACTTGAACTCCTTGTAGATATTGTGTTCAAGCACTTGCATTCACATAAAAAAGTATTAAAATCCTTAAATCAAGGTGACTTGAACTATATTAGCCGATATAAAACAATCCCCAATAATGTTGCCAATAAAGTTTTAAATTAAAAACTTTCTTTGCTGCTAGTATATAGACCATATCTTATATTATAAAAAGTATCATTCTGAGAGGATTGGAGTAGTCACCTAACAATTCTTGTAAAATTTGTTACGGTAAACAATAAGATAAATCATTACAAGTTAAACTAAAAATAAAGAATTGATAACTAAACAATGAAATAAGCAGCGGTGATTTGGTTTGTTAATCAATGATGAAAACAAGGAATTACTTCTATCCTTATTTATTTTTAGTTATCCTTCTTGATTTATTCATACTTGTCCTTATATATACAATAATTACGATTACCCTCTACGAGATCTAACCAAGTAATCCCAACTAAAATATATAGAAATTGAATTATGAACTCTCAATCTATCAAAATTGTTCCTTATTATGTAACTAAATTTGAATCAATCATATAGGTAAGTAATAAACAATTAAGATCTCTCTTCTATTGCCAAGTCAATTGATGTTTATAGGTCTACTAAGGTACTAGCTCTTGCTATACAATAGACCACAAATAATCCAATCTAATCTCTTGATTCAAATTGAATATAAAACAATAAATATCACAAGTATATTTCATTAAATCTAGAATGAAAATTTTAACAAATAAATCAACATTAATTAGTAAATTGAATTTGGCAATCCATAGTTGTAACTATATATGCCAATTAAGTCATCATTAACCTTCAACAATAACAAGGAAATAAAAAAGTAGAGAATTGAATTATAGATTTCTTCTCTTCTTTTGCCTTGGCTAGAATTCTACACCTTGTGTTCTTTAAGATGTTACTTTTTGATCTCTTCTTTTATGTTTTCCATTCGTCATTTTGGTTTTTTTTCTCTTCCTTTAGACACTTACGCCTTCTAGGGTTTCTTCACTTGTTTTTGTTCTAAAAATAGCCATAGATTGCCAAAAGTATAAAAATCTTACGACCTAAAAGATTGCTCCGTACACAATCATGCATGCCTTACTCTAACTCTCATGCACGATCTTGCTACATGTTGTTCTCCAGCTCTTTCTTCATCTTTTCTTCAATTTTTCCTATCTCACTCATCATTCAACACATCAAACAACCCTTTAAATATATAATTAAGATCAAATTATTGCCCTAAACATAATCAATTAAAAAACACATAAAAATCCGATAAGAATATAAATCTAAGTTCTAAATACATTATTTTCATCTAAGAAAACACTAAAAAACCACACTCTAACTCCTAAAAAACACATTATAATTTACACCTGCCAATCTGTACTCACTAGTGCTAGTTACAGTTACATCATGTGCTTGCGATAAAACATCAATCAATAATCAAAATCACTTTGGACAGTGTACCACAAGCATGGGCTAGTGAAGTTTCTTAAACATTTTTATAACATTGCCAGAAAATTTTTTGTTAACAAAGGAAAATTAATCAAGATTACACATTATAAGTTTAGTTTTTATGTTATTTAGTTAGGCTAAGCTCATATTTATGAGCACTGATCAATATTTTAGTTCTAATTTTCTCCAATAATGGTGACAATAGATACTTAATTTACATTATGTATTTTTTTATAACTTAGGAATATCATCAAGTTAGAAGTGAATTCTTGCTAAGTATTTTATTATCCCACTAAAAATATGGATAACTAAAAACATAAATATTAAGTGAGCATAAATAAATTCACTCAACTAGATTTAACTTAAATGAAAAGATTGAAGTTAAAGAATAATGCAAAAAGCTATTTGTAATAATGACTTAATTCAGTAACTAGAACATTCATAATGAGATATTTTCTTCATATGAAAAGTTCAGGTGACCTTTTAAGTAAACCATTAATGCTCCCTTAATTTAAAGTTTAAAGTTTTATTTTTATATTAATTTGGGTCATCCAAAATATTTTGAAGGATAAAGCTCGCATATGTCTACTTTATGTTTTAGGTTGATTTTTCTAGATTAAGTTGATGTTTGAAAGATTGTTAAGGTAAATTGAATAGATTTTTGACTTAATCTAACTATTTAAAACCTAATTGATTGATCAATACGGCAACTAAATTCAAGATGGATAGTCTTCATTGCTCTTATTGATTCGTTGAATTCTTTCCTAGTATTGCTACAATTTTATGTTAGGAGAAATGGAATTGATTTACTTAAGGACCAGAAAAATTTTAAGTGTGGAGATATTTGATATGCATGAACTATAAACATATTTTGTTAAGCATTTTACTTGATTTTAATGCTAAATTACCTTGGTTTTATATATTTTTAAGTATTTTTGTAAAATGGTTATTAAGAAGATATTATTCAATAATTAAAGACAATTTTAAGTAAAAAAATGCATAAATTCATAATTTTTGAAGGAACATCGTCTAGCCCACATCCATATACCAATCCATGACCTAGAAGAATAAGTATAACAAGTGGCATGGCTTGAGTTATAACCATGTAGGAGACTATATGGAAGTTATAGAGAAAACAATGTGATCGATGGTTAAGAGATATAGTCATGCCAAAGGGTTAAGAGATATAGTCATGCCAAAGTCCATGAATTTATCTTTAAGAAAATATTGATATCTATGACTTGGAGACACAGCCATGCTAAAGGTTACGTCTATCATCCAAAAGAAATACTAAGGCCTATGGTCTTAGCCACGACTTCGGGGCAAACTATGTCTTACACAGAATAAAATGTGTTATAGTCTAAAACTTTAATTTTTATGGGACTTTAATCGTCTTTTATAGAAAATACATCTAAGAAACATCATATTCTTCCTAAACATTTGGTAATCAATTTTAAGCTATTTTTTACTAAAGAATCAAGACTAGATATCATCTTAGTGGACCAATTTATTGGTAGAATTAAGAGTTTATCTATATTTACTTCTGGCATAATTTCATTATTTTTACTATGTTTTTTCCCAAACATTTTGTCTATATATAGATAGGAAATACTTTAAAGGTTGTTTATTTATGGATGGATATAATTTAATTTATGATTTGAGACATATTTCTATTAGCTATCCTTGTTGGTTTTAATGATGATTTATTCATACTAGATATTAAATCTAATTTTAATTCACCTATGGACAATTTAAGAGAGCCTGCTTGTTGAAGTTAATTAATTGTCTTGTCATTTATTTCCTTGGCTCTTGTTGAAGTTAATTTTGTTGGATCCCACTTTTAGGATTTTATATTTTTCTTTTATTTTAATTATTTTAATAAATTATCAAGCATGAAAATAGATTAGAATTTATGAATTAGGAATTTTTGGAGTCTAATAAGGTATAGTTTGAATTTTATATGGTGGTATGGATTAAAAGAAGTAATTAAAATTAAGTGAAGGAGTTAATAGGAATTTCCTAATAAAAGAAGGGGTAAATTGGTAAAAACACAAGAAAGTTGTCTTAAATGAATAAGACAAATAGGGAGGAGACGTGAGTGTGTGGTAGTGA
>JANIIA010000002.1:16916582-16936457 GCA_027478495.1 Erythroxylum alaternifolium
CCTTTGGCATATTTTAGTGAAAAGTTGAAGGGAGCGACTCTAAACTATTCTACTTATGATAAAGAATTGTATGCTTTAGTGAGAGTGCTTGAAATATGGCAACATTACTTATGGCCGAAGGAGTTTGTCAACCACACTGACCATAAGTCCTTGAAGCATCTCAAAGGACAAGGAAAGTTGAATAGGAGGCATGCAAGATGGGTTGAGTCTATTGAGACATTTCCATATGTCATTTAATAAAAGCAAGGTAAAGCAAATATGTTAGCTGATGCACTATCTCGCAGGTATGCTTTAATCTCTACTCTGAGTATTAAGTTATTAGGATTTGAGTATATCAAGGATTTGTATGATGTTGATACTGATTTTGGAAATGTGTATGATTCTTGTAAAACTACTGCATTCAATAAGTTTTATCGCCACGATGGGTTTTTGTTTAAGGAAAATAAACTCTGTGTGCCAAATTGTTCTTTGTGTGAATTAATTGTTAAAGAGTCTCATAGCAGAGGTTTAATGGGCCATTTCGGTATACAGAAAACATTGGACATTTTGTATGAGCATTTCTTTTGGCCGCATATGTTTAGGGATGTAGAACGTGTTTGTGTAAACTGTGTTTAGTGTAAACAAGCTAAATCTAAAGTTATGCCTCATGGATTATACACACCATTGCCTGTACCTAATGTACCTTAGGAACATATTTCTATGGACTTCATTTTAGGTTTGCCTAGGTCTACACATGGTAAAGATTCAATTTTTTGGTTATTGATAGGCTTTTAAAGATGTCTCATTTCATTACTTGTCATAAAACTAATGATGCATCTCATATTGCAAATTTTTTCTTTAAGGAAGTTACTTGACTGCATGGAATTCCAAATACCATAATTAGTGATAGAGACTTCAAATTTTTGAGTTCTTTTTGCAAAGTGTTGTGGGCAAAGTTAAGAACTAAATTGTTATACTCGACTACTTGTCATCCACAAACAGATGGACAAACTGAGGTTGTCAATTGTACTCTTGGTACTTTGTTGCGTGCTGTGATTAGTAAAATTTATGCACTCTGGAAGAATGCTTGCCCCTTGTTGAATTTGCGTACAATAGAAATGTTCATTCTTCTATAGGTTTTTCACCATTTGAAACTATGTATAGTTTTAATCCACTAATTGTTATGGATTTACTTCCTTTGCCTATTAGTGAATCATATAAAGTAGATGGTGAAAAGAAAGCAAATTTGATAAGGAAGATCCATGAACAGACCCGTCGCCACATTGAGAAAAAAAAAAAGCAATACGCATCTAGTGCTGATAAGGGAAGAAAGTTTGTTTCATTTGAACCCAGAGATTGGGTGTAGGTGCATATGCGCAAGGAAAGATTTCCTGATAAATGAAAGCCAAAGCTACATCTAAAAGGCGATGGTCCACTTCAAGTTCTTGAAAAGATAAATGACAATGCCTACAAATTAGATCTCCGAGGTGAGCATGGTGGCATTAGTGCTTCGTTTAATGTTTTTGATTTATCTTATTTTTCCATTGTAGATTCGAGGATGAATATTTTTCAAGAAGGGGAGGATGATGTGAGCTCAAGAGAGAGTCGAAAGACAAGTCAACTATCAGATGACCCGTTGACCAAACCAAAAGAACCGATGACTCGTGCTAATGCTAAGAGGCTTAAAGAAGCTTTTGGTGGGCTTATATACACCCTGGTTGATGAAGAAAAGGCCTTTGGAGATCAAGTTACAATCAATAACATCAAGACAATAACACTATTCACGTGTTCTGACTTGGGCCGAAATTCTGGCATTGATTGAGGCTGAACCAGCTTAATTGACCAACATAAAAGTTGTAGACTTTTTGTCTTAGCTTTTTAATGGTACAAGATTCTCCTTAATCAGAGGTCCATAGCCCAAGATATGCTCGATTTACTGAAGGATGTTCTGCTAGAAAATTGTTACGACTTCCTAATGGACTTTTCGTCCCATTTTTTGAGACTTAAAAAGGTGGTTTTCTTCACTTCCTATTCAGGTTAGATTGAGAATAATTTTAGGTGACTTGGTGAGGGATTCAATCTTGAAGTTCTCTATCAACTGATTTTACGAACTTATCAAGTGATTAGTCAGAATTGTTTGTGGCGTTCTTTTGATATCTTTGCGCGTTTTGGTTTCTGATTGCATTGTTAATCTTAAGTCAAGGCGTCGAAGGATCTTCCAATAAATTTGATTTCTTGGGTTGGGGTTTTGATTCGATCAATCAAGGGGTTCCTAATCAAGTGAATTCTAGGGGTTCCGCGTCAACCCTGGTTGTAGATTACTATGTTTGACTTCTCCAACTGTAAGTTATTTTTGAATTATTGGCTTTATGCTCTATATTTTTTCCATGTTTGTACAAGTATTTAGAAAGCTGTGAAGTTTCTTTTCTTATTTTCTTACTTTAATTTATTGATAATGTGTGGTGATGATTAGAATGAGCGGTACCTCTGAATGTCAAAACTGTTGTGGATGCCCAATTATATTGAGTTACTTAAATACCATGGTAAAATTCTACATTGCAAATTTTGGTTCTGACAGAACTTATAGTTCTGATGTGCTTAATGTTGATCAGTGATCACCACGTTTCATTATATTGTCTTATGCGTCAGGTGGACTGGTTGAACAAGTTTCTTTCAGATAGTGGTCCTACCTTGATAAGGTGATTTGCTAACTAAAATAACCTTGCTCTTTTCTTCTTCATTTATGTACTTTCGTGATAGAGACTCTTCTCAAATGCAAGCAATTTGCACTAGAATAAGGAGCATAATAGAACCTCAGTTTGCATAATATATTGGAAAGTATAAAATCAAAGCCCTTGGTTTCGAACAATTAACTCTTGGAACTCTCCCTCTTGTAATTCATGGTAAGTTTGCTTTCGAGTTCATTTTTCACATTAGCTTTATTTATAGATTATGAACCAACTTTTTGTTTCTTCGAGATTGTTTGTGTGTGTGCATTTGTTACTTTACGCAACTGTGCTTATAAACACATATGGTAAGATGTTAATTAGTAGGTTGTCTCAAGTTTAGACAATGATTCAAGATAGTCTCAATATGTAAAGTTAAATGGAGATCAAAATAGAATTGATCAAAATGAAGAAGCTCTTAGAAGGCTTGCATAATACCGCATCAATACTTGAAAACAATTTATAATTAAACCATTTAACCCTAAGCATCTATGCCATATTGTCTTTGATTAAATCTTTCTTAGCTCAACATTTTGAAAACATGAACAAGCAATTAAATGCTCTGAAACGGTTAATAGCACAGTAGTGTGTGTGTGTGTGTGTGACTATTGCATTAACTCATATAATGTTCCAATGTTCTATTCTGCCCATTCTTTCTATGAAACATTTCTTCCCTTTGTAATAACTTTCAACCTAGGATCTGGATGAGTCGCATGTTCCCATGTCAAATATGCTTTGCTTCATTTTTCTTTCTTTGCTAATCCAGAAGTTTGACATTGTAATTTTCCATCAAATCATATAATTAACTTGCATTTCCTGTGTTATAAGTTATTTTTATTCTCTTTATCTTTCAGGTGCCTTATTTTCAGATTAAGGAATATGATTGGACTCTTAATGCAAACATTAACGGTTGATGGAATGTGAGGTTTGACTTGTAAGGAAATGTACTAGAAATGTTCTTTTAAAGTTGAGATTTATAGCTGTAAAGTTTATGTTCTTTTTGTTTGAGTTGCACTCAGATGATATATATATAACTTAGTCGTGAATACTATAAGATGTTTAATATGCACTGGGTTGCACTTCTTGTGTATACAAAATAACTCCTTGAATTCATTTATCTCTTTTCATATGATTAATGACCACACACGCTTAGCCGCAATTTTTCTCTTTGCAGAGGAAGACCTTCAAAGTAATGTAATCAAACCTCAAGGGCAATAACGGAATAAATATATTGATACTTCAAATCAAAGTGGCAATAAGTTATTAACAAAAGTGTTAATTTATTATAATAATATGCAGATACATATTTTAGACTGATTTGTAAAATTTATTATAATAATAAATATGTGATTACTTTATTATAATTTATTATAATAATATGTGCATGATCTTAAAAAAGATGCACAAGCAAATTGTAAGCTTTTTCTTACTAAAAATTGATTAATTTTTTTGACATAAAAAGTTGTCTCAAAGTGAAAAATATCAATAAAGAAAAGCATCTAAAAGCTTACACAAAGAGTTTAAAATAACATTTATGTGTCTAAGAAAACTGTCGAAAATATATGTTTTCAATGCATCTATTTGTAAATAGATTTTTGACGTTTAAATTTTCGACGCTTAGATGCATAAAAAATATATGTTTTTTTGACGCATCTATATGTCTAAAAAAACCATTGAAAATAGTTTTTGTGACACTTGTTTTCTTTACGCTTTATAAAATGTCTAAAATTATTTTTAAGACGCAAAAAAGCATCTAAAAACTTCACCTTTTGTGTCATTAAACTCCATATTTTGTTGTAGTGATAGTATTGGACAACTTCAGATCTAATTAGGTTTTGAAGAGATTGTTAATTGAGAGAATTTAATTCCCATAATCTGATTAAGGTTTATAAATTAAGGTTAATGGGAGAGAGTAATCAATCCTAAGACCGTCTAAAACCAATACTCTAGTAAGTCATAATCGATTAGGATAGCATTAAAGATAGATAAAATTCCCCTTTCTCTCAAATGGTAGTTCCTTAGGTTGATTTTTTATTGGGTGTTGCAACTGCCATTTTGTTAACATTTACGTAATTGATTCTTGGAAATGAGTTGCATGATTGAATTAAATTCTTGCCATAGTTTTGTTACATTTGAATTATTTTGAATTATTTTGTCCTTAGATTTAGATTTGATTATCCCTCTTCGTAGGATCAACACCTTAGATACTACACAAACGACACGTGCACTTATGAATTATCGAGCTTAAATATTAAACCTATACATATAGAAAAATCACAATCAAGTTCTCGACGTCGTTACCGAGGAGGCGATTAGTTTAGTTCTATAGTTTAAGGCATTTATTTAGTTTTTAATTTTTTGTTTTCGTTCTTTCTTTTCTACTTCTAAAATCATGCTCTTGTATGAACACAAGAGTCACGAGAGGTTTGAGTTACGCAACTGAAACATTAGATTTAGACATCACTTGACTAGAACGAATCGTTAGGAAAGCTCGACGTGAAGAAGAAGAAGAAATCGCGAAATCAACAATGATTAAGGAATTTCAACAAAATTTAGACCATAGAGCAAACCAAGGGTGTCAACCATGGACCCTTATGGACTTCATGAGACCAAGGTACAATGCGACTAACCAAGGAGTAGCTAGGTCACCCGTTTAAGTAGCATAATTTGAAATCAAACTAGCCCTCCTAAACATGCTTCAACAGAATATGCAGTTTTATGGACTAACTAACAAAGATCCCAACACATATATAGTGAACTTCCTTGAAATTTGTGATACTTTTCGGTTCCATCAGATGTCGAAAGATGTAGTCAAAATTAGGCTTTTCCCATTTACCATTAAAGATAGAGCAAAGGCTTAGTATCATTCCCTTAAAGGAACCAATGTCACAACATGGGATCAGCTAGTTCGTGCGTTTTTAAACAAATATTTTCCCATGACTAAGACCACTAAGATCATCAAGGAAATCACCAACTTACAAAAAAGTGACGGGAAATCGATCTATAAAGCATAGGAACGATATAAAGATTTACAACAGAAGTGCCCATACCACAACATATCCAAGGAGTTCTTGATGCAAACATTCTATAATGGAGTAGCCCTATATACGAGAGGCACGATTGACACAGCTTTAGGAGAATCACTGATGAGAAAGAATATTGATGAAGCGAAAGAACTAATATAGGAGATGGGGAGTAATAGCTGCCTATGGATGAACGAGTGGAGTAGACAAAATATTACCTTCCGAGAGCAAAAAGGAATTGTGGTTATCAATCAAATGACAGAAATGCAAGAGAAAATTGATAACATAACTCGACAGCTCAACAATATGAAGGCTTCGTCCTCAACTTCAGTGAAAGTCGTGCAACTCAAGTGTGAACTATATGGACAAATGGAACATGATACAGTGTACTATTACTTGATGAAGGAAAGTGATCCAAAGCAAGTGAATTATATGGAGCTCAGTATGGATGAGGAGGGGGCAACAATCCCTACTCCAACACTTATAATCCTGGGTAGAAGAATCACCCTAACTTCTTTTGGAAGAATAATGCTGAAGGACAATTCGAACCTCAAGGACAATCAAGCTTCCAAGCTCAATGGAATCTAAGTTGGATAAGATTTTAGATCAAATTGGAGGCATGAAGGATGCATACAGGAGCCTTGAAAGCAAAATTGAGCAAGTCAGTAAGAATCAGGCCTCTTTAATACATAATCTGGAAGTGCAAGTAGGTCAACTAGCAGAGGCAATGTCTACTAGGAATGTAGGAATCCTTCCAAGCAATACTGAGTCTAACCCAAGGGAATGAATCATGGCCATCATTTAGACCCAGGAAAAGGAACTTGAACATGTGAAGGAAGATAAAGATAAAGGAAGAGGATAAGAAATTATGAAATTTCTTCCAGGTGAACTCGTAATTGAGCTAATCAAGGAACCTCAACTTGAAATCCCATACCCTATTCTAGCTTAGTGAAAGTCAATTTCAAATAGAGCAATGAGGAATTTTAAGGAGGTTGAATCAAACAAGGTTGATGACATAACAGAACAACTTCAAACGAGGCTCACACAAAAGGAATCAGTTAAAAAGAAGGTTAAGGAGCACATATCGAAAGAAACCCTAACATAGCACAGAAGAAAGAAGACCCAAGGGATTTTTACATTGCTTGCAGTATCAATGGAGTCAATATAGATAGGGCATTTACAGATTTGGGAGCAAGTATCAATATGATTCCCTATACCTTTAGTCAGAAGTTAGGGTTAGGAGAGTTAGAACCTACAGAGATGTTAGTAAAAATGACCGATAGAATAGTTCATCAACCAAAAGGGATTATTAAGGACATGCAAGTATAAATTGATAAATTTATCTTTCCAATAGATTTCTATATATTGGATATTGAAAAAGATGTGTAAACCACTATAGTCCTTAGATGACCGTTCCTAGCCACTTCTCGCTTAATATAATAGAGGTGAACTAATTCTGAGGATAGAAAAGCAGCAAATATCCTTCAAAGTGTCAAAGAAAGACAACAGTTATCCTTTACCTCCAACTAATATCAAGGAAACTGAACCTTGATGACAATGGGAAGACACTGAGGATCCTAGTAATGTGTTTAGAAAGAAACAATCATGTAGAAGAAGGTGAAGGAAGGAGAACCACAAGGAAGGTGGAATCCATAGCATAGTAGCTCATGTGCAAATTGTGAGATCAGTGACTGCACTACTATTGCACTAATTATTTGAACCACTGTGAGAAAAAGAAGAGCATCGAGCTACTGACATTAAAAGAAGCTTTGTATGGGAGGCAACCTATGGACTATTAAATTGATGTTATTCCTTTTTATTTCTAGATAGTTAAATTTCGTAGTTTGGTTAGTTTGTTTCCAAATAAAATCGGGAAGGCATAGGACTACGCCATTAATTAGATGATTGAGGAAGTAAATAAGGAGATGTGAAAGGGCCATAAATAATTAAGAAGTGATTTCAGAGAAGTGGAGAAGAACAAAAGAAGAAAATAATAGAAAATTTTGGTGTCGGTAGGGTAAAAAGGGGACACGTGATTTTGAAGTCAAAATTTATCATTTTACCCTCCAATTACCTATATATTGAGTTCTAACTTCATTTTTCACTCACTTTTTTTTTTACTTTATCTCTTTAGATTTGATACTTCCAAACATACTCACTTCTCTCTACCAAAATTTCAAACTTCCAAATTTCTTCCAACTTTTACCTACTCATAAGCCAGTATGTCGAGCATTAAGCAAACAGTAAGGTGCAATCAATCATCAAGACGAAACCAAGTCTCGGGGTGAGGGCGAAGGAATAGAGCAATGGACTTCGGAGCACCCTTGTTGATCTACATAGTGGAGGAAGGTATTCGCTTTCAATCTCTTAATGCTAAACAAATTGTAGTCCCTAAATATTTTGATTTTGATACACTTGATAGGCTAGAACTATGTGATAGGGTAGAGAACTTAGTGAAAAGAATTCAGTGGGAAAAATTAACTTCCAATTTCCTGTTTATCAGGAGCTCACTTTAGAATTCTTTACTTCCCTTTCCTATGAACCTAGGAACTCTAATGAAATGTGGTTTAGGTTGCAGGAACTAACTTATGAACTAAATATCAAAATCATGGGCGATACGTGTGGGTTTCCCGAATCTCCCATTATTGATCACCACGACGATTTTTGTGTTTCTTGCTATTGGAATGAGCTCACTGGGTTAGAGCAATTCAATGTCGAAAATGCCCACAACAACATCATAAGGACCCATGAGCACTTGTTATTGTTCAAATTCAGGTGTCAACTGGTTTTTGATAACTCAGAAACCAACAAGTGTTCAACAAAGGAACTCTTTATGTCGTGGTGCATAAATCACAAAATTTCAGTGTGCACCTCCATACATATGCTGAATATTATTATTACGACTCTGTGCAAGAGGAGCAACAATTTAGGTCTGCAGTACTTAGTTTTTGCCATTGCTAAGTATTATAGTATGGACTGTAGTGGTTTAACTGTCCATCTCCCAGACTTCCTAAATCATCATCATCTAAAGCGTGCTAAAATCCTTAGGCCCCCATAACATGGAATTCTGAGATATCAGTCAAAAGACATATGTTAAGATCAGGGTCAGTTAGGTAAGTTTGAGTATAGTGCCGCCTTAGCAGGTAGAAGAGGACTCAACTAGTGAAGAGTCCGAGGAGGAAGAAGAAACAGAAGAACCGGGCTGGAAGGAAGTACTAGATACAATCTCTGCAAATAACAAGGTAATTACAGGTACACTTGCAGAGAACTCTAGAAGGATGAAGGATATGGCCCGAACTCAACGACATCAGAGTCGGGACATACATCGTATCCATCATTATTTTAAGGCTCAGGGCGTTCAATTGCCACCTCCAACACCATCCCTGCCTCTATAACCATGAGGCTTTGTCTAACCCCCTTTCTTTTTAAACTTAGTCTTCATTTTTTATTTTTTTTTGTTTTACTTTAATTTATGTTTCTTCTTTCCTTATGTGTTTGTTTAACCCCTTCTCACATTAAGGACAATGTGTTGTTCAAGTGTGGAGAGGGCTATGTGTTTTGCTTTAAATGTGATTTTACATATTGTATGATAGTTGTTAGGTTGCATTTTGTGAATTGTGTAAATATGTCAATGGCTTAGATGAATTGGAATTGATTTAATTTTGAACATAGTTTATTTGGTGGTAAAGAATCATTAGCTCGCAAAATTAGTGAACTGAGTTTTGGTTAAATATGCAGCTTAATTAGGGTTTAGTGTGAGTTTGTCACCTTTTAAATTGTCACATTCATTTATAATTTGAGGCCTTTCAACTTAAATAGCTTTACTATTATTTTTTATGAAAACGAGTAGCTAAAGCAACAACGTAGGCAATAAAAAAATTAAATTATAAAAATAATAAATAATAAACAACTGTTTCGCTAGCCTTCGAGTTATCAATAGAGCTAGTAGTTATTTGAGAACGTGATATAGCTGAGTAACCAGATCAACACGTATCATAAATGTGTGCCTTCGAGTAAAAAGGCTATAATGACGTTCCAACCAAGTAGTTTAATAAAAAAAACATGACTTAGTTGAGTAACCGAATTGACGTTCATTACCAATATTTGCCTCTGCGTAAAAAAACTAAATCCATGTTCACAAAAAGTAAATAGAAAAAAGTGTTTTTGAATAAAAACCTACTGAACTTGTAATAGATGACTTTTCATGAAAACATACTTAGGAGTAGTTACAGAGTCCGAATGACCAAAGAATTATTAATGGATGTGTGCAATTAAAAAGGGTAAACAATTTAACACTTGAGTTTGGATTAATATGTATATGTAGTTCGAAGGCCAAAGATGTGAATTTTGCTTGTTAATGATTTTAAATGACTCAAATGATTGTGTTTTAAATTAAATTTATTTCATGAAGTTGAAGTCATTGTCTCATTATTGCATTGTGTGTTGTGTGTTTGTTGTTTTATTTGCTTAAGGACAAACAAATGTTTAAGTGTAGGGATGTTGATAGGTGTGAATTATATCATGTTTTAGGGCTTAGTTTAATATGTATTTAAGTGTTAACTTAATCGTTTAGTATGTGTTTAGGTTAGAATTATGTTAGTTTGTTAATTAATTATGTTTAAGTGTTTTTTATGGGTTAGTACAAGTCTTTGAGCTTAATTATTATGTCTTTGAGATACTTTGATGTGTTTATTAGTGTTTAAGGGTCAACATCGAAGAATAGAGAAGTTTTGGAGACACTCGGGCTAAAACAATAGCCCGCAATTGTGGCACAATAGGTCAACCCACGATTATGACAGAAGCCCAAAATACGACCCATAATCGTGGCGTGATTGCCACAATCGTGATAGAAGGGTTAGATGTAGGCCAAGATCCTGGCATATAGGGCCACGATCGTGGCCTGCATCGGGCAAACACGCAAACAAGTAAAAATGTCAAATTTTGAGGGATTTTTTGGACTTTTTTGACCCCGAAAGACTACTCAGAATATAGAAGGTATTTAAAGAAGAAGACAAAGGAGCTGAGTGAGCTTTTGCTTCAGCCACCATTGAGAAACACTAGAGAAAGTTCATCGATAGATTTAGAAAGAGAAGAAGGAAAAGAGACATGGAGAAGAAGCCAACGCGAAGTACTTCTCGGAATAGGAGATTTCCAGATGTTGCTGCCTTCATCATTCATTCCAATCTTATTTTCAGTTTTTTTTTCAATTTTATTAATGTATAGAATTGGGATTGGGATAATTATTGATGATAGGATTATGTGAATGTTGAGGATGTCTAAACTCACCTTTGGGATGTTTTATCTTTGATTTAATGAAATTTGATTGTTTGTGTTTTACTGGAATTATTGTTATTTAATTTCTGCAATTGCATAACTCAATGATAAACTGAAAGGGTGAATCGAGTGAAAAGTAATTAAATTGGGCTAACAAGAGTTAGGTAATTTAATAGAACGAGAATTAAATCAAGTCGGTAAATTATGCGAAGAGAGATCTTGCATAGGTTCCTATAGTTTTGGACAACTTCAGATCTAATTAGGGTTCTAGAGAGATTGTTAATTGAGAGATTACAATTCCCATAATCTGATTAGGGTTTATAAATTGAGGTTAATGGTTATAGCTCTCGAGATAGTAATCGACCCTATGACCGTCTAGAACCAATAATCTAGTAAGTCATAATCAATTAGGTTAGCATTAAAGATAGATAAAATTCACCTTTCTTTCAATTGGTAGCTCCTTAGGTTGATTTTTTATTGGGTGTTGCAACTGCTATTTTGTTAATATTTTTGTAATTGATTCTTTGACTTGAGTTACGTGATTGAATTAAATTCATTCCTTAGTTTTGTTACATTTGAATTACTGTGAATTGTTTTGGTCTTAGATTTAAGATTAGATTATCCCTCCTCCTGGGATCGACACCTTAGATACTATGCAAATGACCCGTGCGCTTGCGGATTATTGAGGTTAAATATTAAAACTTATACATATCGAAAAACCGCGATCACCTAGGAGTCACAGCGAGAACTTGCTTTCTCGATTCATGTGATGTAACAATGTCATGTACTATAGTGCTTGTTTAAAATCAAACTTTGGAAATCAACTTGTAGGTGATTAATGCAAACATAGTTATCTTGGTTTTATATGTTGTCGTGGAATATTGTTAGAATGATTAATAGCTAGATGTATGAATTACATAAGTATTTACTACATGTCGAACGAGTTTGTATAATTATAGATGATTTGAGGCATAATAAACCCCTAAGATGGTATATAGGCTAGAAACCTGTGATGTAGCTCCTATAAGGCTTATTGGTGAAAAATTCCATGAGCCTAGGCGTCACAGCGAGAACATGCTTTCTCGATTCATATGGTGTAACAATGCCACATACTATAGTGCTTGTTTAAAATCAAACTTTAGAAATCAACTTGTAGATGATTAATTCAAACATAGTATTAATATAAGAAATTCATGTAATTGACAAGACAATTCTTTGCATAATAAATCCTTAGGATAGTATATAGGCTAGAAACTCCTGATGCTGCCCCTATGAGACTTATCAGTGAAAAATTTCACGAGCTTGGGAGTCGCAATGAGAATTCCCTTTCTCGATTCATAGGTATAAATAATGCCACATACCATGGTGCTTGGTTGGAATATTGTTTTATTTGACTGATACTCATATATGTTGAGATTTATAATTATGAACTCGCATGGTGGGATAAGTTGGTTTCAATTTGGAGGGGAAATAGTTCGAGACCTGTATAACTTAGGGGATGTTCTGTAAAGTAAGGATTAGATGTTCTATAAACTTGGGGGGAAATAAAGGATACTAATTGCTAAATCACTTTTTTTAAATAACAGTTTTGTAGAAATAAGTAATGTCGATATATCTTGGGTGTAAAAATGATTAACACCTGATGGTTTCATTAATCTTGAGTTTGTTAAGGAAGTTGAAGCTTTTATTCACTATAGATGTTCTCAACCTGCATATAAAGATGGTTCAAAGATCATATGTCCATGTAAAAAATGCAAACATATTGGCTTTCCTCTTATTGATGAAGTGAATGTCCATTTGTTAGGAAAATAGTTTGTTCTAAATTATTTTAAATGGACATGACATGCGGAGCCATTATTTTGTAGCACCTTAAACTAGCCAATAAATGTGGATGAGATTAAAGGCGGGATTAGATTTATAACAAATAATATGGGTGTAATTGAAAATCTTTACACTCAAATGATTTATAATGCAGTCGGTTATACCTTTCAATCAAAATATAGAAAATCTTGAAGAAGAACCAAAAACATATATACAAAAAAGTTTTTTGACTTGCTAAAATCAGTTGATCAAGAATTATGACGAAATTATGAGACCATGACGCAATTATCTTCAATTGCTTAAATATTGAACATAAAGTCTGAAGTGCATATTTCTAATTGAAGTTTGGATAAAAATCTTGCTTGGTATGATGAATCATTACCTCCTAACCATACAAATGGTTGATAATTTCTACAATATGAAGAAACTTATTAGGAACTTGGTTTGCAAGTTGAAAAAATTGATTGTGGCCAATACTTCTTATAATTTGCCTCCATGGATTTATATTAATGAGGCATATATGTTTTTGACGATGATTGTGCCAAGGCCTACGAATCCAAAGCATAAAATTGATGTATTCTTACAACCATTGGTATCTAAATTGTATGATCTTTGGAAATTTGGTGTGGAGACATATAATGTGTCATTTAAACAAAAGTTGGGTTAAGAACAGCTTTAATGTGGACTATTAGTGATTTTCTTGCGTATGCTATGTTTTTTGGATGGAGCACAGCATAGAAATTGACTTGTCCTTACTATAGCAATGATTTTGATGCGTTTTACCTTCCTAAAGAGGCCAAAACATCTTGGTTTGACAACCACAGGAAATTTCTTCCTCCAGATCATCTAGTTAGACATAATAAACAAAAGTTCATTAAGAATAGGATGCTAAAAATACGTCCTCCCTCTCATAAAGCTAGTAAAGAGATACTGGAGGAGATTAATGAATTAGGGTTGTTGAAAGTTACAAAACTTAAAGCTGAAGAAGTTAATAGAAGCATTAGTAAAAACTTTGGTTGGAGAAAACGAAGAATCTTTTAAGATTTGCCATTTTGGAAAAGTAATTTGATACATCATAATCTAGATGTGATGCATATTAAAAAAATTTTTGACAATTTGTTCAACACCATAATGAACATTGAAGGGGAACAAAGGACAATGCAAAATTATGAGTTGATTTGAAATTTTTTTGTAAAAGAAATAAGTTAGATAAAGATCTTTATATTGGTAAATATCCAAAAGCATGTTACACTTTGGATAAAAACTAAAAGAAAATTGTGTGAATGGTTGAAAAGTCTAAAGTTTCCCGATGGTTATGTTTCGAACTTGGCGAGGTGTGTGGACATGAGGAAGTATAAATTATTTAGGATGAAAAGTTATGATTGTCATGTGTTTATGCAAAGGCTAATTCCAGAGGCATTTCGGGAGTTGTTATCGAATAAGGTTTGGAAGCCATAATAGAATTAAGTTTGTTTTTCAAAAACTTAATATCATCTGAAATAAAGTTGACTGAAATGGAAAACTGGAAAGGGAAATTCTAGTTTTCTTGTGTAAATTGGAAGGGATTTTCCCTCTAAGGGATTGTATGAAGCCTCTACCTGTACATTTAGCACACGAGGCTAAACTTGTTGGTCCAATTCAAAATTGATAGATGTATAAGTTTGAGAGGTTATTGTAGTTAATATTTAAATAAAACTTATAGCATGTTTTAATAACATAATTGTAATAACCCTATTTGTAATGTAGGTTTTTGCATCACTTAAAGAAAAATGTCAGAAAAAAGGATAGAGTTGAAGGTTCGATATGTAATATTTATTTAGTGGAGGAAGCAAGTACATTTTTTCATACTATTTTGAGATGTATGTGCACATAAGAAAGAGAAAATTCCTTGTAATGATGATGGGAAGAAACGGGTGATGTTGATGGTAACTTATCCATTTTCACATATCCAGGACGAGCATATGGACATTCAATAAGAAGAATGTTAATAGCAAAAGAAATAGAGGTTGCTCATGTTTACATTTTATTAAATTGTCAAGAGGTTTAACCTTTTATGCAGTAAGTTAAAGTTGATTTTGAAATAGATTATTTGAGTTTCTGAAGTTAGTGTTATTCACAACTAAAATACATTTTATATTATACTAGGAATGTTTACGCAAGCTAATTCCTGAAATAAAACAGGATGATATCAATAAAGAAGTTGAAAGATACTTTCCTCAATGGTTTGAGAAATATATAAGTTTTCACTTGTAATAATTGAAATGTTTGAATTATTAGATCAAAGTGAAGAGATGACATTATCCTATTTAATATGATAAAAAAAATTTTGTGTAGGCCTCAAAAAATCTAATAGGAAATAAGTTTATTTTTCATCTTACGAAAGGATCTTTACAAATTATTAAATCGTATCCGATGTATTTTATTAATGGATACAAATTTCATACAAAATATCATGGTCATACCATAACAATAGTAAATAGTGGGGTTTGCATATAGAGAGAATTGATGGATTACTGTGGTAAAATTATTGAGATATTTCAAATTGAGTACCCTACATTGCTAATAAAACGGAGTATGATATTTAAGTCTGAATGGTTTGATCCAACTCCTAATGTTGGAACAAAAGTGCACAGCCGATACAATCTAGTTGAAATTAACCAATGAAGAAGATTTAAACAATTTGAACCTTTCGTATTGGTGATGTAAGCAATCCAGGTGTATTATGTCCCTTTTTCCAACTTACAACGAGATAAGTCAGATTGGTTAACCGCTTGCAAATTAAAACTTAGATGTGTTTTTGAATTACATGGAAAAGGAGAAAAAAATAGAATTGAAAGTGAAGCGTTTTAGGAAGATGTTTATGAAATAAATGCATGTGTAACATATGATGAGAATGACTCTTTGAACAATCCAAATAATGAATATTTTGAAATTTCATCTAGAGAGGATTAGGAGGGCAAGAGATCTGAAGAGGAACCTGAGTTTGATTCTAATTCTTAGAAAAAAGAAGATGATGATGATTTTGATTTATAATTAAGTGTTAATAGTGATTAATTTGTGTTTGTAACAGAATATTATATGAATAAATCTATTATTTTGCATAAACAATATATTGTTATATATTGAATTTATATTGTTCTATTACTGGAAAATTCAATAAAATGTTAATTTCGGGTTAAAATATGTCACCAAAGAGAAAATAGGATATGATGTAGCCAAGGTTCAGATTACCACGATTTGGAGAAGTCAGTGCATTTCCAAGAGAAGCATTATATTCTGCAGATGCTACTGTACATCTAAATGAGGCATTATCTTCTGTACCTATTGCTATACCATCCAACAGCCCTACTACACCATCCACTAGCTCTATATCATCCACCACTCTTATACCGACAGAGATATCAAGGGTAAACGTTGTAGATGAAGGAGGCGACCTCCAGCCTAGAGTAAGGGGAGTTAATGAAACAGTGTACATCATAATTGTCAACAACTTGTAAGTAAAATTCTAAAAATTTTGTAATGTGCGATAACACCAGATGTTTATACTAAAGTTATAGGTTTTAATTTGAAAATGATCTAAAATAACTTATATATTAGGTTGGTTCCGTTTGGAGCTTGCTCAATAAATATCTCATTTAAGTTCAAGGAGATGATAGATCTTGAGGGTTATATATGGAAGAATGTCTCTCAACCGACAAAGGATTTTTATTATCAAGAATTTGAGGTACATAAAATATATTCTTTGATATTTTTATTTTATCTAATTTTATAAATTAATTAGATAAATATTTTCATTTATGAATACTTATAGTATGTTTTTTTCTTTCAGAAAGAATTTTTTGGGATCCAAAATTTGATGCTATAATTTTATAATATATGGGAGAGGTGAGCTCGTACTCGTTATAAAGACTTTCTTGCTTTGATACACAAGAATGGTGTATGACCACCATATATATCTGAAGAAATATGGAGCCATTGGTAGCAGTATTGGGTGTCACCTGAGGTAATATCCACTTCAGAGCACAACTTTGCCAACAGACATGTAGGACCAGACGGAGAGAGTTTATCCGTACATACTGGAGGATCTTTGACCTACCAGGAGCATGCACTTCAACTTGTAAGTATCAAAACTTTACACTTATATTCTAATTTTTGTACTTTGATGTATAAAATTTGATTTTAGTGTAATTTGATGTATGAAATTTAGAATGAAAATATGTGTATTATAGAGAATAATAATGTTATCAATGTCTAGTGCCATTAATGGTTGTGTTGTTGAGTTAATTTTTTTGTCTAACAAGGGGTAAATATCATAAAAATAGAGAACCAAAATTTTTATTAATTGTAGTTCACTTATAACATTTTATTTTGATATAGGAAAAGTCTATAGGCAGGAAGCTTACATTACGCCGGCTTTTTTTGCACACTCACACCAAGAAGCATGATGGTGTGAACTTGTCAACACTTGATGCAAACAACTTCATGTATGTAAAATATGTACTTTAATATTTATTAACACAAACGATTATAATGATAGGACCAAATATGAGAAAGTATTGAACGACAGTCTCAAAACTCTGAAACTGATGATGAGAGTCAGTCATATCTTGATGCAGTAGGCAGTAGGGACTGCCGTGGGAGGATATTTGGCTTACGTTCATTTGCAAACACATGTTATTCGCAATCCTCCTCATCCTCTACAGTTGGATCTAGTAGGTGGTCTACATCAAATGAGAGAGTCGATCAGCTTGAGAACATAGTTAAGAGGCTGATGGAGTGCATAACCCAGCTTTGTAATGAGGTGGATGAGTTAAAGAAGAGGGACAAGACCTCATCGCAGCAATCAAAGTATTCAACTTCACCACCTACATAGCTTCTAAATAAGTGAATTTATTTGATAATCTGCTACTCTTAAGTTTTTGTATGAATTCTTAATTAATAGTTATTTTCAATATATTCGTGTAAATTATAATATTTTTATTATATCCAGAGCATTCACCTTCACCAACTACATAACTTCTAGATAAGTGAATGTATTTGATAATCTGTTACTCTAAGTTTTTGTATGAATTCTTAATTTATAATTATTTTCAATATGTTCGTGTACATTATAATATTTTTATTATATTACCAATCAGAATAATGTTTACTTTATATTTATCAATCAATGTTATATTATTTACAAAAATTAGATGTTCAAAAAAATCAAAACATTATCAATATAAAACTTGAGTAGGAAGTGAGAAATGGCAGTTGAAATTTATCATGGCTATATTTCCAAATAGAATTACAATTTTTTTGGTAAAAATTTTGCAACGGATAAGGTTTTCCGTCAATAAATTTAGCGATGGAATGTTATATATCCGCCGATAAATTTAGCGACATACTTACAATTTATCATTAGTAAATTCACTTACGGAATATTAGGAATCCGTCACAAATTTAGCGATGGAATATTGTAAATTTGTCAATAATTTTACCAAATTTTACCAAAAATATAATTCTGTTGCTAAATTTACTAACAGATATATAACATTCAATCAGGAAATTTACCGATGGATTCCTTATTTTTGTCGCTAAAATTTACCTATGGTCATTTCTTCGATGACTCTTTCCGTCGATAGTATCTGTTGCCAAATTTGTTTCTCGATGGCAATCTTTATTCTTCGTCGATAATTTATGTTGCTAAAACCTATTTTTCTTATGGTGTTGAATTCAACATCAATAGATGAGGACATAAGAGAATCAAGTTTTAGATTTGAAAGAGAAGGAGCAAATACTGATGGAAATCCAATGTAGCTTCCAGGATCTAATCATCCAGGAATGATTTTGGTCACTACTCAGTTAATTATTTGTCATCGAGCAAAGTCACGAAAATAACATTAGGAGCTAAGCTAATCTTTGGCTTTATTAATGGAAATGTGAGAAGCCACACGATGAATCACCAGATTTTGAATATTGGTGCAGAGTGGATTGCATGTGACTTCATGGATCTTGAATTTGATTTCAAAAGATATATTATTAAAGCGTTCTTATACATAACTTCTGCAAAAGAATTGTGGGAAAAACTGGAGAATAGATATAGAGAATGTAATGGTCCATTGCTATACCAGATTCAAATAGAGATAAGCTCAATATCTTAAGGAAATTTATCTGTATCTAAATATTTCACAAAACTAAAGAAATTGTGGGATGAATTAGCCTGCTTAACATCACTTCCTCAATGTAAATGTGGAGTAGGGAAACAAATTGCAAAACTTGAAATAAAAAAACAATTTAATGCAGTTTTTGATAAGTTTGAATGAAATTTATGATTGTATGAGAAGTCAAATTTTGACTATGGATCCATCGCTAGTGTAAACAAAGCATATTCAATGATGTTAAGAGTTAAGAAACAAAAGGAAGTAAGCATAAATTTCACAAATGCAGTAGAGAATGCAATGATGATTATATCAAAAGGAAACATAAAAGAACAAATAGGTTCAAAAAAATCTATGATGATGAGAAAAGAATCAATTGATAAGTAAAAGTTACACTGTAATTACTGTAACATGGATAGACATACCAAAAAAACCTTTTTCAAAATTCATGAATATCCAGAGTGGTTTAACGAATTAAAAGAAAAGAAGAACAAAGAAGGAAAAATGTAACACCCTACTCCCGCTGGACCCGAACCCGATATCGACAGTGATATCAGAATTCGTGTCCCGCGAGGGTGGTGTGCCACATCACTAAACGATCAAACAGTCGGCATAAAATTTTTTTTCACACCACAAACATAAAGTACAGAAAATCAATAACTAAAACGTTCCACTTTATTTTATAATTATTTGATACAAAACAATGTCATCAACAAAAGCTTTTATTAGCCATTTGGGCCCATTTCAAAATACAAAATACAAAGTACAAACATTTCCAATTTATCAATTATTACAAACTGTAATATTCGATTACAAATAATACAACATTTTGCGGAAAATACAATTCAGTGTCAAATAAAGAAAATCAATGCAGACGCGAACTGATCCCGACCTCTATCCTTGACTCGCATG
>JANIIA010000002.1:16936557-16951193 GCA_027478495.1 Erythroxylum alaternifolium
CTTGGCAAAACTGACCCTTTTTGGGCTTAGGTTGACCAAACCATGGTCGGCCTGTGGCCCTCCTGTTACAAAATGACGTCGTTTTGGAAGTTTTTTGCTTAAAAAATAAATGAGAGCTGGGTCAACCTGACCCGCTCGTGGCCCGTCGAGCCATAGCCCGGGTCACGAACCACCATGGCTCGGGGTCCCCCAGGCCCAGCTCAGCCCATTGACATTCTTAATCAATTTAGGTTCAAACCTAGAAAATGTTCTATGAAACATAAATTAGTACCCTGGAAGCGGATGTATTATTTCTCGTTAACTCCGAGACTTCAAAGACTATGTGTCTCTGATGTTACTGCATCTCACGTGAGATGGCATAATGAACATGAACAGGAAGATGGAATAATGAGTCATCCATTGGATGCAATTGTATGGAAACATTTCAATAACACTCATTTTGAGTTTGCAGTTGAAAGTAGAAATGTTAGGATGAGATTGTCGATAGACGAATTCCAACCTTTTAGTCAATCCGGCCAACAATACTCATCATGGTCAATCATAATTACTCCTTATAATTTGCCTCTATGGATGTATATGAATGAGGCATATATGTTCTTGACGGTAATTGTGCCAGGGCTTACGAATCCAAAGCATAAAATTGATATATTCTTACAATCATTGATATCTAAATTGTAACATTTTTGGGAATTTGGCGTGGAGACATATGATGTGTCTCTTAAACAAATTTTTTGTTAAGGGCAACTTTGACGTGAACTATTAGTGATTTCCCTGCATATGCTATGTTATCTGGATGGGGCATAATAAGGAAATTGGCTTGTCCTTACTATAACAACGATTTTGATGGTTTTATCTTCCTAACCACAGGAAATTTCTTCCTCCAAATCATCCATTTAGATATAATAAGCAAAAATTTATTAACAATAGGATGATGAAAACATCTCCTCCCCTCACAAACCTGGTGAAGAGATATTGGAGGAGATTGATGAATTCAGGTTGTTGAAAGTTACAGAACTTGAAAATGATGAAGTTAATAGAAGCATTAGTAAAAACTTTGGTTGGAGAAAATGAAGTATTTTTGGGATTTGACATATTGGAAAAGTAATTTAATACGTTATAACCTATATGTGATGTATATTGAAAAAATATTTTTGACAATTTGTTCAACATTATAATGAACATTGAAGGGAGGACAAAGGATAATGCAAAATCACGAGTTGAATTGAATATGTAATGCTTATTTAGTAGAGGAAGCAAGTATATTTTGTCTACATTATTTTGAGCCACAAGTACACACAAGAGAAAGAAAAGTTCCTCGTAATGATGACAGAGAGCAACGGTGATGTTGATGGTAACTTATCCATTTTCACATATCCAGGAGAAACATATGGACGTTCAACAAGAAAAATGTTAACAACAGAAGAAAAAGAGACTGTCCGTGGTTACATTTTATTGAATTGTCAAGAGGTTCAAGCTTTCATGTAGTAAGTTTAAGTTGATTTTGAAATAGATTATTTGAGTTTTCGAATTTACTATTGTTTAAAACTAAAATACATAATAATCCTTTTAGATTATACGAGGAATGGTTACGTGAGCTAATGTCTGAAATAACACAAGATGATATTAATCAAGAAGTTGAAAGATACTTTTCTCGATGGTTCGAGAAATATGTAAGTTTTCATTTGTAATAATTGAAATGGTTAAATTATCATATCAAAGTGATTAGATGACATTATACTATTTAATATAATAAAATTTTTTTGGTGTAGACGTTAGAAAATCCAATAGAGAACAAGTTCTTATGTGATCTTACGAAAGGACCTTTGCGAACTGTTAAATCGTGTCTGTTGTATTTTGTTAATGGATACAAATTTCATACATAATATTATGGTCATATAATGGAAACAGTAAATAATGGGGTTTACATATAGGGAGAATTGATGGATTACTATAGTAAAATTATTGAGATACTTGAAATTAAGTACCCTACATTGTCAATAAAATAGAGTGTGATATTTAAGTGTGAATGGTTTGATCCAACTCCTAATATTGGAACAAAAGTGCACAGACAATACAATCTAGTTGAAATAAACCAGCGAAGAAGATTTAGACAATTTGGACCTTTTGTATTGGCGATGCAAGCGATTTAGGTGTATTATGTCCCTTTTCCCTGCTTACGATGAAATAAGTCAGATTAGTTGGCCATTTGTAAAGTAAAACCTAAAGGTGTTTTTGAATTACATGAAAAAGGAGAAAAATAAGAGAATTGAAAGTGAAGCTATTTAGGAAGATATATATGAAATAAATGCATGTGTAATATATGACAAGAATGAACCTTTGAACGATCCAAATAATAAATATGTTGAAATTCATCTAGAGAGGATGAGGAGAGCGAGAGATCTGAAGAAGAACCTGAGTTTAATTCTAATTCTTTGGAAAAAGAAGATGATGATGATTTTGATTTACAATTAAGTGCTGATAGTAATTTATTTGTGTTTGTAATAGAATATTATATGAATAAATCTATCATTTCATCAATAATATATTATTATATATTGAATTTATATTGTTTTATTATTGGAAAATTCAATAAAATGTGAATTTTAGGTTAAAAATATGCCACCAAAGAGAAAATAGAATATGATGCGCTCAAGGTTCAGGTTACCACGATTTGGAGAAGCTGGTGCATTTTCAAGTGAAGCATCACATTCTGCAGATGCTACAGAATCACCTGCTGTACGTCTAACTACTGCACATCCAGATAAGGCATCACCTTATGTACCTGCTGCTATACCATCCAGCAGCCCTGCTACACTAGCCACCAACCTTACACCATCCACCACCCCTATACCAATAGAGATATTAGGGGTAAACATTGCAAATGAAGGAGGCGACCTCCAATCTGAAGCTAAGGGAGTTAATGGAAGAACTTACTTCACAATTGTTAACAATTTGTAAGTAAAATTCTAAAAATTTTGTAATACATGATAATACCATAGATTTATACTGAAGTTATACGTTTTAATTTGAAAATGATCTAAAATAACTTATATATTATGTTGGTTCTGTTTGGAACGTGCTCAAGAAATATCTGATATAAGTTTAAGGAAAGGATAGATCTTGAGAGTTATATATGGAAGAATGTCTCTCAGGTAACAAATGATTTTTATTATCAGGAGTTTGAGGTATACAAAATAAATTCTTTAATCTTTTTTATTTTTGTCTAATTTTATGCATTAATTAGATAAATATTGTCATTTATAAGTACTTATAGTATGTTTTTTATTTTTTTCAGAAATAATTTTTTGGGGATTCAAAATTTGATGTTGTAATTTATAATGTATGGGAGAGGCAAGCTCATACATGTTATAAAGACTTTCTTTCTTCGATACACAAGAATGGTGTACGACCATCATATATATTTGAAGAAATATGGAGTCGTTAGCAACAATATTGGGTATCACCAGAGGCAACATCCATTTCAGAGCACAATTATGTTAACAGATGTGGAGAATATAATAGAGAGAGTCTACCCGTACACACTGGAGGATCTTTAACCCACCAAGAGTATGCACTTCAACTTGTAAGCATCAAAACCTTACGCTTACATTTTGATTTTTGTACTTTGATATATAAAGTTTAAAATAAAATATAGGTGCATTATAGAGAATGATAATGTTATAAACGTCTGATTCCATTAATGACTATATTGTTGAGTTAAATTTTTTTGTCTAACAAAAGGTAAATATCATAAAAATAGAGAAAATTTTGCCAAAATTTTTGTAAATTATAGTTCACTTATAACAATTTATTCTGATGTAAGAAAAGTTTATGGGTAGGAAGTCTACACCACGCCAGCTCTTTTTACACACTGACACCAAGAAGCATGATGGTGTGACCTTCGTTAATACCTGATGTAGACAACTTCATGTTTGTAAAATATATACTTTAATATTAACTTTTAAAAAGTACCACTTATTAACATAAAAAATTATAATGATAGGACCAAATATAAGAAAACATTGAATAATAGTCTTATAACTCTGAAACTATTTATAAGAGTCAGGCATATCTTGATGCAATGAGTGGTAGGGACAGTCATAGAAGGATTTTCAGCTTAGGTTTATTTGCAAACACATGTTATTCACAATCTTCCACATCCACTACAGCTGGATCTAGTAGGCAGTTCGCATCAAATGAGAGAGTCCTTTAGCTTGAGAGCATGGTAGAGAGGTTGATGGAGTGCATAACTCAGCTTCGTGATGAGGTGGATGAGTTGAAGGGTAAGGACAGGACCTCATCGCAGCAGTCAAAGCGTCCACCTTCATCACCTGCATAGCTTCTGGATAAGTGAATGTATTTTATGGTCGGCTACTGTTAAGTTTTTGTATAAATTCTTAATTTACAGTTATCTTCAAGATACTTATTCATATACATTATAATTTTTTATTAGATTACCGTTTAGGATAATGTTTACTTTATTTTTATCAATCAATTATATATCATTTACAGAAATTAAATGTACAAAAAAATCATAAGATTATCAACAGAAAACTCCGGTAGAAAGTAAGAAATGGCGGTTGAAATTTATCATAGTTAAATTTCCTGACAGAGATACAATACTTCGTCACTAATTAGCGACGAAGTGATATATTATGTCAGTACATTGCTAAGTTGCCAATGGGATAATACATTCCATCGGTAAACATTTAGTGACGGATAATATTTTCTGTCGGTAAATTTAACAACGAAATGTTGTATATCTGTCGGAAAATTTAGCGACGGCCCTACAACTTAACGTTGACGCAAATTAGCGATGAAATATTATAAATTTGTTGATAAATTTAACTAAATTTAGCGACGGAAAATTTTTTCGATAGAAATACAAAATTCCGTCTCTAAATTTACCGATTGATGTACACATTTTCATCACTAAATTTACGACAAATTCTTTATATTCATCGTTAAAGTTTACCTACAACCGTTTCTCTAACGACTCTTTCTGTCAGTAATTTTCATCGCTAAATTTGTTTTTTGACAGAAAATCTTTATTTTCCGTCAGTAATTTTTGTCACTAAAATCTATTTTCTTGTAGTGTCATTTGACAACAACAACGAGGATCATGTGCTAAGTAAAAGGAACCTTAAGTTATGGATTGATAAACACGCATGGAATGCGTTTCCCTTTGAGTAGTTTTATATATGAAAATTAGGCTGGTGATTTGAAAGACAGACGCTCCACAACAGATTATAATTTTTTTATAGGGATAACTACAATATCTTGGTGTCAAATAGTGGGGCAACATATGTAGTAGCTATTAAGGCCACTTAGGGGTGTACTTGGCTTAAAGTCTTATTCAAGAAATTGTTTCTATTCTTAATTACTCAATTCCATTTATTGTGATAATTATGAAAATGCAATAAAACTTGCTAAAAATCTAGTGTTTTATATTGAAATTCATTTTCATTTTGCTCGAGAGAAGATGTTAACTTAAGGCTAAAGATTAAGTTGTAAATATTTATAATTAAGGCACTTGCCAAAGTCAAAATTGAAATTTTTCGAAAAGCAGTTGGTGTTATAGACAATAAGTTTGCACTAAGGGGAAATGTAACAAATTAGTGCAACTGAATGTCATAGTTTACAAGTTATGTTTTTGGTAGAAAAATAAGGAGCATGTTAGCTCTTTTAGTCAAATTGGTTAAAATTTGTAGTATTTGTTCATAAATTAAGTTTATGTAATACTTCAATTCTCTTTTAAGTTATTTATATTTCTTTGTAAGTAATAAAATCGTTCTTATTTAAATTGTTCTTTTAAGTTATTTATATTTCTTTTCATGTACCCTCCTTATCAATCATGAGAACTAAAAAGCTTTGACGCCTCAGACTCTTGTCCAGAAACGTTGATGATAAAACTTGCCATCTCGAAAGATTTTACTTGGGAATGAAGAAATTTGAGAAAGCTTGATACTGCAATTTTTGCTTCACCAAAATAAGCAGATGAAAGTTCTATAAAGAAGAGTAGACCTACGATCATTCTCTATATGCCCTTATTATGCATCTTAGTAAAGCAACTCAAATAACCATATTATAATTCTAACAATTCAAAAGCTTAAAATTCACACATGCTCTCAGTTTATTTCTCGACTCAAACCTCATAGTCCAAACACTAGAATGAAACTCTCTACGCTCTTTTACAAGTCAAACTAATTCGAGTTAACAGATGAGAATAGTCACACAAATCTGAACGTACCACTCATAATGCTTGGCTAACATGGTACGACTTAAAAGCAGTGGGATCAGATAGTAACTGGGCAATAACTAAAGCTTACTCGTAGACCATATCCCGTTGTGTTTTCATTTTCTACATTTTTATATAAACAAAGAAGGCGATATTTAAGTATTTTCATGAGTGGAGATAGCTTTAATTACGACATCGGCCACCACTCATCTTTCATCTAATTTTCATTTCTCTTGTAGTATTAACATATGTTTATTTATTTTTTCTTAAGTCAATTTAAGTCGTACTCTAGCCTGTTCTCGTCAAATTGAATGTGTGTAACCCATTTGTCCTGTTAGCTTGTAGGGCATACATATATATACTGTGGTCCCAAAATCATTAACTAGACATGTCCCAAGTTTTTATTTTTCTTAAAAGATAATATTGTTGCTTTTTTATTTGTTCATGACGACCATAAAACTAGGAGGTGCCGCCTCTTGCCTTTCGTGCCAACCGTTTTTATGTTAGGTAGATACGATAATAATGCTAGAAAGTGATGTGATGAGTTTCATAAGAGCTAATATTAATTACTTACGGGTTGTAATTAATTAGATAAAATCATCAACCTGTGGAGAACCTGAAAAGGGTATTTTCCTAGAAAGAAATATCAATCTCCAATTTAATATTGATTTGAGACCACCTTCTTTGACACCATTTTGCATGTGCAAGAAAGACTAGATTCACCGACAGAACAAAAGGATTAAAGAGTTACGTTGAATAACAAAACTAACCCTATAATGTCTATATTTATGAGAATGAACATACAGAAGGCAAGCTGTAGTACTCTTGGTAAATTCTTACTTCGCATCATTTATCAGCTTTTATTGCAGCTTCCTAGCTGATTGAAGCGATTGGTAATAGTGTACTGCTTCGCGTTCATTCATGTAGGGGTTTTTCAGTATTCTTTGCTGATGAATATACACAACAAGCACAATAATCAAATGGTGAATAATATATAAGTAATGGTGTGACATTTTCTTCAAGCTGTTGAATTGCTTTACATGAGAAATGCTAAGGTATGAAATGAATGAGAGTCGGAAAAAGCTTCATGGGGCATTCTAAAATTAGCCAAAAAGGTCATCGCATGAATTGCACCGAGTTTCTTTTCTCTTGAGGCAGCCTTCTTCCAAATTAATGAGTCCAACACTTCCTTACTTTCATTTATTTTCCGGCCACTTTTCCCTTCACTTTTTGAGTTGAATTCACATGACTTGCTTTTATACATTACTGCTTGTATAAAAGAGTTACGTTTTATTATATGATAATTGTTTTCTTTTAGGCTATGTTTTGTTGGGGGTTTAACAATAGAATAGAATGAAATAGAATGTTATTCTATCGTTGGAAGGAGGGTTTATAATACAATAGAATAGAAGAGGATGGAAGAGGAAGGATTCATATTACATCTCATTCTATCATTAACAGTAAAAATAAAAAAACTTTAGATTTGAAAGATTTAGAATGGAATGTAAAATGATAAACAACTTTACACTATATTACATTGTAAACCCTTCATCTAAACAATATTCCACTATATTACATTATGAATCTTTCCATTCCTCCCAAATAACAATTTTCTAATATTACATCCATTTATATTATAAACCATTACATTTCATTATATTCTATTAAAAACCTTACATTCCACCGAACATAGCCTTAATTATGCATATGAATTGATATTTTTCTTCGCTTAGGTCAAGTTTGAACGTCAGAAAGTTTGAGTGCTTTGGAAAATTTTGGTGAGACAGCAGTTTTTTTAAGCTTTCTTGATGTATTTACAAATGGGATGTTCTCCAATAAGATTGAACAAGTCAAACCTTAATTAACAAGGACAGGTGATCATCGTCCTGTCAATTACACTAACCCATTAGGTATGAAGTTTTATGTTTTTTTCTGCTACATCACGAGATCAATCTGGTGTCTATCTTTTATTTCTGTACAAATATTTCTCAGGTTCTTGTACCAGTATCAAAACACAACTCAAAAGTTCATTATATTGTGAAAGAGTTTGGTTAAGGGATGTAATTGCAAAGGAATGACTGAGTTTTTCTTAATCTCATCTCCCGAATCAGCAGAAAAATAAAAGAGAAATGAAACAATTTATAACCTTTCTGTGGGGGATGGTCCACAAATGGCTGGCTTAAAATGAAGCCTAATAGTCATTATTATCATTTTTCTATCGGCATCACATGGTCATTTAATAAACCATATATATATATATATGGTCGGGGTCTCTTTATTTCTCTACTTATCTAACTAAGATTCCAAACTTCTTATTAATAATTTTTATCGTCATTTTCCAATTTAGTTTTATGTATCAAAATCTAAAATTCATTTATTTCTTTTTTTCAAGCATTATAATCTTGAAATGTCACAAAATTTAGAAGTCAAATCAAAATTTAAAATGGTGTCTCTAATAAAGTAGCGTGGCTAAATTGGTTGAAAATATAAATTGCATTGTAATAGTGAATTGGAGCATGCTTATTACAAAATTTTGTCAATTTTAATTAATATAAAGTTGGCGATAACCAAGTGTGGACTGCTGCTGCGATGATATTGAAATTGAATTGCTAGTCAACAATTTTAACGACACATTGGACATGGATATTGTTTCATTTATTACGTGCGTTGATTTTAGTAACACGCTCTTAAATATTAACTTAAGATGAGGCTTGAAGTAATCGGCAAAATTATTTTTTTGTGAGCTTAGAATTAAGTTACATAAATAATCTTTTTGTAAAAATACGAACAGAAAATTACAAGCTTTCCGTACTCGCATAAAGCGGATAGCTTTATGTGTTTGCTATCTATTAACCAATGAATAAACTATATAATCAATTTGGAGATTAGAAATTCAATATCAAACCATGTACGAAATTCCATTTATCTCTTCCGTCCTTCTCTTGCTCTTTTCCTGCGTGTTTTGTGTTTTTACCGTTTATAGGCGTGAATTAAGTAGAGAAGATACAAGCAAAGCTTTGCATGGTGGATGATGGATGACATGAGATGATAAAGAGCATCCCCAGCAATATATATCTACCCTGTCTCCACCGAAAGCTCATGAAGATGATCACATGTTTCCCTCTCCCTCGCTTAGTAGTTTGCTAAAAAGAGAGACTCTAGAGGTACCCTTTTTTCCTCATTTGTATACAAGACTTTCGTGACACTTTCTCATTTTCTTCACTTACATGGCTATTATTAGTCCTCTCCTGATCCTACTTTTACTTTGTATCAAAGCCCTACTTTCTCTTCTTCAAGTAATCACCCAGTTACACAAAAGAATAATGGATAGTTAGTTTTGCAGATGATATTAAATCTAGGTGACAAAAGTAGAGACTTCTTTGCTTCTAAAATTCTAAACCTTTGCAAGGACTACTCATATGTTGTGGTTGTATTTGAAGAAGAGAAAAAGGGGTTTGGTTCTAGCAATTTCTGAATTGGTGATAGATAAATATCTGTGCCTAAGGTTGCACAATCTACATTTATGTGTGTCTTTCATACGCTTACGGTTATGCATCCACTCCAGAGATGTAAAGGTAGAGTTAACAAATGTTGTAAGACCTATCAAGGGGTCTCCAATTTAATACATGATGGACTCATGTCTTCCTTTTCTTTCTCATGGTTCTTGGTTATTAGGCTCTTCTCTCCTCTTCCACTTATTTCAGGACATTATTGACTTAATGTCATCCACAAATTCACTGCAAATGGATCCTGAAAAATTATGAATCACCAGCTCCTTCCTTTGAAATTAAATTAGAACTAATACTTACCTTATTGCAATGGAAATTCATACGAATTAAGATACAAAAGTTAATTACATTTTCTGAAGAGATCCCAACTTCTGAGAACTCCATAGCTAAAAGATTCTACGCTCGACAGAACAGAATCTACTGCCTTTAATTTCTTTTTCTTTTTTGTTTCTTTTTTCTCTTTCTCTTATCCTTTCTGCAAACTTTCTTCCTTGATTTGAAGCTCCCACAAGGAAAAGTAAATGAGAGACAAGGACGTATTCAGAATATAGGGGGCAGTTCCATGATTTCTTCCACTTGGCCAGTACTACTTTCATCCAAGAGCCACTTCTCAAGAAATGATAATGGAGGAGTGTTCTCAGACTTCTGCTTCTTCTCTGTCAATATTGTAGAATGGTCCTCGTCACTTCCTGAATTTTGACAGTCCTTTGTGATAGTAACAGTAGCAGAATCACTGTTCGACTTGTCCCACGCAACATTGTTCAGGTTCTCAAATGGCAAGATGGATTCGTAATCTTCACGAGACATTAAATCACCACCTTCCTCCTCAACTTTTGGCCTGTAACAGTGAAAAGATGTTGGAACAGATGAACTGCAAATTCTGTGATCATTGTTTTCCAGTCTATCATTGTCCTGATCCAATTTTTCTTTGAGTAAAATGGTGTTACTAGGCTTTGGGGACGTTCTCATCCAACCTTCAAGAAGACGAGATATGTTTTCAGTGCTTGATGCATAGGTTGTGGAAGTCTGGCTAAGCCTGAGGTTTGAGGATTCCGTGGTGAAATCTAGGCTCTTTCTATCACTGAAGCTCTTTGGTATGAACTGACTGGTCGTTGAATCTTGTGCATTTGAGTCCATAGCTGATTGGAACTTCTTTAGCTTCTTCTTTAGGTGGGTGTTCCAATAGTTCTTTATATCGTTGTCTGTTCTTTGTGGAAGATATGAAGCTATAGCTGCCCATCTGTCCAATGCAAAAACACTTGCAAAATCAGATATGAAATCCTTACTTGAGAAAGATGAAGTTTAAGGAGAAAAAGATCTTTTCATGTCTGAGCGACACAGAACAGAATCAAAATTGGTAACTGGCATTCAGAAGGTGAATAGAGGATATGGATTAAGTCCGAGGATTACTTGTTACCCAATAAAGCCTGCAAGTGAATAATCATCCCTTCTTCATGAGGTGTGAAGTTTCCTCGCTTAATTCCTGGTCTGAGATAATTAGTCCATCTAAGCCTGCAGCTTTTGCTACACCTTAACAACCCTTTTCCAAGCACAAACATATACATCTGTTAGTACTCTATTTCATCCCCATAACTTGAAAATGATCCAACCGGAAAACTAAAAATAAAGAACACCAGATAGAGCAGAACAAGTATCATGAATATAGAATTCTGTAAATTCTGTAAGCTTCAAATCACAAAAAAAAAAAAGAAGTGGTAAATCAGATGCGATCTCTACAGAATTTACCAGTGTTTGTAGGAACCGATCTCCAATTTCCAGGACCATGTTCTTGGATGTAAGAGACTAGGATGATGTCCTCCTCAGGGGTCCAAGGACCTTTCTTGACGCCAACTTTATCACAGCAAGGAGGTCTTCCCATGGCTTACTTTCAACTTCCTTCGTCTCTCTAAGTCTCTTTCTCTTTTCTCAAACTGATCACTCGCAGTGCTAAGCAGCTTCTCTTGCAAAGTGGACCTTTCAAATAAGTGGCAAAGCCATGTGAGTGTATTTATAGACATGTGTTACTCTTCAAAGAGGGAGGGACGGAAGCAACTTTCTTTTGACAAAATATAATGTACCAAGCTGAGTCACCCATAACCTTTTTATTAACTTTATTATAAACAGAGACTCCAAAGTCAGAAGGGAACTCGATAAATCTCCTGTTGGGATGTGCTACTTCTGGCTCTTCTCACTCGTCACTTGTAGTTCTCATCACCGAAAGCTAGGTTGCATGACACTTGCACACAGATCACCTTCATCTTACTCCTTCCCTACTTCTCACTTCTGGTTCTCTGTTTTACTACGGGAGATACAAAAATCAAACATTAGTAAAATTTGAAATTTTTTATTTAATTTCATATTAATGAAGTCTAGTTGAGTAATAATTTAAATATATACAATATTTTTTTATAAATTATATATTTAAAATTAATTAAACTAAAATTTATAAATTATAACATATATTCATTTTTAATTAGTTACGCTCTTTACAATTTTTGATTTGGGATTTGATTGCTCTCCTGAGGCTCTTATTTACTGGTAATTGAGAGCATCAATTGCATAACATCGGCACCTTGTGGGCACTTGTTCCCTGTCAATGTACTTTTCTACGGGTGTCCCCCTTATTCATAAATGTCAAACAAGAGGGTCAATGATCATGTACCTCGATGTCCACGTGGCTATCGATAAATATAAATACTACCAAAGATTAAAAAAATGGAATAACCCTTAATGATACTAATTAAACTCAATTTTTTATCACTAATTTGAGAATGATTTTCTTTAATTAGTGTTATGACTCACTTCAATTAATATATGATGTTTTGGAACTATATAAATAACAAGTTAAAGTCTACTAAGAAATAAAAATGTAAAAAGATTAAATAATTCACTTAAAAATTAAATTTAGTATAAAATGTCTGATCTATGACAATTTTAAAATTTCAATTGAAGTCTTTATATTAGTTATTTAATTTTCCATTCAAAGTGAAATGTTCCAACAAAGCCCACTTACGAATTGAAATGGCTTGTACTGGGTTCTCAACCGATTGCCTGATGAGAAGACACTAGTGTGACTATTCCGAGTTATTGCGTAATCTAAAGCAAAAAGCGTGGACAACTACGTCACACTTGTTACGATGAGAAGACGGCCACGAAGCACCACTACACGCCTAAGAACCCATAACCGATAACCCAAGCGCGATGAACTAACAATCAAACAACAGAGAGAGTGAGGAATGGCACGCATCAAATCAGACGTTGCTAAGGAAATATCACATGACATAATATCTGCCGATTGGGTCAACTTGATACTGCAAGCAATATATAGCAGCCGAAATAGTTGCTGTATGTGAAGACTTGGTCAGATCACACCCAGTACGGCTTTTCGTTTCAATTTACATAGTCCGTAGCAGAATTGGGTCGGATCTCCTCTCTCCAAGGGTTTGTTATTGGGGCCCGTTCAAATCGGAACTCAAAACATTGGAAGCTTGGAATTACTCTTAGTATTAAGATTAAGAAAAATATAGTTATCATTTACTTTTCAATTTTCCCACAACTTGAACAATCATTTAAAACTTAATTTTAGTACGTTACGTGCCTGCCTCTATCATTCATACAATGTGCAAGTCTCATTATATTCCATGTCCAACCTCATTCAACTTTAGGCCAATGCCTTAAATTTAATATTTCTCCACTTAATTAAGCTGATTATTACATGGTTGAAGTAGGCAGCCCATATACTGTTCCTAAGCAATTCATATTTGGCGCAAAGACCCATTAAATTATGTCAATACCCAATCTCATCCAACATTTTTTTTCAGGTTAAAATGAGGTATATTCTAAATGATTAGACATCCACTTTAAATACAAAATAGATGCATCTTCTCTGTTAAAAACGTTTCTTTTAAGCCCTTTTTTTTTCATTTTTAATGGAAGCAAGTTCTTCTTTCTAGCTTTGCCTTCAATAAACTAGATCATCGTGCATTGAGAAGGGAAAGCACTAGCAAAGGAATGGACAAAAGTTTGCTTATTATTAACAGTAACAATACAATTGACTCTATGATGAGATAGATCTTCTGGATTCCGATTCATGTTATGGAAGAAAAGATGTTAACACACTGATTTCTTTGGAAAACTCTATATTTAATGTGATTTTTTTCTCTACAGAAAGTTGAAGCAGATACAGAGCAAGGAACGACAGACAACAAAAGAGGAGAACGTTTAGACTAAGGAATAATATGGGAAATAAAAGGGTAGAATTTATAAACAAAATGAAAATTACGTTGGCTAAATTAGATAACAACAACTACACTACACAAAGGTCAAAGCATTTAACGATATGAAGCAATTATGATGCACCGCATGACTCATTCCACGCTATCAAACACCACAATATAATTACGAAACAAATAATATCTGATACAAGTTAAGATATTAATTTCATGTATTATATTTGCTAGCCTTCGGTAAATTTACTGTCTGTTTGGTTAGCGTCTTCAACATGTAAAGACGGGACGAGACAGAAATCTAAAGACGGAACAGAAAAAAAATTGAAGACAGTGAGGCGATTGATTGCGATGGACAGAACAAAAGAAATTGTCCCCGTCCTCAGGACAGAAATGCGTTTGGTTGCAGTGGACAGAACAAAAAACAGTGTTTAATGACAAAAATACCCCTGTAGTATAATATATTGGAAAGATGTATTTCATTGGTTATTTCATAATTGTATCAATATTTATATGAAATGTATTTGTAACTCTAACAACATTAATTATCTTATTATTATAATTTTTGTAATAACAATTATTATTAATATAATTAATATTAATTATTGTAATTGTTGTTATTATAATTCATTGGTTATTTTATAATTGTATCAATATGTATTT
>JANIIA010000002.1:16986865-17005726 GCA_027478495.1 Erythroxylum alaternifolium
CAGGTTATTTTTCCTCTTCTTTTAATTTTACTTATATTTGATTTTTATCAATTTATGTTAAATTTTATATATGTGATATAATTGTAAATGTTTTTGTTTCATGTTTAACTTTAACTTGATTGTTTCCTCGTCACGATGAAATTGTAATAATTAAAGGATATTTATTATTCTTTTATTGGATGTTTTGATGTGATTATTATTTATTAAAATTTTGAAATTGTATTATTATAATTTTTTAAATATTTTGTATTATTCTTATTTTTATATTTGTATCATGATGATTGTCTTTTTTCTTATTAATTGTTATTATTTATACGTGAAATATTTAAAAATTATTATCATTTTATATTAAATTATAATTGTGATTATTATTTATTATTATAATTTTTGAAAATAGGTTGATGTAAACTTGTAAGCAGTAAACTGTACAGTATATAACTGTACAATATATCAATAGACTATTTTGCAAATTTTAAAAATTTCAGGGCTATTTTATAAATATAAAAAATTGTCCGAAACGATACCCGATATTTATTAGTACTGGTACAGTACCGTTCTATAACTCAATCCGGTACCAAGTCCAGTACAGTATTCACAACATTGAAAAAAGCTCCATTATTTATCTTCAATCTGCCGAGCTTTTCCGAGCGTAAGGAAGTACTACGATAAATAACAAGAAAAACTCAATTCTGCAAAATATCAAATTTAAGCGTATGAAACAACAGCAAACCAGCCAATCCGGCGTTTTCATCTGAAGATTACACAACATTTGTTCCATGTACCAGATAAAATACAAGGCCCGTCAAGCCTTCCTGGTGTATGGCCTCGTCAATTGGTAGAAACTAGCTTTTCTTTTCACAAAGAATGCAAGTACAATAACCACCCGAATAAGAAATTCCAAAAGCAACAGTGAGACCAGTAATGGTAACAATGTTAAGATTAAGCCCACCAAATGACTAGAAACAATTAGTTCCAGGGAAAAATTCTACAACAAACCCCAAATGATATATAGCTATTTCTGATTGCTGAATCCTATGCAAATGGATTCCCTCTAATGGAAGCAACAGGTTCATGAGTCTGAACACTCCTGTTTTCAAAACCAACTCCTTAGATCAAGTGAAATCGAATGCCAATACAATAACAACAGAAAACAATAACCACCTCCAAACTTACGCTAACTGAGGATTCTGTGCTTGGCCTGCTATATACGCTAAACCACCTAAGAGAATAAGATGGGATAAGCAGATTATCAAATGCAAGAATAATATTTCAACAGCTTTTCTTAAGGATTCAACTAGATGCTTTATATTTCCATGGATCAATAGAGGACTGACAACAAGGTCCCCAGCACTTCAGGTTTGGCTCTAGAAAATATTCAAGGAGAAAGTACCTTGTGGCATACTTGAAGCGTAAGATGTCATCGTTTCTTGAGGAAACCATGGTTGTGTAACATCACCAAGTAGACTAGCAGGCAAATGGGTAGTAGGTAGGACATTTTGCAAAGAGCTCATGTCGAAGAACTGCAAAAGTTCACAAAGTTGAAACCAAGTGAAGCCATAGGTGAAGAAGCAAAGGTTACTAAAATAACAATTCTCTCTTCAATGCTAGTAACTTGGTAGCTACTAAAACATGCTCAGTTTATAATTTTCCAGTCTTCTCTTTTGGTGTGAGTTTGGCAGCATTTTTCTTTATTAACGATGCCAAGAACCAGCTAAGCAAGCCACCGTTCACACGTACCCTTAATATGACATTTTATCTCTCCACTTCTCCCTCAACCAAAATATCAGTTTCCACCAATACTATAAGCTAGAATCTCATAAAAGAAAAAGCATAGAAATGAAAACATCCTTCCATGCATGCGCAACACCAGCATATGCAAAAAAGTTCAGAATAAATTCCCAAACCGAAAGAAATGTCTTTCCCGTTGAAATGCCATGTTAATGTTAGGGTCTGGAATCATCACATATTGATATTGACCTAATCGTGTATTTATGAGCTAATAAACAAGAAGAATGAAATGCCTCCAGCTCCACATAGAGCTGCTTGAGGACAATGGAAAGGTGTAGTCCCATTCGTAATGGTGCAAAATTAATCTCAGTGGAAGTGCAGATGGATTCTAAGAGAAAGTCTCGCCCATTTTGGTCAGTAGATCATGATAAAAAGTGAAATGGAGCTATTTTAGACTAAGCAACAGTAAGCTATGAGCCACAGAAGATTCACAATATGAGCTATTTTAGACTAAGCTACGAGTAAGCCACAAGCCACAGAAGATTCACACTATCTCACACAGACAATTGAGATAAAAGGTATCAGCTGCCAATCCAGTAAGAGCTACAACTGCAACATACCATTTCACTTGGCTCTAGCTCAGAATCATATGGAAGGTCAAAAGGGTTAGTCGATCTATGATCAGTTGTGTGCAATTTTGTCTCCTCCTGTCAAAAGAACGAGGATGTAAGCTGATTATTGAAGAGGCTAAAACACTATTCATACAATCATCAGGAGAGAAGGGTTCGAACAGTTGAAGGATTTATTGAGGGTGTAAATGATGGTCCCAATACATCATCCAATGATTTGCTAGGAGCAGGTACAACATTCAAAGCAGGCCCCAGAATCTCATCGTTAGCAGTGGACTGCCAAGAAAAGGACATAAAAAAGATCAGATGCAAGCCTGGAGAAAAATAGAAGAATAATGAAGAATTGCTATAAATCCAACCTCTGAAACTGTTAAGCCCAAATGCTCATCAGCAGTCAATAGAGGATTGTATCCTGAAATATGCAGCCCACTACTTTGTTTCATACCATCAGCAGGAAGATGTGAGACTGAATCGCCAAAAGCATTCCAGATCTGCACCTATAAGTAAAATCTTTGTCAATAAAATGCAGCAATTTAAGTCCAAGAAACCATCAACATAGCATCCATATGTTGCATGCATGCCAAAAGGGTGAAAGAAGGTTCAGAAAAGACAAGCTTAGAACTTCTAACCTGAGTGGGAGAAGCATTACTGGGAGCTCCAACGTTGTGCAAATTTTCAGGCCAAGGATTAGGTCCGGATAAGGAACTCTGAGAACTAAAATTTTGAAATTCTGGCCACTGCATACTTGCAGTTGTCGATGAAACTTGGTCAAACTTTATTGAAGAGCCTAAGCTGGAAGCTACATCTGAAGATCTACAATTTTCAGCCCCTGCTTTAGATGCTGCAGGAGTATTATCAAATGTTGCCCAACCTTGATCTGTGGAGACCAATTGTTCTAATGATGCTTCATGTGAAGTAGCAACTGACTGTTGAAGAGTACTACTATCAAAGAAATCTAAAGATGCAGATGGTGGAATCTGGGATGTTTGGGATGAATTCATAGATGGACCTACATTCGTCTGTGGCATGTTGAACAGATCTACTGTTGGAGTCAAAGATGTGGTTGGAACTTGAAACAAATCAATAGCTGAAGTGGGAAAAGAGTCTGATTTTGGAACAACTGGTGCACTAAAAAGGTCCAAGTTACCATGACTCATTAAAGCAGAAGAGGGAGGAAAAGTAAACGTCTTCTCCAAGTGAGCAGTTGTAGCTAGTGAACCTGGGACAACATCAGCTAAACTACCTGAATTATATGATTTAAGAGAAGCTGCGTTACTGTCAAAAGATGATGAGCTCCCCAAAGATGTTGTTCTCTGAACAAAGAAATAATTTTTTATGAGTTAATAAGGTATTTTAAGAATACCATGGATAGGAATACCAAATTAACATGATAAAATAACATGTACAAATATTAATTTTTGTGAAGTTTATAATCAAGACTTTTATGTATGACCACTATAATTTATTTTAGACATCAAAGAAAAGTAGGACAGAGGGTGTGTACTTAAAGAGAATAACTAAAGAGGATTTAGTTTTCCAAAAAGATCCTCCCAGCCGTAAAAGATGCTTGCAATGAGATCACATTTACCACCAGAAACAACCGGACATTCATTTTGGGAGTATGAGAAAGTCCATCAAACACTGACAAATGATTGCACAACCTTGTGAAATTTTCGACGTGCTTTCCAACTTCACAATCCATGGGTTAAGTGTTCCCCTATTCTATGCAAAACCAAAGCATTTACCACCAAATCTCACAAGTAACAAAGTTTTTCAAAATCGGAATGCAGAACTGGAACATTACGTTAAGTGAAAAATCAATTCCTGCCAACAAGTTCAAAGCTGTGCTTGAGATTCTAAATCAAGATATCAATCTCCATATTGATAATCTCTAGAGTTACAAGTTTAAACATTCTATCCACACATTAAAGATCAAATAGACGTCTTGTACTGCTCATCTAGTTTGATAAAAGTGGTTTTACATCATATGAGATGAAACCAAAGCCTTTCCAGTTCGGATTACATGAAAGGACTTCTTTTACAGTTTCCCTGTCGCAAAAAAAAAAATCAAGAAATGGGGATATACTAGGATGCAAGTAGAGAATTGCACTGAGGAAGAGCTCAAATTGGCAATAGAGAATTCAGAGAATCATGCCAGTCAGTAATCCAATGAGGAGAAACTAAGCGCAGATTAAACATGAACTGGATTTGGTTATATAGCTTTAATATCAACTGCAGATGAAGAATCCTCAGTGATACTATGGATGCTGTGTGGATTGATCTCCTTCGCATTGAAATTCAGGCAAAAAATTTGAGAATCAAGCTCATCAAGACTTCTTCAGAAAACTCTGACAGCCATCTAAACTACTGTACGTCTAATGTAAGATCAAGAAGAATTCTGACTTAACAAAGATTAGCCACCAAATTTGGCAACGTTGAAAACAATACTAAAAACAAGGCCACTTATTAAGGGGTACTCACTGAGGATTCACAATCCTTGCTCCTTCTGTATCTCTTTTGTTTGTTTTTTTTTTTTGAAACAAGCAGTTCACCCAATATTTATGTATTAAGCCTAAAAGAAACTGGAGCTACAAGACACAAGATTCATGCATCAGTGCTTCCAAAAATTGAAGTACGTAAGTGTTCCAAAATGAAGCATATGCATGACAGAAGCTCCAGGTTTTGTTTCATGCTGACTTGGTGAAGTAAGATTGGACTAAGCAATTTCACACGGAAACCAAGCTATCCCAAAGAATTGTAAAGCAATCTACATGTTTCATGCAAACAAATACTCTATGGTGTCATATCTTCTCTAAAGCAGTCCACATCAATAAAAAGCTTATGAGAAGTTTGACCTGAGGGCAAGGTATCCCAACTTGATCTCTTTTAGTTTTTGCCTCTGAAAATAAGTTTGCTGTCTGAAGCTGTACATGATCACCTAGAATATCCATAGAAGGGTGATACGGTGGACTGCTTAATCCAATTTCCTTCAGAAAGTTTGGAGATTCTGGGCCAGATCTAAGTGGATCACCTCCACTAGAAGCCGAGTAGTCCGAAACTCTAGAAATAGAGCCCTCATTCGCAAACCTGTCCTCAACCACTCTTTCACCTAAGTGAGTAGGACTGGAAATAAAACTAGACACTTTTCCAACATAAACCCCTCGATCTGAACCAGGTTTTCGGGTGAGCGCAGCACCATGTTTTCCATATCGCCGGTCTTCATATTGGAAGTCATAAGGAGGACTTTGAGAATATGAATGGTAGGAGCTTGCCCGTCTTGTCTCATCTGCATGACCTCCAAGCCCCTATCAAATCGTTAAAGAATACCATCCATTAATCAAAAAATGAAGAATTAGGTAAGGAACTAGGTAAACCATCAATAACATATGATTGATTCACGATGTTCACAATATGTGATGTTTTTTGTGAATTCAGAAGTTCTGGCAAAGAGACAGGTTACATCCATCCTAAGCTCACACCTGTCCCATGCAGTGGCACTCAGCAGCGCCCAGAAAGGAGATAGATACCAATAGAAGCTGAAATAAAATTGATCTAATAGAAATATCAAGTTAAATAGAAACATATGGCAAGCTTGCAACCACTTTTAAATCACGATTTTCCAGATAAGAAAATCAATCAACTTTAAAAACATTCTTCATGGAAATTAACAATTGATAGTAATATTACCTGAGAATCACTTGAGGGCATATCAAGGGTCTTTCCACCAGCATATCTCTTATCAACATACACATTCTTTATGAATTCTCTCACTCTTTCGACATTGCTGCAACATAAGAGGAAAATAAGAAAAGTCTCTTGTTTGGCCAGTAAAAACTTGGAAAAATGCAAAAACAATCACATCTCCTGTACCTGTTATCAGGCAATCTCTGTCTTTGATAGTCCCATCCCTTCAAATATATATCCCTAGCTCGCTAAATAAAAATGCATATCGTAAGCAAAAATGTAATAGCTCCATGGTTTTCAGAAACTAACAGAATTCTTGTAATATTTTACCTGATTACCACCGTTTTGAAGTGCTTCAACTTCTTGGGATGTAAACTTAGACATGGACACTGACTTCACACGATGAGTGAACTCACGACTATGAACAGGAAAACAGTTTGGGAGGTTAAAACAAGAAAACAAGAGGAATTCATCATGACAAGCAAAAACAAGTTAACAGAAGCAAGACATTTTTTCAGTCAAATCTAAGAGAAACAGCCACATTAAGAATCAAGGACTAAGGAAGTCAAATCCACAACAGCAACCAATTCCAGAAGTTACAGAAGAAACATCTTGTCACTGCAGCTGCTCACTCCATTTTTCAATTACTCACACCGATTAAAAGGCTTCTTCGAAAAGTCAGTAGTGCAGGTGTAGACAGAAACGTCTAAAATGGCTTAAGAGATATCTTTTTTGACATTTGTGACTCAGATAAGCGTAATCATTTTATTTTAGTCTGAACATTAATTACGCCCTTTTCTTTACAAGGATACATGACAGAATGGGGAAAATAACGGAGAAAAGGAACAAAACTTTTCAGAACAAATCAGAAAAGAATACTCACTGTATGCCACTGCAAGTCATGCAAATGAAAGTCCAGAAATTAGTACAAACATACTGCGGACCCTGCAGAAACAAATATCCCTAGATCAGTCACTAATCATACAATTCCTCGAGCCCAAAAAAGCCTTTCCAGCAACATCAAACTCTAAAACTCGACGCTTAAAAACTGAAAAATGTGCCAAGTCGCCTTTCTTCAGGTCCCAATTCCAACTAAACGACGGATCCGACTACCCAAAAAAAAAAAGCCCTAAACTCTTCTCCTTACGTTGATTTTCCGAGTAAATGAGTGAGCGAGTGAGTGAACAAATCAACCAAAGCCATGAGTTAAAACTTGACAGCACAAAGATGTTATGAACTAGAACAGTCAAATTCAATCCACTAGGAGTAACAGCAGAGGGAGTGTGTTTACCAAGCTATTACAGTTAATACATCGACGATTTGGAGGGAGCTTCATGAGGCCTCTTATTATCTTCTCGTTACGCTCTTCTTCCCTTCTACTCCCCATCTTCCTCCCTCGCAGATTCAAAACCCTAAAACACCAATTTGAACTTCTATCTCTCTTTGAGTAATTTCTTCCCTTCTTCTTCTCCCAATTAACTCCTCACACTCTCAATTATTGGAAACAATTAACAGAAGGGAAAAAGAAAACAATTAGCACGAGAGAAAAAGAGAGCTGAGGAGAGAAGAACGTTAAGGGGTTGTTTGGGATTGTTGAATTCAGTAGCTAAACGAACCGGAAAGCGAAAGCTTTTGAAATCAAAAGTTATGGACCACAAACGTACACTGTACCTAGCTCTTTCTCTGTGTCTGTCCTTTTCTTATTTTTCATTTCAAGAATTTCTATTTTATATTAAAAATCATCGATTTACTTTTTAAGAAATAAATTTCAAAATAATTTATACGTTGCCTTTCAAACATTTTACTGATAATGTTTCATTTTTAATGCTCAATTATAAAATTAAAATCAATTAACTATGTACCAGTTATTTATTTGGAGATGTTTATTTAATGATTAATTCTTGTATCAATTAAATCGACAACCGTTGCTTTCGTGCGATGCTTCATATAACGTCGTTGTCGATGGCATTGGGCGCCCGAGTGTCGGCTCTGACTGTGGTTGACAGTGAGTAGACACTTGAGGAGCTGTGGACGGAAATAATTGCTGACAAAATAACGCTAAAATCGACAATCTTGATCTTCATTTTCCCAGCAAAACATTATAAGGTGATGTTGGTATAGTTTGCATGTACGAATGTATAAGAAAGTTACTCTATATATTATATAGATCACATCGATCGATGATCTTATCTCCTCTTTTTGTATTTGCATAGTTAACATTATGCAAGTAATCCAAAATTTATTGAATGATACTAAAGGACATACTTAACTTTTTCCTTATTTACCAAAAGCTTAAAATTTAAGTCAACAAAATCTTGATGAACAAAAAAGATTCAAGCTATTATATATATAATTTATTTATTTATTTATTGTAATTTGATTTTATTTCTTTTTTCTTGTTAAAAATAAAAATATATTTAATTTTGATTTGTAATAAAACATAAAAACAAAAATTACTTAATTGAGATTTATAATAAAAATAAAAAAAACATTCTTTTAGTTTCATCATTCAAATTTTTATTTTATTTTATTATATTATTAAAAGTCAATATTAGAATTTAATTTATTTTATTTCTTAATATATCAATGTGTGTTCTTAAATTAATTAGCTCTTATTACCATTAGAAATAAAAAGCTATGAATATTTAATATAATTAAAAATATTTACACATTAATGTTATATAATAAGTTTATAAAATATTTATATTATGTTAAAAAGTTCTAATTAAATGATAAAAGATGTTCGTCATGTATAGTGTTATAAAGCATCAAAATGGTATTAATTACAAAAGAAACATAAATTTATTTAAAAATTTTATTAATATTTCATCTTGCTTTTGAAGCATACTCTAAAATTGTGCTTAAATTATATTAGACTCTACCTGTGAATCTTTACTTGCACTTTTTATAATTTGATCTTTATTTTTAACACAAAAATCAAATAATTCATCACTTTATTTATGCATTTTAATAAAATTATGTATAACGTGATAAGTAATAGCAAATTGTTGGGAAGCAAAATTAGTTGAAATATATTAAAAAACAATCATTTGAATCATTCAAATTGTTCTAAGCTTTCATTATTAAAGAAGAAAAAGGTGATAAGAAACCTGAAAAAATAAGAGGGAGATATGAATAGTGATTTTATGTTGGCTTATATGTTTAACATTCTTTAGTCTTACACTGATTATATGAAAATGAAACCAAAACAACAACAAACAATCGAAAAGTTAACCTAAAAGGAAGTCGATTTTAAGATAAGAAAACAATACCTGGATATAAAAAACATGAATTACTAAAATGGATCAAAAAAACAACTAACAAAATTTGGTAGAGACAGAGAAATAAAGAGAAAAAATAGATACACAACATGACATAATGACGAGATAAGTAAGGACTTATCCGAGAAATCCTTAATTTTTGACAAGACACTTGTAACAAACATAGTCTTTATAGATGTTAATTTTGGCTCGACTCGCTCGATAAAATAAAAATGAACAATGAAAAGGGAGAATTGAAAAAGAAATAGATCAAAAAGAAGAGACGAATACAAAATAACCCTTTTCTTTTCTAATTTTGTAAATAAGGGCATTTGTTTTTTTGTTGATAAAGGAAACTATTAAGACAACAGACAAAAACGTGAAATTTGTGTTTTTGTATTCCTATTATAACTTTTTTTAATTTTGAAACAAAAACAAAATATAATTGATCGGGTGTTTGAAATGTGTAAGTTTTAATAAATACCCTCAATAATTAGCAAGTGCATGGTTCATTAGCATAGTAACTAAGTTTTCAATCCCACGGAGAGAAATAATCTAATCTTAAAATCTAAGGCCAAATAAATCGAAGAAATTTAAAATATAACGAAACTAAAATGAGAATTCAATTCAATCAATCAAATCAAATTAAGAATCAATCATGAAAATATTAATAATTAAACAATTGTAACATACACCCAGGAATCAACCTAAAGGAATTACCAATTGAGATAAAGGGAAATTTACCTATCTTTAATACTAACCTAACAGATTATGAATTACCGGATTATGAGTTCTAGAAGATCCTAAGGTTGATTACTCTTTCTCTAATTATAATTATTATCCCTAAATTATAAACCCTAATCAGATTATGGACGTTGCAATATCTCAATTAACAACATATCTAAAACTCTAATTAGTTCTGAAGTTATCTATTAAAATATCATAAACCTATCAATGATATCTATTTGCACAATTTACCGATTTGATTTAATTCTTGTTCTATTAAATCACCTAACTCTCATTAGCCCAATTTAATTATTTATCATTCGATTCACCCTTTCAATTTATTATCAAATTATGCACTTGCAAAATTAAACCACAATAAATCCAATAAACACGTAAACATTCAGATTTCATAATTCAAAAATAAAACTCCGAAGGTGAGTTTAGAACATCTCAACATTAAAAAATCCTATCGTCAAACTGTTATTCCCAATTTGATACAATAATAAAATTGAAAATAAACAAGAAATACGATCTGAACGGATAATGGGACGTAGCAACATCGGGAAACTCCTAATCTGTGAAGTACGTTGAGTCCGCTTTTTCTCCACTTCTCTCTTCTTTCTTCTCTTTCTCAATCTCTCGATGAATTCTCTCCGGGGTTTCTCAAAAGTAGCTGATGCCAAAGCTTATTTCTGCCTCTTTTTCTTATTCTTTAAAAATCTGGGTAACCCTAGGGTTTTTTCGGGGTATGAAAAGTCCAAAAAAATTTCTCGAAACTGGACGCTCTTAAGTGTTTGTACGTTTGCCCGATGCAGTTCCAGCCTTCTGTCACAATCGTGGCATGCAAGCCACGATCGTGGGCCATGTCCTGGGCTTCTGTCACGATCGTGGCATGTAAGCCACAATCATGGGCCAACTCTGGTGCTTCTATCACTATCGTGGCTTGTTATGTCATGATTATGGGCCATTATTGCGGCCCGAATGTCTCCGAAACTTCTTCGTTCTTCGATGTTGACCCTGAAACATTAACAAACACATAAACGTACCTCAAAAACATAATATTTAAGCTCAAAGACTTATAATAACCCATAAAAACACTTAAACATAAATCATTAACAAACTAACACAATTCTAACCTAAATACATTTTAAATGATTGAATTAATAGTTAAACACATATCAAACTAAGCCCTAAAACATGATGCAATTTACACTTATCAACATCCTCATATTTAAACGTTTGTTTGTCCTCAAGCAAACAAAAAACAAATACACAAAATCACAAAGCACATAATGCAATAATGAGACAATGACTTCAACTTCGTCAAGTAAATTTAACTTTAAACACCATCATTCAAGCTGTTCCAAATCATTAATATGCAAAATCTGTGTCGAGGAGCTCTGGACTAAACATACACATTAATCAAAAACTCAAATGTCAATTTGTTAATCATTTTCAATTATACACACACATTAATAATTCTTTGGTCATTCAAACTTTGTAACTACTCCTAAGTATGTGTTCATGAAAAGTTAAGTTATTTACAAATTTGGTACGTTTTATTAGAAAATTTTTTTTACTTACCTTTTATTTATTTATTTTTGGACAAGGTTCTAGTCTTTTACTCGGAGGTAAACTTTGGTGATAAATGTCGATCTGGTTACTCGACTAAGTCATGTTTTTATTAAGCTACTTGGTTGAAACGTCATTATAGCCTTTTGATGCGGAGGCACATATTTGTGATGCGTGTCGATCTGGTTACTCAGCTACATCACATTTTCAACTGGATACTAGTTATATTCATAACCCGAAAGCGAGCGAAATAGTTATTTATTTAAAATTAACAAGTACATTTTTGTATTGCCTACCTTGTTGCTTTAGCTACTCGTTTTCATGAAAAAATACTAGCAATGTAACATCCCCTTACCCATGTTAAGGCTAAAATTGTGATTTATAAGAAAGTATTGAGAAATTAGGAAATGCACATCATGCTCGTAAAATGAATTTATGATAGCAAGTGTTTTGTTTTGTAATGGGCCCAAGTGATTACTGAAACTCTAATGAGTTCAATAATGATTGTAATTTTTGTTACTGAAATTGTTTATAAATAAGTTGGATCAAAATTGATTATTGATTTCCCACATATAGGTACATTGTTTCAAACAATTTGTAATGAGTTTTAACCGATGATTGTTTTAGCATGCCGCTCTTGCAGGCTTCGTACTCGGATATCACTCAAGATGTCGGGTACATGTCCTATGAGAGTGGAGTGTTACATTTTTACCAAAAATAATAACAAAAGGGTTTACATAAAGATAGTGATTATTGTTACTGATATTTTTTGGATGTCCTTAACAGAGATGAATATTTAATAAAGTTCCTTATTCAAGGAAATATGAAATAAAAAGAGAGGAAAGGAACCAAAAATTCTTAAACCTATGAATAAAAGTTCAAGTATTGATTATGAAATGAAAAAGGTGTTAGATACCTCATCCTATCCATCTAAGCAGTTACCTAAGTTTTTAAATAATTTTTTTCAAATTTAGGGAGTTTAAGAAAAAGGCTTTGGGTGTGAGTGTAATGACAAATTGGTTGAATTTTTTATTTTTTAAATAAAACACATAATTTTGCTGTAAAATATAAATTTTGAAATATTTGAATAAAAGTAAAGAGAGAGTATGATAAAAATGTAGATTTTAAAAGAGAAATATTTAAGAGATGAATCCATGACATAATTGACAAATGTGCTTTTTAGGAAACAAGGAGGAGACTAAAGTCTTATGTCCCTAAAATAGATTAAAATAAGATTTGAAAAATGGATGAATTAGGAAAGAAGAATTTACAAAATCTAAAATTGGCTTCTAATGATCAAAAGATAGATCATTGGATAAAAGGATATTGAGTAAATATATTTTTAGAAACTTAAAGAAAACCAACAGTTTGTAGGCCCAAAAAAATTAATAAACAAAAACTTTCAGCCCAAGAAACAAAATGTCTTGAAAAGGTTTAAAGGTTCAAATTAATCTTGAGAAAAATAACCTAAAAATCTTTATTGCAAATTAGTCTTTTTGGCCGTATTCTTATTCTTTACTCGAAATGTTTTTCACTTAATTCTCTCTTTTTCGGACACCTTTAATGGATCACATATTTATATAAGCGAACAAACATCACAAAGATATAACTAAAAATCATAAAATCTTTTTTGATTGATTTTTGGACTTCAATCCACGCAATAAGCATATTCATATTGAGCTTAATATCAATTTGCATTTTGAAATTAATCACATGGGATTGGGTTAGGTTTATTCAATCTAAAGACGAAATATTTTTTTTATCTCTTATAATTTTTAAAAGAAAGCTTGTGATAATTTGTAAACTAAAGAAAGAAAAAAATAACAAACAAGTTATAAGCACAAGATACATCACAAATAAACATGTAAAAGTGGGCTTGGGGCTTGACATAAACCCACTAACTTTGGACTAGGCTTAAAATTAACTGATAATGGATTATATTAGGCCAAGCCTTTAGGCCTACATGAAGACAATTCTAAATAAAAAGACCAACTATCAAGTCCATAATCATTTAAGAAGTATACCAAGTAATTTTGGGCCCAAAAAGTGTAGTCAAAAATAAATTTCATCTTGATTCTTATAGTTAACCTGAGTTAGGTCTTTTGAGTTTATATTGAATAGGCCCATCCGAACCCATAAACATAAAATAGTGATAAACCTAAATAAAATTTTAGGAACTCTAATTTCTTAAACTAAACTCAGCAAACATACGTTAAAGCTGTGATATACAATTAAAATTATATAAACAAATGACAAAAGTGAAACTACAATGACAATGAAACATTCTAAGATGTTCATAATCAAATGTCATAACCTAAACCTAATATTTTTTCACTAGTGATTGTGAATATGAATTTCAATCTACTTCTAGAGTTTGTGTAGGAAAAACCATGAAGAAAGAAAAACTATAAATGTGGAACGTTCATTTGGTAGTTTGTGATTATAGTTTTCCCTACCATAATATTCTTAACTTTTGGTAAGTGGACTTGTCATTATATAGTAATGTAGTTAAAAAAAAGTATAGTTCCATAAGCATAAAATAAGTACCAAACCTAACCTTGTTACTATTATATAGTCAATAATAAAGAGTGTGATTTAATTTATTCTAATATTAAATCAAAATAAATAGATCAAAATATAACAAGGAACAAAAAATTAAGTAATTTGTAAAAAATCAAATAATATAAATATATAGATAAGTTGCCCCCCTAAATTCATATTGTAGTCATGGTTTAGTTGTCTATTGATTCTATAACTTAGAATGCCAAAATATCCTTAATATAATGAACTGTCACCTTTTAATGTACAACTACCTATCTCTAGAGTGATTAACTAATATGTCTATCTAGTTAACATTTAAGAATACACAAAGATCTATAAAATTTTCACAGTAAGATTTTATCCTAATACTAGAAGTCAGATTTTATCCTAATACTAGAAGCATCATACAAGTCAATTCTTAACACCTAATTGAATCTTTAATATTGTGCCTAGTTCAATTTATAATTATGTAATTTTACACATTTGCATACAAATTCATATATGATTTAGACTTTAACTTGTGTTTAACTAGCACTAGGATCAACTATGGTATTATATAAACATAGAGTTCTTTTATAAAAATATTGAAATAATTCATATACAATAAAAAATATATTCCCCTCTACCTAGACATAAAAACACTTAGTTATAAACCATCCTAAAAAACTAATAATATAAATAAAAGAGTTAAAGAAATTATGGAAATTATTTTTCTAATGAAGATCTCATTCTCTTGATGTACTTGGCTTTGTTAGTATGATTCTAAATCGCTTTTCTCATTGAAAACGACTACAAAGTGTGTTTTAAGGCTTCTCACTCTCTTACGGACTACTAACTTTAACATAAAACTAAACTAAAACTATGTGTCATGTAACATACCACTCTCTTAGGGTATGTGTCTGACATTCTGAGGAACATCCGAACACACACACCCTACGAGAATGTATATTAGAGTAGTCACAACAATTGTTGGGGTATAATGTAGAACATAAACATACATTGTCATTTCATTGAAAACATTTTGTTCATAAACATAAAAAAAATTCATTGTATTATTATTACACTCATAATTCACACATACTCAACACACAACATGTGAAGGTTCTCATCCTTATACAATGTGTACAACATGGAACTAGATGCTGGATCAAACCATTCTAACTAGACTTTTCAGAATCGGCTGACCAAACCTTTGAGCCATTCTTAATGCCCAAGATTGACAACTATGGACCGCTACTAGTTTGCCTCAGGCCTTAGGTTTGAGTGACACATGACTTAGCTAATTGGATGACAAATGGCATGATTACATAAGTGACAAGTGGCCCTTTAAATTTGTGACAAATGGCACCTTAGACTTGTGACATGTGTAGCCTTACAATTGGTGACATGTGTAGCTTTATAAATAGTGACATATAAAGGCTCAAATGAGTTACATATGGAGCCTAAAGTAAGTGACACATGGGCCAATAGAATAGTAATATATGGACCAAGCATTAGTTGACAATTGGAAGCATGAGAAGAAGCCACTTGGCATAGCTTTCCATTTGACAAGTGTCCCACTTCTCCACCACACATTTGTACCCCACAAATTTCACTAGAAATATCATCTTTCTTCATGTTTTTGGTCTTATGTTTCCTCCTTCAATCCCTCACCACCGACTTTCTCACACTATCTCCCAAAACCTTGAGTTTTGTCAACTTAATTGGTCTACATCTTGTGATTGGAAATCCATTGTATTCCATCTTACTCTTGGAGTATATTTGAAGACTTGAGAAGTTTGATTAGCTTGGAAATTAAGGAGACTTTGGTTGAACAAGTAAGTGATTGATTGCCCTATTATGTTATATGTTAGCATAACATATATGATGATTGATTGGAGATGAATTGTATGCAAGTTTGATGATGAAGTATGTTGGAATAGGTTAGATGGAGTACTTTCATTGAATATACGTTTGTATTTCGACCATATCTTCATTTGTAGCTATCCAAATGAGATTATTTTTAATTTAATTTAAACCAAAGACATATGGCTACCATTTTCATGAAGGAATCAAATTCAAATTCTATATTTAAAGGTCTTTAAATTGGGCTCGAAGCTGAGAATTGTGTGCTATTGTGGTATGAGAGCAGTCTGTATTTTGGATATAACTTATAGAATACTAAACCAAATTACATTAGTTGGGTGTCAGTAGAAACTTAAGACATATAGAAACATTTTTTAGAAGAAGATATTGCCTAAATACCTCATTTTTTAGGAAAAAAATATCATACAAAACTGACATGAAAATAGAGTTGGAAAAGCTGAAAAATGGGAATGACTAAGCTACCCAAATGTCCATGTATCATTTTGTTTTGCTCTTTAACGTTTTTTTTTCTAAATTTAGGTGCTCACACCACTTTATCTGTAACACCCCACTACTATAAATTACATACCAGAACACGCAGTAGACATTCTAGTATATAATCTATAATAATGACATATTAGAGCAAACACATATCCAACTTAATCATGGCATAAACTATTATACATAAAAGTCACCAAATTTTAAAATCAAACTTCATTCTTCATTTCATTTCCTAAAAACAAACTGACATTGTAGCTTTACAAAACCATCCGAATATATATAATATCAAACCCTATACATAACACACTGCTTGAAACAGAATTTATACAAAAACTACTAACTACTCCTTCAGTCTTAGTTGACTGACCTTTGAGCCATTTCTTGACAAAAGTATAAGAATTAGTCTTCCCGTAGAGTCTGTTTGTCTCTAATGTCCTCTCTCGGACCTGAAATATCAATGTTGCAATTTTGGTAAGTTTTACGAACTCAATAATGTAACCATCCTCGATGATTCACCCAATTCATGCCACATATCAAATCATATAAGCACATAATTCATAACTTTCCATTTAACAATTTGCATCACATATCATATATTTCACATATCCCAATCTCAATTAATGACATAACCACATTCCAATTCAATTAGTCAAACACACTTAACAAGTGTATATGCATTATTCATGTGACCCACTTTCACTTATTACCTTGTTGTGACTAAGTGCCTAAACTGTCCCATATCCATTATGGATACTGGGTTCATTAATACTGTCCCTTACCCGTTGTAGATATAGGGCTCATTGTACATATCGAGCCTTTGGCTCTATACCACATTCCGGATCTTTAAGCACTGATCATGCATTTGTGTATGAAATGCATCATAATAATATTCAATCATTCATTATTTCGTTCATTCCCATTCTCAATCTCATTCCCATTCGAACACATTTACATTCTCATTCCTATTTATCATATTCAATCAATCATTCACAATTTAAATCACAATTATCATCAGACCTTAGTCCAGCTTTTAACAAACATGTTGAGTAAACATATAGTTAGTCCAAATTCACATTCAAGGAACACTTCAATATCACATTCATCAATCAATACCTTGGACCTTCATATCCGGAATCAGTACAATCAAATTCACAATCAAATCACAAACACTCCCAATACAACCCCAAATATCAAACTCCTTGAACAATCAATTGTTCGGAATCATCCATGTCATAATTATATCATATCTAATCAATATAGAAAAAAAATCAATTTAAATCAAAATATTATGAACAAATCGAGTTCATACATCTAGGTTACTCACAAATCACTCCAGAAAGCTATTGTCTTGAACTTCTGGCAATATCTGGGTGATGGCGCTCAATATGCTCCTCTATAACATATAATACATACACATTAAATTTTGCACAATTATTAATTCATTTATGCACATTCATGTATACTGAATACGTATAATGCATATTCATGACAAATTTAAGGTTCCTTAACATTATTCTTGTGACAAAACTTATTCATATATCAATACACAATTAATCAATTCAGATTTGTCTAAAAAAAATACTTTCGGGACTACTTTGCATGATTATTATCATCAGTACATTGAAATAATTTGATAGCACTTTCTTCTAGAAAATTGTTCTCCCATGTCTTAAGTTACCAATGACACCAAGATCATTCAATTTGATTCGGGATTCTAGGAGCTATGCTCACAATACTACACACTGAGTACATGTAAAACTTTGGCTTGTACATGATCATGCTGTCAAATTGTACAACTCATATCTCTCAACTCACATATCTAAAAATTACAAAATTTATACCAATTGAAAGCTAAGAGAATAATTTACAACTTTTGTTAAGACATATTTGTCTAATTTGGCCTCTATCAATACAGTTTATTCAATAACCATAGGACATGATCTCTATCTCAGGTAGTTCTACAACCTTAGTCAAGACTCAATTTCAAGATAGATTTTGAAATACTTAAAGATAGAATTAAAAGTCTACTTATACAAGAAAGTTGTAACCAATTGTCTCTACTTTAATATAAAGCAAGAATCAACTCATTTAGAAATCTACATATCAAAATATATCCAAAATACCGAAGCATGATTAGTGAAATCATTCCAGTTAACAATACTCCAGCACACTCATATTTTCATCCTAAATGTATCTCAATATTTTCCGATTGGATTCAAATGTTCACAAATTTTTTGGAGATGAAGAAAAATGTGTTATGAGTCTATTGGTTCAAGTATCATGTCATTTGGATGTCAGGAGAAGAAGTTATAACAAAAAGAACAAAGGATGTTCAGAGAAAATACTACAGCTAACATATTCCAGCAATTCTTCAT
>JANIIA010000002.1:17036441-17069711 GCA_027478495.1 Erythroxylum alaternifolium
GGTGCTCTTCGGTGTCTGCGGAACTCTTGGGAGTGTTTACAGAGCTCATGCTCGCGTGGACTCTAGGGTATCGTCGGATTGAACTGGAAGTTGACTCGGTTGTGGCCATCCAACTCCTCTCTTTCTCGGCCAATAGATCCTCGATCCATAACCCCATTATTCAAGGGATTCACGAACTGTTATCGCGGAACTGGATGGTGGTCCATCGTCACATCTATCGTGAAAGAAACCGCTGCGCGGACTGGCTAGCGAGATATGTTGCACATTTTACGATTGGCACTACTTATTTTGATCTTCCACCCATTGGGTGTCATGTACTTCTACTAGAAGATATGGTGGGAGTTTGCTTTCCCAGACACGTTGTGTAATCAGTTTCTTTTTCCCTCTTATATAAAAAAAAAAATAATTTCTTTTAGTTTTAAAAAAATTACCGTGAATTTCTATAGTGGTAGCTACCTCCATTCCATTTGGCCTCCAGTACACTGGTGAGTTATTTTTTTTGTTAACTTACGAGGCATTATAAAAAAGCTTTAATTATGGAAAGATACTTTTAAATTATCTATATTTAAATTAATTTTCACTTATATTAGGTCAGGTTATAAAAAATAAAGTATTGATCAAATAAATCTCTTCATTCTTATAATTTAAACTTGAGATCTTTAATTAAAGAATAAAATTGCTAAACCACTCTATTTAGCCATATTTGTGAATTCGTTCGTGCTGTTTAGTCATAAATTAAATGATGGCGGTGACTGCGGAGGTCACTGTTTTGTCACGTGCTCTTCATTCAGGTCACCATTCACCATTTTTTGAGTAGCTTGAATTCGTGGACATGCATCTACCAGCAAAACTTATAAGGCTTACCTCACCTGACCACCTCTAACTTTTCCTGTAATTGCATTTATTTTGTGTTATTATGTGTTTGTGAACGTGGAACCAAGCTGCGTAGCTTGTCCGGTAGCCTCGGGCTCAGGCTCTGGCTTAGGCACAAGGTGAGTTGTTAACAGTACAGGCAGTCTCCTGTTAGTTGGCGTGAGTTGGCAGACAGGCATGTTCGTTTTCTTCTCCTCTTCTTCGTATTTTATCGAGCTTCGCTAGCTACTCTGGGGTCTGTAGATCACAAGTTTCTACCTCGACCCACAAAGCTTCAAACTTCTGTTCTTTTGAATATTTGGTTCTTCATAGTTTATACTGGTGCGTGTTAAGTTTCAGGCCTGCGTTAATAAATGTTGTCTTTTCTTCCTCCGGTGTCCTGTCATCTATCGTGCGAATGCGCTAGTACTGGACATTTGAGGAGTTTGGTATCAAACGTTTTTCCTTCTTTGCTTTCCATTGTTGGATATTGATGCAAGTTAGCAAGATTCCATCCTTGTCTTTGTTGATCCGCACGCTGCAATGAAATGTCTTATTTAGTGGACACTGGCGGAAAAGGTGGTGGGCTACTGAGCTGGGCTGAAGAAACTCCGCCTGAGCATATGATTAATGGTCAATCACAAACAAACAGTCGAGTGGTTCAACGAACCTTTTGCAAGCTTTGTTTTCATTTCTGTCCTTTACCAGCTTCCTTTCCACTTTCTCTTCCATTTCTAACACCGCGTCGACAGTATTAATGTTGAAAAGTAGGGAATAAGCCCTATTGTTTCTGACTCCTTGTCCAATCATAGGAGAAGATAAACAGTTAGATGTTCCACTGGCTTTTGAATTCCTGAAGTTATACGGAGAAACTGATTTGCAAGCCCACTCTCTGCACTTGTTGCTTTGGTCAACTGACCAGAATTATAAGCAGTAGAAGGCAATTTGTTAACTATTTTGTTAGTGAATCTGCCAAAAGGAGTCACAGTCTTGTAATATGTGTTAATCACGAAGTTTGGAGTAATATGCTTGTATAGAAAGATGAATGACCAGTCTGAGTGTTTTGCTTGATGAATATAGACTTGTAGGATTTCTGTCTTAAGTCGTGTTATTGCCTTGGTCATTCTACACCACCACTATGTGCATTGCTTGCATCCACTTCCTCTTGTTCTTTTATCCTTGAGGTTCGAATTTAACGTCTTTCCTGCTTATCTTTATGATGACTTTCTTTTTACTTCTTATGCTATATCTTGTACTGGGCTTGATCAATTGGATTAAATGTTGTGGTACCACTTCCTTAAATGTGATTGTTCTATCTGAATTATATACGTAAATAGAGCAACGATAATGTGAACGCAAGCTACAAGAACTAAAGAAACGCAAGAACCTTATGGAAAGCACTAAAGTGCACGGGTTGAACGTTAATGATTGCATCATCTCCAGTAAAGCTGTTAATATTGGCGTTTGTCTCTGTGTAATGGGCATTTGTCCCTTTTACCTCTCGCTTCATGTTCATTATCCCTTTCCTAGTCTTGTTATCCTGTTTTATATCCTGAGTATGATGAACGAACATCACTACTGTCCTTTACACTGGCTGTAAATTCACTAATGCAGATTATAATTTCTTACAGTTCTGTGGAGGATCATGGATAGCACAATCGAAGAGGGGCTTCTTGTACCAAAAGCGGATGTTAACTTGCGAAAGAGGATTTGGACGGAGTCTAAGAAGATGTGGAGCGTTGCATTCCCCGGAATGGTGGCTAGGGTGACCACTTTTGGAATTATTGTGGTGACACAGTTGTTTATGGGACACATTGGCGTCTTACCCCTCGCTGCATATGCACTTGAACAAACTCTCTTTCTACGTTTTGTCAATGGCATACTGGTTTGTTCCCTGCTATTGGTTTTATGTTCTTCCAATCTTTCAGGAGATAATCGAATCTTTTGTTGTTTGTTTTGCCTATCCAAGTTACCAAGAGAAACAGATTGGATAAGTATGCCTCTTAAAATTTTTCAAAACGATTTCTGAATTAGTTTGTTTCTTTTCAGAAATGATAAGCAATAAAAAAGTATGCAACCAAACCACAATGTGGACACGATTTTGATTTTGTCTTTTCTTAAGATTGGCATGTCAAGTGCAACGGAGACTTTATGTGGACAAGCTTATGGAGCTGGACAATATCACATGATGGGCATTTACTTGCAGCGTTCATGGGTTGTTGACAGCATTTCTGCAACAATATTGCTCCCGTTGTTTATTTTCGCAACACCATTTCTGAGACTGATCGGTCAGCAGGAAGCTATAGCGGAAGAAGCTGGCCCAATCTCCTTGTGGTTCATTCCCGTGGTCTACTACTTCATGTTTAGCTTAACCATCCAAATGTACTTACAGGCACAAATGAAGAACAGTATTATTGGATGGCTCTCCGCAGTTTCCTTCTTGTTGCATGTGCTTTTGTCTTGGATTATGGTGAGCAAGCTTAATTTAGGAGTAGCGGGTGCCATTGGGGCGATGAACATATCTTGTTGGTTTATGGTTATTGGAGAGTTTGCGTACATCTTTGGTGGTTGGTGTCCTGATACGTGGAGGGGATTTACGAGAGCTGCCTTCAACGATATCCTTCCAGTAGTAAAGCTCTCCATATCATCTGGTGTGATGGTCTGGTAAATTGTTGTCTTCCTAAGCTGCCTTCCCCTGTAATTAGTGCATTGTATGTCAAAAATTTTACATTTAAGGGAACAGTTAATTTAATATTTGTGCATATTCAAGAGCTTCTTTCTGCTCCTCCTTTGATGGAATGTTACGACTATAATGACCTCATGATTCTACCTACAAACGTATAAAATAGCTGCCGGATTCATCCAAATGATCTCTCCTTTATGTTCAACAGCTTGGAATTGTGGTACACTTCTATTTTAGTTTTACTGGCTGGATATATGAAGAATGCTAGTACAGAGATATCTGCTTTCTCAATTTGGTGAGGACTTCTTAAATTGTTAGATTGAACTGGTTGTCTTCCTCTTCCTTATTTTAAATTCTGTGAATAACTATTCTTTACTTGCAGTCTTAACATTAGTTCATGGGAATTCATGATCTGCCTTGGCCTCTTAGGCGCTGCAAGGTTTGTGATAATGAATCTTTCTTTCTATTAATTACTCTGTCTTCTCTTTTCAACTATCGGAATCTCTCATGTAGGGCACACTAGTCTAACTCTGTTAAGGATATATTCTTCATAGTGTACGTGTATCAAATGAACTCGGGAGGGGAGATGCAAAAGCAACAAAATTTTCGATCAAAGTCATCGTCAGTACCTCAATATGCATTGGAGTATTCTTCTGGGCTATGTGTTTAGCCTTCGGTCGGCAAATCGGAACCCTGTTTACTGACAGTGAGGAAATTGCTGACACCGTGTCTGACCTTTCTGTCCTACTTGCTTTCTCAATCTTATTCAATAGCATCCAGCCAGTACTCTCAGGCAAGTATAGTTCCATAGTATGAAGTAGCGTCATGGTTTCTCTTTTATCATTTGCTTGGGAATTGAACTGAAAAGATTACAGATGTAATTTGATAGTTGAAAATTATCAATTGCCCCTGTGAGAAATGCTTCTGGCAAGCATTTTAATAAAACAAAGCTTGATCATTAAGTTCTTTCTACAGGCGTTGCGGTGGGTGCTGGTCTGCAAACTATGGTTGCGTATGTTAATTTGGGATGCTATTATGTCATTGGAGTTCCTCTTGGAGTACTGCTTGCATATGTGTTTCATCTTCACGTGAAGGTAGGATAGCTATGACCATGTCTGAATATGGTAAAAAGTTACTAATGTAGAGGTAGTCAGCTTAAAACGCAATCTTAGATCCCCATAACTGCGAAGTTTCTTCCTCTACCCATATTGAATAAGCAAAATAAAAATCACTATATGCTGGCTCCTCCTCTTCTCTGATTGTTGATTGTTGTAGTAGCCTTTCTGAAATTGTAACTATTGCTCGAGGATGGTTCTACCCTTTTATAAGGTTATGTCAGAGATTTATATGCATCTGCTAACCTTAAATTCTCTCACATACTCGTTAATAACCACTTAAAATATAAATCACCTTAATAACTAAAAGACATGTCCTAGTGTTAATCGTTGATCTTCGAAAATATTTGAGTTCATTATCATTGTTTGCGTTCTTAAAGAATGGGATTTGATCCAATGTTATGAGCTACTGCGTAACTATAACTTGTAAAGAAAATAGAAAACTAAGGTTGTGTCGATGAATGGTTTAACTGAGAGCTTCTTCAGAATGATGTTGTTAATATCCCTGACTTGTACGAGTCCATTTATTGTTCTGACAGGGTTTGTGGATTGGATTGCTTAGTGGTGTGGTGATACAGACAATAACACTTTCCTACCTCATATGGAAGATCGATTGGGATGAGCAGGTTTGTATTATCATGAAAAAGCATTTTACTTTATAAATCTAAACTTGTAGATTGGAACTTAGCTCTGTAATTCATTGTTAAGATCTCATTCATTATTATAAGCAACCGCAATGTCCTTGTAGGTGAAAAAGGCATCAGAACGCCTCAACCGCTGGTTAGTTCCAGAAAAACTTAACGGGAGTACAACTGACTCTGGTGAGAAATAGGCAGAATCATTGCAGCAGCTCAAGTTGACAATTTGAAAGATAATATTGTTTTGGATATTAGTCCTTGGATATCTTTTACTTGTTAACTTGCTTTGGATATCAGTCATTGGATACTTTTTACTTAAACTGTTGTTTTATACCCTACAATTAATCTTGATAGTTGTAATTTAGTGACAAAATAATTTAAAGGCATTTTTATTTTGTACATGTTTAAATGTATGTGATAAAGTTAATGAGATAATTATATATTGTAAATAAAATTATGATGAGATTATAATTACGATATTCATATTGCATTTATATATTATTCTTAAATTGTTTTTAATCATTGTTTTATTAAGATTGGACATTAATGGAACGTAAAAAGATTAGCATATGTTGTGTTTTTCTTTACGAAGAAAGTAGTGGATACATAGATTAAAGTATGAAAATGCTACAAGTTCATTGAATTGATTTGATATGAGAAATTCATTTTGAAATATTGCTTATATGCCTATAAATAATTATAACTCATCATAATTTTATTTGCAATATATAATTATCTCATAGATTTTATCGTATACTTTTAAACATGTATAAGAAAAGAATGCTTTTAAATTATTTTGTCACTTATGATTATATAAGTGATTTATTGACTTGAAGTTTCCAAAGTTATCTTGTGTAAGTATTGTTATAGTTTGATAATATTTATGAGCTATTCTAATAATGAGTCGTTCAGTTGGTGATTATTAGATGTCACATGAATTATATGAAGGTAGTTGAGTGATCAAGATATATTTCATCAACTTAAAGTAATTAAGTATAATTTTCTATTTTTCTTGATTAATATTTCTTCGAAAAATTCTTGGCCAAGGTAGAATGGTAAGTAAATAGTTTATAAATGTCATTAATTGAATAAATAGTTAATATTGGAGAATTAATATAATTGGACTCAAATTAGCTAGATAAACATTAGTTTCATGTTCTATGTTTAATCGAAACATTGTATAATGAAAAGATTGAATCATGCAAAAAAAATATGTACAGAAAGGTTAGTTAAACTATTTTGACATTCTTAAATATTTGAGTAGTCATGGTGTATTTCTAGATGCTAATCTTAATCTACGATTATGAATTATTTAATTAAATAATTAAAGATAAATTAAAAGGAGTTTTAATTTATCTAATTCTAGTTCTAATTATGAATTAGAATTATATTCATAATCATAATGAATTTTACATAAAGAACAAGTTGAAATGAAAAAAGATATTTTAATCAAATTAGACTTGATTATCAATCGTGAGAAACTTTATAATTAAATATAAAATATTTAATAAATAAGGATCAATATGAGATATTGAATCTTATTTAAGCATAATTGGTATTTAATTATAATTATTTGTAATTTTAATTAAGTTTAATTAAAATTAGAATTTAATTTCAATTAAATTACTAAAATTTTAATTATACTATTGGACGCACGATAAATTGTATGTTTTATATGTATGATATTTTTCATGCAATTTTATGTTTGATGAGTCAAACGAAACAAAATCCCTTGTTAAAATATTAATTACATGTTAAGAACAAAATTGTTGCCCTTTGTTATTATAAGAATAAACCAAAGTTTTGTTTATTATTAAGCTTGTTGAGCAAACTCAATATCGCTTTAACCCGAATATATTTAGTCTTATGACAGTTGACTCTAATTAACTAAATTTGTGTGATCTAGATGAGTAAAGTCATGGTTACATGAATTTAGAGGCAAGGTTAGGAAAAGCATATAAAATAAGTTTCATTAAGAGTTATCACCTAACGGATCCAGGATCTACATGAGATGTGATTGATAAAGTAGTTATCTATCTAATTTAAGTTTACTTGGTTTGTTAAGCAAACTCAAGATCAATTATATTTGAACGAGATCTTAACTTACGAGAAAGATTAAAGTAATCTTTTTGAATAAATAGTTAGGGCTATTATTTTGAATAAAACAATGTAACTAAGTATATTATTAAAGTCCTATTCCCTTTTAGTAGTCATAACGTATAATTAATTACTTGTTTTTCTTATATTTATGTTCTGTTTTAAGTGAAATTTAACTTGTCTAATATAGTTGATACTTAGTTAGTGAACCAAATTTCTTTAATATCAGCTAGGTTTGAGAAGAGTTCTCAAATTTAGATAAGAAAAATGGTATGCCCATTATGCAAATTTATTATAATCCCTACTGAGGATTAAGTGACTAAATTTTAGAGATATATAAAACTCATATAGATGACAAAATGTAATGGCATTTTAAGTTTAATATTTCATAAACTTTAATGACATAATGTGAGATGCAAGAAGTTGCATAAAGTGGAACTGAAAGGTATAGTACCTTGTTGGAATTGTTTCATTTAATTTAATCTATTAAAAGCATAAACATGGACATCAATTAAAGTTATTTGATGTAGTATGACAATAGTTGTCATAAGAAGAGAAATGATAACATAATTTTTCTTGCCTATACAAAATATGATAGAGATTATATGTATTTTTAGTTCATGCCTATGAGTATTTGATATTGAATTTAGATTCAATATTACTATAATGTTCAAAGCATGATAAGAAATATAATGTTAAGTAAAAGTAGTTGATCCAATTTTATACAAATAATTTGTATATACTAGATCAAAGGAGACTTATGCTTAACATAAATGACAAGAATACAAAGCTGGATAGCCGAGACTATCCTTTTATGTAATGTTGGTCAAATCAATATAACGAGAATCATAAAGTTACATTTATGGATATGTGTATCCTTTTGATTATGAATCATATGAAACTTGTCAAGTTGACGAATAATCAAATCAACCTTTAGTGAAAAGATGAAGTTGATATTCAATTGTTAAATTTATACATATGATGTATTAGATGGAATAACAATTTATAAAGGATGATACTTATATTTCATTAAATTACTAGTGACTCTATGTGATATAGTCATTTGTATTGAATGAAATATTGATATAAATATTTAAAAAATTTAAAATTGTTTAAATCTAAGTAGAAATTAAGCATTAAAAATGTTGTAGCATTTAGATAAGATTGTTATAGTTAGTTTTAAATTTTTGGTTATCTATAAAGAATGAGATTCTCTAGTAAATATCATCATAATAATAAAATTTCGTAAGAGTATGATTTTATGTAAGGAGAAAAATACAATATGAGATATTGTATGATGCAATAATATTTCTTTTATAGCTATGTTTGGTACAATGACTTACTTTTAGTAGTTTCAATTAAATTAATTAACAAGATTTCATATTAGATATGGAACTTTACATCTTAAAAAGAGTTAAAAAGTTAATGATTTAAAGATGTGATACTTAGCTGAAGCATGTATTATCTATTAGGTTTTAAAATAAATTATGTAATAAAAGATCATGAAATATTCAAAAGGTTGGATATAATCTTACACACCTATTGAACAAATTATTTATGCTGGAGAGGCTCGGGATCATGCATCCCGTGTATGGCAAGGCAGCAAAAGTGTCATAATCAAATTTCCAACTCCTAGAATATCCCTATGAACCCAGAATCCATATGCATGTATAAACAGAATGTAAGAACATGAAGTCACAACATATGTACCTTGCAAATGCTCCTCCTTTCTTGAATCTTCTCTTTGTTTGGGTTGTAGCAAACACCAAACACCTTCAACAGCCAGTGAAAAACACGCAGAGATGAAGAAATATAATGTGTAAGGAAGGTTTGAGCACCAAAGAAGATGGAAACATAACTAGGATGCTCAATAGGAAGGATAGAAGATAATTATATCAGATGCAATAAACATCATACAACTTTTGCTTGACATGAAAGGAGATTCTCCCTCTAACTCCCTCTAAATGTCCATAATGTTTCTGGACTCCCTAGCTATTGATCTCATTGTTTAAGTGATGAGAAATCACTTATATATGTTGCTGGAACTAGTGGGTCACGATCGTGACTTAGCTGGTCATGATCGTGACTCCACCTTGGATATCCATGCAACTTTTGCTTCATCCATTCCTTTTCAACATTTGTTACCGCGATATTATCCCGAAACATTCCCTCAATCTCTTAATCGTGTGACCCTTAAGGTTCCTAATTTTTGGCCACTTGAATTATTTTTTAATATGATCAATTCATGAATGGTTTCGTGGCGCCAATTTGCCAAAAAGTAAGTGAATTGACATGCGAACTCCTCAATAGTCAATTATTCGACTTACAAATCTTTCCATAGGCAATTACTGTGCAATTTGTCATTTCACCATTCTATACTCCACTTGATTTGGAGTATGGGTCACATGTAAACTCCCTCTAAACATATTACATCACATTTAATCCAAGTGATATTAGTTCTCATCCTAGGGATCTCATTACTTTTTATGTCATTTAAGACTCTCTTCATGACACATTTACTCTGGCTAGAGATTCCTGAGTAATGACCCTGACAAGAGGCTGTGGGTATCATTTCCTTCTATCAGGAGTGGTGAATCCTTTATTGGCTACCTAATTACCTTCGAATACTAATAGATGTACTCAATCACCACCCTATGAGCGACCTAGTCTTGAGACAACAAGGAATGATGTCAAAGAACAAGATCAATATACAAGATATCCTTGAATATCTCAAGTCTAAGGATATTTGTACCATTGTTATGATAAGATTAACCACTGATAGATCATCCATATAATAATCTCATAGCGAGTCATCTAATATACTTACTACTCTTAGTAAGCATCCACATGTTAACTCTAAACATCTCATGCTTATAGTTTATGAGATTCATTGCTTGATCAAATCAAGGAGTATAACATGTGTTAGTCTATCTGGATTAACAATGTCCTGTCTCATTAATCCTATGACTTGGGAAAATTTAGATACTAACATAATTGTACATGATAGGAATCTCATTATCATGATCTCATCATGATTTCCTTTATGTTATGTTTTGTATCATGGACTTTATTAACTTGATTTAAGATCGACATCAATTCAAAAATATAAATATCAAATTAATGAAATTTGCCTTTCACTTTGTTAATCAAAATAAAGTTTGTACAAAAATGCTAAAAGCGATTACCTTTAAAGCACTACTCTAACAATCTCCCACTTGTACTAAAGTCAATCACCTTTGTATCTAATACCATAGGTGAGTATACTTGAATCAAATCTCATTTGAAGAAGTGGTTTAGTCAAAAGATCAGCAATGTTCTGATTTGTGGGCACTCTCTCTATCTTTACATCACCTCTATCAATGATCTCCCTGACCAGGTGATACCTCCTGAGTATATAATTGGACCTCAGATGAGATATTGGTTTCTTGGATTGAGCAATAGCCTCGTTGTTGACAAAATACAACAACATCAGGTCTACAATGCTTAGAACCACTTAAGTTCCATAACAAACTTTTTAATCCAAACAACTTCTTTTTCCACTTCCGGAGCTACAATGTACTCTGATTCAGTCATTGAATCTATAGTCGTCTCTTTTTTGGAACTCTTATAACTGGCTGCTCCACTATTCAGTGTGAAAACATAACCTGACTACGATTTGGAGTCATCCTGGTCAGGTTGAAAATTAGCATCTGTATGCCCACTCATTACGAGATCTTCATCTTCATACACCAAGAATACATCCTTAGTCCTTCTCAAATACTTTAAGATATTATTGACAACCACTTAGTGACACTCGCCAGGATCCAATTGATATCTGCTAGTAACACTTAGAGCATACGATATATCAAGTCTAGTACATAACATAGCATACATGATTGATCCTATTACCAAAGCATACGGGATCAAACTCATGTGAATCCTCTCATATTGCATCTTGGGACACATAGATTTTGAGGGTTTTATCCCATAAGTCATGGGAAAAAACCCTCTCTTGAACTGCTCCATGCTAAACTTGTTTAGCACTTTATCTATGTATGTAGATTGTGAAAGACTTAGCAAACTCCTTGATCTATCTCTATGGATATTTATTCCTAATATATAAGTAACTCCTATAAGGTCTTTCATGGAGAAATTCCGAGACAACCAAAATTTGACAAATTGGAAACTTGAGACATTATTTTTTATTAGTCGTATATCATCCAAATATAACACAAGGAATATGATAGCATTCCCACTAACCTTCTTGTACACACAAGGTTCATCCGGATGAGAAACCACATTCTTTGATTGTCACATCAAATCGGATGTTCCAACTCCTAGATGCTTGCTTCAATCTATAAATGGATTTCTAGAGCTTCCATACCTTTTCACCGTCTTTGGATATAAAGCCCTAAGGTTATATCATATACACATCCTCGATAAGGTTTCCATTCAGGAAAGTTATCTTCACATCCATTTACTATATCTCATAATCATAATGAGCAGCAATGACTAGGAGTATTCTAATAGATTTAAACATAGCTACGTGACTAAATGTCTCGTCATAGTCAACTCCTTATCTTTGACGATAACTTTTAACGACTAACATCGCTTTATAGGTATTGAAAATTCACTTACACCCTATAGATTTTATCCCTTCAAGTGGGTCAACCAAAGTCCATACTTGGTTTTCAAATATGAAATTCATTTCGGACTTCATGGCTTGAAGTCATTTGTCAGATAATGAACTCCTCAGAGCCTCTTCATAAGTTGTAGGCTCATCGTCCTCTATGAGCAATACGTTATTATGTTCACTTATGAGAATTTCATCTCTCTCTGGAACATTATGTATCCTACTTGATCTACGAACATTTTATGTATCAGAAGGTTCAATTGTTGTCTCATCTTAATGAATAACAATCTTAGGTTCAGAAAGTTGATCTGCGTTTGTTGAGTATCATGAATTTCATCAAGTTCAATTTTGCTCCCACTGTCTTCTCTTAGAAGAAACTCTTTCTCTAAAAAGATAGCATGCTTTAATATAAACTCCTTTTTCTCTAAAGCATTGTAGAACTGATATACAATTGTTTCCTTGGGATATCTTTCAAACAGACATTTATCATATTTCGCTTTAAGCTCGTTTGATTGAATTTGCTTCACGTAATCCAGATAACCCTAAACTTTCATATGAGAAAGATAGGGTAAGAAAGATAGGGTTTCTTGTTAGTCTATATCTCATATGAAGTAACATCAACTGCTTTTGAAATGACTCTGTTTATCACATAAATAGCAATCTCTAGTGGATAACCCCAAAAGGATTTCGATAGATCTGTTAAGCCCATCATCGACCTTACTATGTCCAACAAGGTTCAGTTTCTTTTTTCAGTCATATTATTATGTTGCGGTGTGTAAGGCAGTGTTACGAATACCGTACCAAAATTGGTACCAGATTGGGTGCTAGTACGGTACTGTATCGGAATCGATCAATACCGAGTACCGTTTCAGGTAATTTCTTAAATTCTTGTAATAGTCTTTAAATTTTTTTAAAATTATAAAATAGTCCATTGTTATATTGTATAGTTATACTGTATACTTTATAAGTTTACATCAATCTTGTCTCCAAAAATATTAATAATAAATAATAATCACAATTAATTTGAAATAATTTCAATTATAAATAATAACCACAATTAATATGAAAAAAGACAATCATTATCATACAAATATAAAATTAAGAATAATACAAAGTATTTAAAATATTATTTCATCATATAGTAAATAATAATTACATCAAAACATCCAATAAAAAGAAAAATAAATATCCTTAACTCTTAAACTATTACAATTTCTAACAAGAGTTCGTGATGAGGAAACAATCAAGTAGAAGTTAAACTTGAAACAAAAACATTTCAATCACATTACATATATAAAATTTAACATATACATCAAGTATAAGTAAAATTAAAAGAAGAGGATAAACAAAAACTGGAATGAAATTCAACTGTCTATGGGAGGATACCCGTTATAACTGCATTGACCGCAGTTATCATTTGGTACAAAATCTTCATCATTGAGAGGAGCTTCATTATCATTATCATTCAAATTTAATGTACCAAATAACATGTCAATGCTTTCCCATATAAGATTATCTTCCAAGTCATTAACATCTACCAAATCCGGTTCTTCAGAAACCCAATCAGCCAAAAGATCAATATTATCAATGAAAATTGGATCAGTTGAACTACTTGTGCTATTAAAACTCCTATTAAATAATAAATTTTAATTATTTGAAAATTATAAGAAATTATATCGAAATTAATAATAATAATAACATACCTTTCCCGAAGTTTTAAATTGTAATGAACAAAAACCAATTCATTCAACCTCTTATGCTCCAATCTATTCTTTTTCTTAAAGGGGATAAATTCAAATGTGCTTCAGTTTCGTTCACAGCCTATTGCATTCACACATTGACTTAAAATCTAAATTGCAAACCTTTTCAATTCTGGAACACCATTTTCGAATTGATCCCACCAAGAAACTATAAGTTGTAAGATAACAAAAGTAGCATTATAAACAAAATAAAGTGATAATTAATTTTCAACAAATAAGAAAAAGGAAATAACTAATACTTGGAGAAAGTTTTCCTCTTTGTCGAATAGCAATCGACATTCCAAAATTCCCATAATACAACTTGTAAAGCTCTATTTATGAGCTTAAGAGATCTTGCATCACGTCAATGCCAACAATTGTTGTAATAGTTAAAAACATTCTTCTATTAACTTCAGCTTGCTTAGTAAAATCTAGTCTAAAATAAACGTCAGGATTCAAAAACGCACCAGTTGCAAACAACAAAGAAGAAAGTTGTCTTTCCCTTCTCTTATTAATGATTGAAAGATATGGTGTGTACAAAGAAGGCCTATGTTTCAAATTGGCATTAACTGCTTCCGTCGCTCTCTCCATGGCATAAAAAAAATAACATATTGTTGGCTTTTCTTCACTATCAGCCAAGCGAAGCACCCTCACCAAAGGCTCACAAATTCAAATAATAAATTGGCATTCAGAACAAAATTCTCTATCTTCTAGAATAATTTTACAAACCTCCACTCCAGCATTAAACCTAGCATGCTAAGATGCAATCAACTTATCACTTATAAACATTTGTCTTAATTCTTTCTTCATCGTAACAAAATATTGAAGTGATAAAATTTGTTGCAAATCTTATCACAGCAGAACGACACAAATTCCTACCATTGGTAAATTCCTTTCTCATTAAATTCAATACCCATGCACAATTATAGATGAACTTGGTCATCTTTTTATTTTTTAGCATAGTCTAATCAATAATAGGAAAATACCTAGGATCTCCTATATTCTCCAATATTAGGTTAATGCAATGTGCAACACAAGGAGTCCAAAACAAATTATACTTATTCTTGTTCTGCAACCTTTTTCCTGCCGCTTTATAAGCGAAATCATTGTCAGTAATAAACTGAACAATATTTTCTGGCTCTACTTCATTCACAACTTCATCAAATATCCCAAACAAAGTCTCAATGTTCTTAATAAGGCCAGATGTATCAACATATTTTAAAAACATTGAGCTATTTATAGAAAAACCAAAAAAATTAATAAGAGGCTATTGTCTCCTATTTGTCCAACCATCACACATGATCGAACATTCATAAATAACCTAATTCACTTTTCTTTATGCCAAATAACTTCTAATTTTAGATACAAAACAACTTAAAAGTTTACCTCTTAAGTTATCAATCGAAGGACCTTTCTATCCCGGACCATAAAAGGCTATTGCATCCATTATAGGTTAATAATAATAAGACCGAGAAGCATTGAATGATGAGCTTGTATCATACCACCATCTAGCTACTGCCATATCAACATTGTGAATCTCATCTCTTGATTGCATTGCATTACAAATTGAAGGTTGGGCTCCCAATTTCAAAATTCAACCTTTCCTTTCTATCTTTCTCATGTTGATATTCTTCAAGCAATGTTTTCATTTGTCACTTCACTTTATGATCTACTTTTTTACAGGGTTTCACATCTCCTTTAACCACAACTAAATGTTTATTTAATTAGGTGATTCCTCCACCTTTCAAATGCATGTGAAAAAAAGCAAATAGTATGGTTTCTTATATCAGGAACCAATGCAGCATGAGCCCAAACTGGATTATTATATCTTCCTGAAATGGTTTGATCAGGAGTACTTGAACTTCCATTTATCTGTAAAAATAATTTCGTTACACAATACTCATATCCATCTTATATAATATAACTCATTTTGTATGTTTACATCATACATAATTCAATTTCATCGAACATAATTCATTATAAGTCAAAAACTAAAAATTCAATTATTCAACATATATAATTAAACAAAATATACATAAACAATTTCCATTTCCAACAATTTCATTTCTAACATTTTCCAACAATTTCAATTTAACCATTACAAAACATACATAAACAATTTCCACTTCCCACAATTTTCAACAATTCCATTTCTAACAATTTTGAATAATTGCAATTCAAAGTTTCAAATATCACAAAACATACATAAAAAATTTTTATTTCAAACAATCATAAACACATACATAAATAATTTCCATTTCTAACAATTTCAAACAATTTCAATTCAAACACCATAAAACATACAAAATAATTTCTATTTTTAACAATCACAAAACATATATGAACACTTTTCATTTCCAACTATTTTCAAAAATTTTCATTTCCAATAATCACAAAACATACGTAAACAATTTCCATTTCTAACAATTTTCAACAATTTCCATTTCCATTAATCACAAAACATACATAAAATAATTTCTATTTCTAACAATCACAAAACATACATAAACAATTTTCATTTCCAACAGTCACAAAACATACATAAACAATTTTCATTTCCAACAATTTTCAAGTATTTCCATTTTCAATAATTATAAAACATACATAAAACAATTTCTATTTCCAACGATAACAATACATACATAAAACAATTTCTACCTTCATCATTTTCCAGTTCAATGAATCAATTTATTTTCCAGTTTCACACTTCGATAGAAGTGTGGAACTAGAAAATGTGTTTACTTATCAAAATCTCAAAGTATTGAAATATAATTTGGAATCAAAATCTCAAAATATTGAAATATAATTTGGAACTAGAATTACCTTAAATACCTTGAATCATATAATTAATTATTAAAATTAAGGTGGCTATATTATGGAAACCTTTTTGTTTTGAAATTGGACCCTTAAAATGCTTGTTGGATTATTGCAAACTATACCTTTTTAAAGACAATTAGGTCCAACAATGTAAAAAAATTTAATGCATATTTAACAACATTAACCAAATGACAATTATCTCCCAGTAACACCTTATCTATTTGTATACACTACTTTTGAGGTTTTGTTGATATAAAATACTTAAATGATGTAATCGAGTTAATTGAGTTAGATAAACCTCACTTACAATTGGTAAAAGTTCAACTTTTGTCAAATTAACTATATGATATATTTGTAAAAAAGAATAATAAATTTATTTCATTCATATTTAAGTGTAGAGAAATGCTAAAGGAAATTGGATACTGTTGGAGACGGTCTGTTTTGGTCGTTATGGTTTACAACAACACGATGAGTAGAAGATCAAAGAATGAAAGAGACTACTCACAAGGTACATGGTTATTATATGAATGATTGATTTGTGCAAATGCTATGAGTTCCTATATATGTGTGTGTTATGAACATGTATATGAATTGGAAATTTTCAGTTAGGTTTAATAGTATTTTCTTTTACAGGCATATAGATCCTAGAATTAAGGAAAGTTTCGAAAAAAAAATTTATTTTTTCGCACCGCGTATATATGATGCATGCACCAGAATTTTCTTACAGTGATATCAGAGCCATTTATGCCCCGTATAAAGGAGAAACCATAACATGTGTGATGCTACCGATAGGTTGTGACAATTGTGCATTCTGATTGTGTTAAATTCGAAATCAGTATAGAGATATTGCTTTTGAAATTTTCTTACCCAGATTTGCTCATAAGATGTTTCTGAATATGTTTGTGGAAGGAAAAAATTTATCAATGTGATTTGACATGTTTTTGCTAATTAATTCCCTACTACTCTAGTTGTTGCATTTATGCACAATACATGAACAGGCACACTTGCAAATTCGAGAATAAATTCTATAAAAAAATTTGAGATTTTCTTTCACCACCTTCTTTCTAAGATGTTTGTAAATGTCCATGAAGATGGGAAAATGTTTTCGAGGTGATTGAATACTTATTTATGAATTTCTTGTGTCTGTTGGGAATGTCTATGTGAAGGGAAAACAAAATTTGGATTGTTTTGGTTGTTGAGGTTGATTGAGTTTTTCTTGAAAATAAATTCTAAAACAATTCATGGAACATGTTGGGAACATGTTATAGCCTTTGTAATTTTCTCACCATTTATTGAAGTTGTTTCAATGATTTTTTCAAATAAAAGACGAAGCTAGACAGTTTTCTCAAAACTACTGGACCTGGTTTGTTTGAAGTAGTGATTGTGTGTTTTTTGGTTTCAAAGCCTCAGATAATCTTTTATGTGATCAGAAATATGTTACTTTGATGTTGTATGCACGCCAAACTGATTTGCTTGAAATTGGGTTTTAAAAAATTTTCGAATGTCAACTATGTCAAATTAGCATCTCGTTGGTATATTCACTTGTCTTAATTGTTTTGGCCATCATAAGTTATGTGACAAGTGCCGAAGTAGTCTGAATGAAGTGGAGATTACCTAAAGATACTTAGGGTGATGGTTTGATGTTCTCAAATTATTTGGAAATCTAAGAGATTAATATTGTATTAATCTATTTCTAGTATTTCATGTCTAGTATGACTAGATATGGAAAACATGATACAATTAAAGTGTTTAATTGGTACATTAGAGTAGAGGGTATTAAACTTGGTATATTGGTATTTTAAATTGGAATTGAAAACATATGGATTGAGAAATTAGTCGATTCCAACATTAGAAAGCAATTCGGTTCAAGAGTTTAATCGAAAGTCAAATCTTTAGATGCATAACACGTCATAACCAATAGAAGAAAACCTTGTGAGATGGTTGCATTAAAGAATGCATGCTAGGGTTGGTTAGGTGGGATGATGGATTGTTATAGATATAGATTCAATGTGATTGATGAAACATCCTAAATCATACCATATATTCCTTGTGACTGTAATCCTATGACTTAGATGAGACTAGAATATGAAATCTCTCACATATAAAATGAAAAATAACACCTTCCATTAATATGGGAATAACCAGAATTCTTTTAGAGTTAGGGTTGTTGAGTAACCTCAAAGTCAACGTAGACAGAGGCGCAATTGTGTAGCGTACATCAAAAGTATGCACATCAAGAGTTGATAACCCAATGTGTGTGCACACATCACGAGTTGATAGCACTAAATGATAGTTGCAGCTATGATGCAATTGATATGACTGATATCTACCGATTAACCTAAAGTTGTTTATTGGGTAAACCAAAGGCCATTTTTAGTAATATTGGATGTCGACCCACTAGGACATTTTGTTATAATTTTTCTTGGATTCGTAGTGAGGGCTATGGATTCTTTGAAACTAGTGGGAGTTATATGCATGTCATGCAAGTCTTTATGATCATGCGTGTATTTATATTCTAACATTCGTTCTCTCTTCATATTTAGGTTTATTGAAGATGTCTTCCAGTGTGAATCTGCTCTCACTAATGGATTCTAGTAAATTGAGTGGACCTAATTTTTTTGATTGGCTGAGAAATCTGAGAATTGTTCTCATATTTGAGGAGATAAGCTGTGTCCTAGATGTTTCACTTCCTTATCCCCTTGCTGCTGATGCTTCTGATGAGGATTAAAAAGCATATCATAAGTATCTCAAAGACAGTGACATGGCTACCTGCATTATGCTAGCCTCTATGTCACCTGAGATGCAGAAGTAGCATGAGTATATGATTGCTAATACCATAGTGTTTCATCTTATAGAGCTTTTTGATGAGCAAGCTCGGTCTGAAAGGTTCAAGACCTCAAGGCTACTCTTCACGACTAAGATGAATCTGGGGACATCTACAGTGCAGTATGCACTGAAGATAAATGGTTATATTGAGAGGTTGACCGCCTTGGGTTTTGTTATGGACTATAAATTAAGTATTGACTTAATTTTAGTTAGATTGTCTGATAGTTATTCACAATTTGTGTTAAACTATCGGATGAACCAAATCTATACGACAATCCCTGAGTTGATCAATCCGCTCAAGACAGCAGAGCAAGCTACTGCTAATGGTGGATTCTTCTTCTTCTGGTTCAAGAAAAAAGAACCTAAAGAAGAAAAGGTCTAAGAAACCAAAAGGAAGTGTAGCCAAAAAGAAACCCCAAGAGACTGCGCTGAAAGGAACTTGCTTCCATTGTGGCAAGAATGGCCACTGGAAGAGAAACTATAAAGTCTATCTGGAGTCTTTAAAGAAGAAGCAAGCATCAGATCCCCCGGCTCCTTCAGGTATGTTTGTCATTGAGGTTAATATTGTTTCTGATCATAACATATAGGTATTAGATACTGTTTGTGGCTCATACATATGTAATGATATGCAGGGCCTCAGGGATAGTAGATTACTCATGAAGGGAGAACTGGACCTGCGCGTAGATAATGGAGCAAGAGTTGTTGCATTAGCTATAGCACTTATTTTTTGTCACTTCCTAGTGGGCTTGTAATTAAACTGGATGGTTGTTATTTTGTACCTATTTTGACAAAGAACATATTGTTTATTTCTTGTTTAAATAAATCTAGTTTCTATTTGAATTTCAATAGCAATGGTTATTCTATTAGTTTGAATGGAATGCTTTATGGTACTGGTATATTATGCAATGGAATTTACATATTAGATATGTCACATCCAATTATGAATGTCAATGACATGAAAACACTCAAACGAGATATTTTAAAATCAACTTACTTATGGCATTGTCGCTTTGGCCATATAAATAAGAGACGCATTGTTAAGCCCCACAAGAGTGGTAATTTGGGGTCATTTGATTATGAATCAGATGAAATGTGTGAATCTTGTTTATTAGGCAAGATGAATAAGTTACCCCTTAAGGGAAAGGGTGAACAAGCGATTGGTGTATTAGACTTAATACATTCAGATATATGTGGTCCGACGCTCATCTATGTTAGAAGTGATTTTCTTTACTTTTATCGATGACTATTCTTGATATGGGTATCTGTATCTGATGAGATACAAATCTGATACATTCAAAAAGTTCAAACGATTCAGAAATGAAGTAGAAAACCAACTTGGGAAAGGTATCGACACTAGGATCCAATCGAGTTGAGGAATACTTAGACCAAGAATTTTTAGATTATCTTAGAGATAATGTGATTTTATCTTAATGGAATCCACCTTACACACCACAACTCATTGGTGTGGCTGAAAGGAGAAACTGAACCTTGCTAGACATAGTACGGTCGATGATGGACTTTGCAAATTTACCAAAATTCTTTTATGGGTATGCACTCGAGACAGCTATTTATTTGCTAAACAGAATTCCATCAAAGGCAGTTGATGTTACTCTATATGAGATGTGGACTAACAAAAAACTTTATCTTTCTCATTTGAAAGTTTGGGGTTGTCCCACTTATATGAAGCGAATACAGTCAGATAAGCTTGATGCGAAATCTGACAAGTGTTTGTTTGTAGGATATCTTAAAGAAACAATGGGATCAATTTTATCATGTTGAGGAACAAAAACTGTTTATTTCAAATCATATTGTCTTTTTAGAGAAAGAGTTTCTTTTAAAAGAAAACAGTGGGAGCAAAATTGAACTTGAAGAAGTTTAAGATGCTCGAACAGACGCGGATCAACTACCTAAACCTGAAACTGTGACTCATACATAGGGATGGCAATAGGTAGGGTTCGATTCTGGTATTACTCTACCCATATCCATATCCATTTTTTATGATTCAATCTATTATCTATTTAAAATCCATCGGTTTTTATAATTTACTACCCATATCCAAATCCATTGGATTGTTCAGGTTTTTGGATATCCATCAGATTATATAACACATAAAAATATAACTTCTAAATAGAAAATATAAAGAGAAGATTTTTGTAAATGCTCCAAATCAAAATTAATTTAATAATAATAAGTCGAAATTTTAATTGTTATGCCTTAAAAAACCATAAAATTGATAAAAATAAGTCGAGATTTTAATTCTGAAAAAAAGTGAGGAGTAAAGTGGGGATTTTAAAGTTGCTTTTCTTCAGAAAATATTAATATTTTATTATATTTAACTATAAATATTAAAAAATAGAAAAATAGAGTTAATAAAAAATGGGTCGGTTTGGGTTATCACTAGACCTATATCCAAATCCATATCCACATCCATTTTTCAGCATCCATTTAAAATCTGTTTTTAGCCTCCATGTCTATTTTTTCAGGTCGGGTGTTGCAAATATTAATTAGGTTGACAACCCATTGCCATCCTTACTCATACAGATGAAGTAACAATTCAACATTCTTCAACACAGGAAGTTTGTAGGTCACGTAGGATACACTCTATTCCCGAGAGATACGAATTTCTCGTGATTGAATAGAATGATGTATTGCTCATAGAAGATAATGAGCCTACTACCTATGTAGAGGTTCTGAACATTTCAAAGTCTGAGAAATGGCTTAACGCCATGAAAGAAAAAATGGATTCCATGTCTGAAAACCAAGTATGGACTTTGGTTGAGATACCAAAGGAATAAAACCTATAGGGTGTAAACGGGTTTTCAAAAAGAAAACCGACATAGATGGTAATGTGATTATTTATAAAGCAAGGCTTGTGGCCAAAGGTTTCCGTCAAAGATAAAGAATAGACTACGATGAGACCTTCAGCCCAGTAGCAATGCTTAAATCCATTATGATACTCATAGCCATTGTCGCTCATTATGATTATGAGATATGACAAATGGATGTGAAGATAGCTTTTCTAAATGGAAATCTAACCGAAGATGTGTATATGATACAATTAGAGGGCTTCATCTCTTATGATGGCGAAAAGGTATGCAAGCTTCAGAAATCTATCTATGGATTGAAACAAGCATCTAAGAGTTAGAATATCCGCTTTGATGACATAATCAAAGAGTTTGGTTTATCACAAAATCTGGATGAACCCTGTGTGTATAAGAAGGTTAGTGGGAATGCAATCATATTCCTTGTGCTATATATAGATGACATATTGTTACTAGGAAATGATGTCTCTATGCTAAAATCTGTGAAGATTTGGTTGTCCAAATAATTTGCTATGAAAGATCTCAATAAAGCAACTTATATCCTCGGGATAAAGATCTATAGAGATAGATCACAAAGGTTGCTTGGTCTTTCACAATCAACGTACATAGATGCTAAAGAGGTTTAGCATGGAGCAGTCCAAGAGAGGGTATCTTTCTATATAGCTCATGGGATAACACTCTCGAAATCTATGTGTCCTAAGACATAAGATGAGAGGACGCGCATGAATATGATCCCGTATATATTTGTAGTAGAATCTATCATGTACGCTATGCTATGTACTAGACCCATGTATCATATGCTATAAGTGTTACAAGCAGATATCAATCGGATCCTAATAAGGGTCACTAGGTGGCCGCCAAGAACATCCTCAAATACTTGTGAAGGACTAAGGATGTTTTCTTGATATATAAAGATGGAAATCTAAAAGTGAGCAAGCATACAGATGCCAATTTTCAATCTGATAAGGATGATTTCAAATCCCAATTAGGTTTTATATTCACACTAAATAGTGGGGTGGTCAGTTGGAAGAGTTCCAAACAAGAGACAACTACTGATTCAATAACCGAGGCAGAATACATTACGACTTCAGAAGCAACAAAGGAAGCAGTTTGGATCAAGAAATTCATTACTAAACTTGGAGTGGTTCCTAGCAGTGATGGACCCATGCAATTGTATTGTGACAACAATGGGGCTATTATGCAGGCGAAGGAACCAAGGTCTCATTAACGGTCCAAGCACGTACTCTGCAGATATCATCTAATCAGGGTGAATATTAGTTGAGGTGATGTACAGATAGAGAGAATTCCCACCGAGTAGAATATTACTAATCTATTGATGAAGCCATTGTCACATAATATATTTGATTCTCATGTACTCGCATATGGTATTAGATACTAAGGCGATTGGCTTTAGTTCAAGTAGCAGATTTGTTAGAGTAGTGCCCTAAAGGCAATCTCCTTTAATGCGTTTTATACAAAGTAGTGTACATACTTTATTTTCAATAATAAAGAAAAGCATATTTCATTAATTTAGTGTTCATTCTTTATAAATTGATATTGATCTATAAGCAAATTAATGAAGTCCATAATATATGACATAGCATGAAGGAAATTATGATGTGATCATACTACTGAGATTCCTATCATGTGCAATTATATCAGTATCTAAATTATCCCTAGTCATAGGATTAATGAGACTGGACATCATTAATCCAGATATACTAGCACATGTCAAACTCTTTTATTTGATCAAGCAGTGGATCTCAGAAACTGTAAGCATGAGATATTTAGAGTTGAGATGCGGATGCTTATCGAAGGTAGTAAGTACATTGGATGACCTATTATGAGATCATCATATGAAGGTCCTATTCTAATGTCAATGATAATCTCATCATAGCAATAGTGTAAGTATCCTTAGACTTGAGGTACTCAAGGATATCTTAGATATTGATTCTGTGCTTTGACTCTATTCCTTGTTGCCTTGTAAAGGTCGCTCATAAGGTGGTGATTGGGTACAACTTGAGGTATTCAAAGGTAATTGAGTAGCTAATAGAGGATTCACGACTTCTGTGATAGCAGAAGATGATACCTACGACCTTTTGCCGGGGTTATTACTTGGAAACCTCTGGCCGGAGTACATGTTTCATGAAGAATGTCTTCATTGACATATAGAGTAATGAGTCGCATGATGAGAATTGATATCACTTGGGCTAGATTTGACGTAGTCAGTCTAGTGAGAGTTGACACTTTTCCCATACTCATAACCAAGTGGGGTATAACATGGTGAAAGGACGAATTGCACAACAATTATCTATGGGAGGGTTCATGAGATGGTTTGTGATGAGCATGGGATCGTTTGTCAAACCACTTACTTTCCGGTCAATTGGGGTCATAATGTATTGCTAGACGTTGCTGATGACTTGCTTGGATTAAGTATTAATCCAAGTGGCCAACATAACCGGGAACCTAATGGGTTACATACATAAGAGTGACTCGGAGGATTCGTAAAATGGTTTTGGATAGAGATCTATTATATGGAGAGTAATAGAACCAAATGGATCCCAATGAGATCAGGATATGTCCTGATGAGATCTCGATGTCCATATTGTTGAAACAGGTCTCTGATGTTTTTTCCATAACTGGGACCTAATAGGACCGATATTAATGTGATTGGACTACCTTAGTATATATATATATATATATGTATGTATGTATGTATATATGTATATATATAAAGAATATATATATAAGATGTGTTAACCTGGAAGATGAGGGAGGGTGTTTTAAAGTTAGGCATTTATTGTCTTTAAAGGATAAAAGACAAAAGTACTAAAAGACAAAAATCAAAAGCAAGTAAAAGGAAGAAGATCGTGAAAATTATGAAGTAAGCTACTTAAGTCTCTCATCTTTCTCATCTTCTTCCTCTCCATTTCGCTTTTATGATTTTATTCTCCTCTTGCTTCTACATTCTTGCTCTCCATAGAACAAAGAAGAGAGCTAGCACTCTTGTCTTTGTTCTAGCCATTTCTGGATCAAAGAGTCTGATTCGGTTAGTTTCTCCAATCTCTGTGTAGATACCGTTAGAGACGGTCTGTTTTGGTTGTTGTAGTTTATGACAACCCGACGAGTAAAAGATCAAAGAGCAAAGGAGACTACTCACAAGGTACATGGTTATTATATGAATTATTGATTTGTGTAAATGTCAACAAAGGAGACTACTCACAAGGTACATGGTTATTATTTGAACGATTGATTTGTGTGAATGTCATGAATTCCTATATATATATATATGTTATGAACATGTATGTGAATTGAGAATTTTCAACTAGGTTTAATGGTATTTTCTTATATAAGCATATAGATCCTAGAATTTGGGAAAGTCCCGAAATAATTTTTTTTGTTTTTCCACACTAAGTGTATATGATGCACACATTGGGATTTTCCTATAGATACCACTGTTGGGTTAGCAGTGGTTACATGCATCACATGCATGCGGATGCAGTGGAAGTGTCGGAGTCAAGAATTCGACACCATGACAACCCGAAAACTACAAGATTATACATGCATGCAATGATATGTAAAGAACATGAAACATAAAAACATTTTTACCTTTGTTTCTCCTCCTTTCTTGTTTCTTCTCCTTGTTTGGGTTGTTGCAAATACCAAACCCTTCCTTAATCACCCAAAAACATAAAGAAGGAAAATGAAAAAATGTGTAAGGATTTTAGAACACCAAACTTGATTAATTCAAATAGATGTTCAAATGGGAGATAGACTAAATTTATCTTGCGTGCATGTTGATTTATACAACAATTGCATAAATTGCATGAAGATAACTCAAAAACTCTTCTCACTCTCTCTAAAACACTTTTGGATCCTTTCTCTATCACTTGAGTGTGGAAGAAGTGGAAGAAGCTCATGTACATAAGTGAATAACTCACTTATATATCATTTCGTGGCCTCTATAACGATCGTGACCTTATGAGTCACGATCGTGGCCTACTTAAATTAGGTCATACTAACTCAAAAACTCTTCTCACTCTCTCTAGAACACTTCTAGAACCTTTTCTCTATCACTCAAGTATGTAAAAAGTAGAAGAAGCTCGTGTACATAAGTGAAGAACTCACTTATATATCATTTCATGACTTCTGTGGCTCGCCTTCGACCATGATCGTAGCCCTTTGAGTCACGATCATGACCTGCTTAAATTAGGCCATACACACTTGTTTTTCATCCGATCTTTTATACGTCTGACCCTTAAGTTTCCGATTATTTTAAGCACCTGAATTAACTTTTAATTCAATCAAATCATGAAGGGTTTCATGATGCCAATTTGATAGAATATAAGTGGATTAACACACGAACTTTTTGATAGTTAATTGTCCAATTTATGAACCTTTCTATAGGAAATTACCGTGCAATTCGTCCTTTCAACATACTATACCCCACTTGATTCGGAGTATGGGCTATGTGTTAACTCCCATTAGACTTACTATGTCATATCTAGTCCAAGTGATGTTAGTTCTTATCTTGAGATCTCATTACTCGTATGTGTCATTGAAAACTCTCTTCATGAAACATAACTGATTTGGCCAGAGACTCCCAAATAATGACCCCAACAAAAGGTCATGAGTATCATCTCTTTCTATCAGGAGTGGCAAATCTTTTATTAGCTACTCAATTACCTTTGAGTACAAATAGTTGTACCCAATTACCACCTTAAGAGCGATCTCGTCTTGAGGTAACAAGGAATGATGTCAAAGTACAAGATTTGTATCCAAGATATTCTTGAGTACCTCAAGTCTAAGGATATTTGCACCATTGCTATCTTAAGATTAATCATTAACATTTGATAGATCATCCATATGATAATCTTATAGCAGGTCATCACTTACTTCTCTTAGTAAGCATCCACATATTAACTTTAAACATCTCATGCTTACAGTTTATGAGATCCATTACTTGATTAAATCAAAGAGTATAATATGTGCTAGTCTGTCTGGAATAATAGTGTCCTATCTTATTAATCCTATGACTAGGGAATATTTAGATACTAACATAATTGTAAATGATAGGAATCTCATAAACGAATATCAAATCAATGAAAAATGTTTTTCACTTTATTAATTAAAATAAAGTTTGTATAAAAGTGCTAAAGGTGATTGCCTTTAGAGCACTACTCTAACAAGAAATAATTTTTTATCGATTATCAATCATGGTTTTTTTTAAAGATATCGATCTTAGTTTTAATAGTGAAAGTGTTCGTAAACCGAGGTTTGTTCTACTAGAATTCCTTGTAAGAATGATTCATACTTTCCTATACTACATTTTTGTTGTGTAAGAATTTATGATTTAGTTTGGGTACAAATGACAACAATACCTATAATTTTTAACTTTACTTCAACCATGTCTCAAAAAATATAATAATATAAAATTGATATAACAGCTATCTCTTTGTTCGTATTAATATTACTTTTCATACATTTTTCATATGAATAATAACCATAGTTAATATAAGAAAAATATTGTTTAATTATCGTATATATAAAAACCTAAAAATAATCTAAAATAATTAAAGTGTTACAACTGATTACGTTAAAACGTCATATAATAAGAATAATATAGGTCTATCAGTATAATAATAAGAGTTCATACCAAGGAACATATCAAAGCATAAGTGAAACCTGAAACCAAAATAATTCTATTTAAAAGCTTATATTTATATTGCACATATAGAATTTAATATATACATTAAATACAATTGAAATTAAAAGAAAAGAGAAAATGAAAATGTAAAACTTCATACAATGGCATATCCGCTCAAATCCCATTAGCTCGAATTTTTATTTGGTACGAATCCTCATCATTAATGAGAATCGCATAATCATCATCATTCAAACTCATTGCACCAGATAAAATGTTAGTACTTCCTATCTAAGATTATCTTCCAAGTTACTCTCATCTATAAAACTTAATTCCTCAAAAACCCAATCAGCTAAAATATCGTTATGATTAAGGCAAATTGGATATGTAGAACTAGTTATGCTATTAAGAGTTCTAGTAAAAAAATAAAATAAAATAATCAAGAAATTATAAGATAATGATAATAATATATCTTTCTCGAAACTTTAAGTTATATCAAAAAAAGGCCATGTCATTTATTCTTTCATGTTCCAATATATATTTTTTAGAATGGACAAATTCAATTATGCTATAATTTCACACATTAACTTAGAATTTAAATTGTAAACATTTACAATTCCATAACACCTTTTTCGAATTAGTCTACTAAGCAATTGTAAGACAAAAAATGATCTTATAAACAAAATAAAGTCATGATTAATTTAAAAAAGAAATAAAAATGAAGAAATATATACCTAGATTAAGTTTATCACTTTGATGAATTGCAATGGACATCCTAAAATCACAGCACGCTTCCTTATATACTCCATTTGTGAGCTAATGAGATATTGCATTATCTCATGTGAAACGATTGCTTTGATATTTAATGACATTCCTCTGTTAACTTCAATTTTTTTTTGTAAAACATGGTCTAAAATAGACACTAGGATTTAGAAATGTCCCAGCATTAAACAATAGAGAGTAAATATGTCTTTTCCATCTTTCAATGATGACTGCAAGATAAGATATAAATGAAGAAGACATATTTTTTAGCTTGGCCTTGATTGCTTCCTTTGGCCTCTCTATGGAATTATAAAAGTAACCTATTATTACCTTCTTATTATTATTAACTATATGAAGTACTCTCACCAAAAGCTTATAAAGTTCAATGAAAAATTGACATTGAGACCAAAATTAATGATCTTCCAAATATAATTTTAGAAACCTCCATTTCATCATTAGACCTAACATGTTGAGATGTAACCTACTTATCAATTGTAAAAAATTATCTCAATTCCTTCTTTATTATAACAAAAACAATAAAGTGATGAGATATTGGCTGCAAATCTTAAAACAATAAGATGATATAAATTTCTACCACTGGTGAAATCCTTTTTCATCAAATTTAGAACTCAAATATAATTATAAACAAACTTAGTCATTTTTCGCACTTTCTTAACAATGATAAGGAAGTATTTAATATCTCCTATACTTTTCAACATCAGGTCGATGTAATATGCAAACACAAAGAATCCAATGGAAAAAAATTTACCAACTTTGTAACCTTTTACCAACGATCAATTATATAATATTTTCAAGCTCAACTAGATCCACAACTTCATCAAATATCTCTAAAGAAGTATCAACATTTCTTACAAGGCTAGATGCTTCAATGAGCTTTAAAAAACACTGTTCCTCGATAGAATAAACCAAAAATTGATAATGAGCTCCTTACTTCAAATTTTCATCCATCATATATGATTGAATATCCATAAATTGTCCATATCATTCTTTTTTACTCAAATAATTTTTTATTTCACAAATAAAGCTACTCAAAAGATTACATTCATAGTTATCAATTGAAGGAACTTTATATCTTGGATTATAAGAGGCAATATCATCCACCATAGGCTGTTAATAATAGATTGAGCAGTATAAAATGACACACCTACACTATATCGCCATCTAGCCATTATCATGTCCGTATTACAAGTTGCTTTTTTATATTGTTATGCATTACAAATTGAAGGTTTAACTCTACGATATTCATGGACCCAAAAAGTTGGGCACTTATATTCTTCTCTCACACATCAGATGTAGTAATCCCTTCTTATTGGGTATAGATACCACCTTCAACATTGTCAATATCACCTTAACTATTGTAAAAAGAATTTCCACTACCAATTTTATAATTCAATATTTGCCTTATTCCTTCTCATTCTGATACTCTCGAAGTAAAGTTTTCATCTACCATTTCACATTATAACTAACTTTCTTATAAGACTCTATGTCCCCTTTGATCCTAGCTTTTTTTTTATTTAGTTATTCCTCCACTTTTCAAATGTTTATTACAACACAAAAAAATAGTATGGTTCTTCATATTAAGAACCAATCTGGCACAAGCTTAAATTGGACTATTGAATCTGCCTGAAAAGGCTAAATTATGAGGAGTATTTGAACTTTTCACTATTTATCAGTAAAAATAAATAAAGTTATATGTAATAATTAAATTAATAAATTCATATCAAAAATAAGGTTTTTACATTAAAGATATAGAACATTAATTTGAGTTATATAATAGAGAAATCTCTCTCTATCTCTCTCTATATATAATGTTTTTTTAAAGATATAGATATTAATTTATACATAAAATTGATGTCTATAAAAAATATATGTAGGTACATTAAAAATATAAAATAATTTTGTCTTGCATCTTTCTTTTAACAATACACATTATAAAAATGCTTTATTGTAAAAAATAAAAAGAAAACAAAGCATTACTTAAACATTTAGAATTTCACATTATGTTGAGTAATGAGTATATTCTCATAAATCAAGGTAGATCTTAAAGGCTATTCTAATGAAGTTATGGAGAATTCAAATTACCTTGTGTGTAATATAATTATGGAGAAACTATATTACTTAAAGTCTTTTTTCTGCTACCCATGGGCTATTTTTCTACTATATATTTAACTACCCATGAGATAGGATAATGGTATACATATGAATTTGATCATATGAATTTGATACCAACTAGCCAATATTTGCTAAATCCTAAGATGGTCAAACAACACTATTCTGTGATATATTAGGGCACGAGTATAGATACACTAAGTGAAATATGTTATCACTTATTTAAAAGGAGTTAGAGGTTTGAAGTATTTTGTACATTATTGATCACACATGAATATGCATTTGTAAGTTTGCTATCATGTTAGAAATATTACTTTTCAAAGTTTAATTTTGTGTATTTGTAAACTTATTTTCTAATGACAACTAGATAGGAAGAATGCAAACAATTTATTTTTAACTTAGTTGCATGTTACCCACTTTATTATAAGATGTTAGTTTCCAAAAGTCATACTTAAAAGACTAAAAGGAGACTTAAAACTATATATTATTGTAAAAATTAAAAAGCCAAATGTTACTTATAGATTATTAATGTACTTACAAAGCTTAGAGACAAACATAGTAATTTATATTAATATAATCAAGTGAAAACACCAATGACCAAATGCATTACACACAAAGTAATTTACAATTACAAGATTATGTGTCTTGCTATTGAATGTTGATAGTTAATACCGTCAATAGACACAATGTAGAAGAAGAAGAAGAAGAAGAAGATGCCAACAATAGGAGAAGATGATGGCAACATTGTGACGGAGCAACAGTGATGATGGTGAAGTGGCGGCGATGGAAAAGTCTGCTATCAGTTAAGAAAGAAGGCAGAGACACTGAGGCTATAAGGCTATGTTTGATTGGAGCTAAGATTTTTAATTGAATTGAATGGAATGAAATGATTTATAATGGATGTAATATTAGAAAATTGTTATTTGGGAGGGATGGAAGGTTTCATAATGTAATATAATGAAATGTTGTTTGGAAGGTTCCATTCCATTACTAATCGCCCAATCAAACGTAGCTTAAAGGAGAGGCAGTTAGCTTATTTTAGTTTTATGAGACAATTAGTTATATATATATATATATATATATATTTGGATTTTCAGTTTTTATTCCTGAAGGTTTAATATTAATGAAATTATTATTGTTTAGATCTAAATTTCCTATTTGTGTTATTAAATTATCTGTTTCAGATATAATATAATCTTCATTTTCAGAATTACTTTCTGACATCTCGTAATTTTTCTAAATGAATAACAAAAGGGTTTTTTATACTTTCTTTTTCTTTATCGTCCTTTTTCTCATATTTTATTATCTGTTTATCTTTTTCTTTTGTAACAGTTTGATGATTTATGAGTGATTCTATATCAAGAGTTATTTGTTCACAATATTGCATTATCTTTTGTCCATAATAAATTATTGTTTTTTGGATTTCAATTAATTCTTTATCGATTTTTAAAGAGTCTTCTTGCTCCTTTAGTATCTTAATGTCACTATTCATAATGAATATCTAACAAGTAATAAACATATAAACAGAAATATATATATATATATATATATATATATAAAGTATGCAACTTATGTACTTATAATCAAATAATAACTTTTGTAGCTTATTCTAAAACTAGAATAGACCTATATATCCTTGTACCCAAACAAGTCTTATTTTACGTTAGGAATATCTTATTCTTAACTTAGAACAATCCTAATGCTATTTCCAAACGCCCACTACTCTAACCCTAGAACAGTTTTATCCTTTTCTCCAAACACCACCTTCTTCCTCCTTAAACGAACCCTAGCCTTCCAAGACACCAAGTCATGGCCACCTTCAAGAACTACCGCTAGCAGTGTTCTTCTCTAAATGCAGCCACCGCCGGTTTAGCTTGACGTTGCCATTTAGCCTGCTTTAGCCACCAGCGAGACACCAACTTCTCTGGACGCGTCTTCTATTGCCGCTGGTTGGCCATCATATCTGCCTTGCAGTGGTTCCTTGTGCCACCAACAGTCACCAAGGCCGGTCCTGGGCAGGGGCCAGCTCGCCCCTGCCCAGGGCCGGGGCTGACAGTCACCGCTAGTATGAACGCAAGGCTCACCTTCCCACGCATCACAATTCAATGTTGATGAACTTTTCCAACCACGAACCGCCCCGCCAGCCAAGCATCTCTAACGCAGCTAGCTTGCTTCCATAAACATCGTGCCTCTTTGTCAGCTTCTCTAACGACGACCACTGGCCCCATGTTATGGAGCTTTACTTCGTTTGCGACCAAACAGCACAATAACACAACCAAAACTCTAACCATTGCACAACTCCAGAACCCAATGCATCATTCAAGGTCTTTTGTGTGTTTGAGGGTTCTAAAACCCTTTTCTATATGTTCGAAGGATTTGGGTTCTCAACCCCGCGTTTACAGGTTTGAACTCTTTAAACAAATCTAACTTGTCTAAAGAATTAGGGTGAATGGCACTGGTCGGGTCGGTCGTGCTGGGCCCGAGCCCAGTCGTAATGACCCACAGGTCGATCGGTCCAATCTTTAAAGATCAG
>JANIIA010000002.1:17076484-17100461 GCA_027478495.1 Erythroxylum alaternifolium
TTAAACCTATGTATTCATGTATAAATACTTGTAGTATCATTCTAAGCAATATATAGAAAACTTCTTCTTATTCTACAGAGGTGTTTAATATCTTTTTCTGACTATCTTTACCTCAGAAATTGGCTGCTGGAGGTCTGCCAGAGAAGATCCTAACTTCATTCCAATCCGTGCTTGATGAAGATCTTAATGAGGAAGCTGCTTTGAACAAATGTCATACTGCTGTTTCCCTTGTGGGAAAAATCAGGGAAAGGATGGAAAGTTCAGGTTTAGGTAACTGTTTTCTCGCTCCCCATCATGAAAACATATATAGTTATCTTATTCTATGATGAACTGGTAACATTCTATCTATTTTAATGAATATCCTTGCTTTCCTTTTCATTTATTTTATAATGCTCTGTGTTCAAGATGTGTTTCTGTAATGTTTACTGAATTTCTGGTGACTTGGGCAACTGAATAATGAAGCAAATATCTTCATGTCTCCACCAAAGTCTCTATCTGCCTGTTCTAGGAGTCTCCTTAAAATCATTAACTTGTGGAATGTGCAAGTATATTCTCAATTTTGAAGTATGGCTCCTGACTGCTGATATAAAAGTAGGGCAGCATTTGAATTTTTTTTTTCCTGATTGTGGGAAACAGTTGTTATGGATGTCGAGTTAAGCTCAATTGGTTCTGTGCTTATCAGGCATGCTCATATGTAAAAACTTGTCATGACAATACAGAAAAATCAATGTGCATGTTTGTGTATGTGTATATAAAGATAAGGAGTGGATGAAGCTGTGGTTTTACTTTAGGTGCAAATGTTCTTATTCACCTTTTCATATGCCATTTCTGGAGCATTAGGTAATCAGCATGATCCTGTGTTGGTGGAGGAGATACAAGAGCAGGAAAAGCTACTTCAGCAATGTGTTGGGCAGCTTCAAAGTGCTGAGGCAACTAGGTGTCTTTTGGTTTCTCAACTTAAAGAGGCACTCCAGGAACAAGTACATAAATCAAATTATGACCTTAAATCCAATCAAAATTTCTGTGTCTTACTTCCCTGTGCTGATTGTATTAACAATTTTTTCAGGAATCTAAGCTGGAGATTATTCGTGCTCAGTTGCAAGTATGTATTTTATTTATATTTTGAATTTATGTCCACATTGATAGTGAAACTGTGCTGTTTGTGGTGCGATTTTGAGATTTTACTACTTTCTACTTGGTCTTATAAAGATGCCCTAGTGTCATATAAGAAACTGTGATGCTGTTTATATAACTTTCATATCCAATAGAGTTTTTTAACATTTGTACTTCTTGGGAAAACACTTATGATCACTGTTAACCTGTTTCAAACTGGTAGAGACTGAAAGCTACTGAACTGACTGAATGTATCTTGAAGTATCAATAGTACTATGCCATTTTGTAGAAATACGAAGTGATTTGTGAGGTTATCAGTCTGATATCTTCTTATTTTTATTGTTTGATGCTTTGATACTCTATTAGAATACCCATAAGGGCAAAGTCGATCAAGCCATGATTTGGGTAATAAATGCTTTGTCATAAACTCTATGAGAGAATTTCTAATAGATTTGGTTTAAAATTTGCATTACTAACAGCAAGAAGTATATGGAATACGTTGTAAATTAGTGAATTTCAATCCTTGTCTATCAGTTACCTTTTCAGGAGAATTGAAGGGTAAAACCAATGAGGAAATGCAGAGTGATTACTAGTCAATTACTGCTGATTTTTTCAGCCTGGGATATTTGGAAAACTTGGCACTTATTATTTTCTTTTCTCTGTTAGTAACTGAACATGATTAATTATTATGTAGGTGAAAATTTTTAAGTTTTCTTTTTTCTTTAACCTTTTTATACAAGTTAAAGTTGTTTGTTTTAGAATTTTTATTGATGGACACATCACTAGCATGTGATTACAGCTATCTGAACTGATAACAATGACATATAAGGATTGAACTCACAGATGTAACAATGATGATTTAGATATTCTTCTAATTGATTTCTAGTGTCTAGGTATTGAAAACTAGAAAGCTTATTATGGTCTTTTTAGCATTGAATGAATGCTCAAATATTTAAATATATTTACTTGGGATAAGTAAATGATCATCGAGATAAGTGAATAATCATCGAATATGGTGTATAACAAAACAGCAATTATGATCCTTGAATGCACTATTTTCATCCATAAAGATTCCAATGAATTGGCATTGGAGAAAATTTGGCAATGAGCAAGAGTACAACATGGACTGATGGATGCATGGATTAATGAGAAAGGTCTCTGGGTTGTAACAGGAAAGAGTGACTATTCATGCCACCAAACTTCATGTCAACCGTGTCCACTTGGTCTTAAAAAATAACTTCGCATAAATATTCTTCAAATCTTATCTAATGGCCCTGAAGCGTTGTAAACAATAGTAGTCGCATAAAAATGGTATGAGGTTGAATGAATTGTTGTGCTTACGTGTATTGAAAATGTTTCACTATGTAACTGCTAAAAGCAGAAGTGGTTTAATTTGTAGATAGATTCAGAAAAGATGAGATCTTAATGGATGTTCTGGTATACTTTATGCAATATGTTTAAATTTCAGAACTCAAATAATGATAGACTCTGATTGTGGTTTCTTTTAGATAGATGTAATGTGTGCAACTTGCATTTGGTTGGTTATTGATGTCTTGACATTATCCTTTGTTCTTCTGTGATGATCTTGGCATATCTTTTTCCCTTTTGTTTCTATAACTAATCTCATTATGGCCATTTAGGAATTTGACAATCAAGTTAACATCAGGGAAATTTTTTCTTGCCACATTTTTCTAGTGCTACACTTACTAGTGCATCTGAAATTTTAGTTGTTGATTTTCTTGATTGTGCGAGAAAATTTTGTGGCAAGCAGTTACCTTTAATGATTCTCAAGTTTTGTGGTTGAATCTCATAGTCCTGCTTTTCTTCATCTTTAGCAAGAAGTGACTGTTCCTTGGAGTTAAACAATAACCTTGTTTGATTTATGCCTGCAAAGATGATGACTTATGGTTTTATACTGAATGAAATAAGTGATTGGGCAGGTTGAGAACTTTGACTTCTCAGACCAGATTTTATATTCATCCACATGTTTTTGTTCCTTTTTTGAAGAATATCCATCCACATGTTTGTTTAAATGGCTTCTTTGGATTATTTTTGCTATAGTTTATACAAGTGGTGATTACATCTTCACACTGTTTAAAGCAGAAGTTAGGAAAAGGGATCAATATGCCAACCCATTTTGGTTTAAGATTGAATCCTCATTTAATTTGGTTAAGTCATTGGTTCTCTTAAATGTTCCTTCGTCTTTTCTAGTATATCTAATTGGAAAAAAAATCAAGTGATTCTTAGTATTTTTCAACTCACCAAGTTTCTACATGGAGATAACAGGCAATCCAAATCACTATGAGATATCTAGTCACCCCTATTCAAAATCTTGCGACCAAAGTTTTCTATCATTGCAAGTTCCTTGTGATTGGTTTTGAATCTTCTAGAACATCACTAGGTCTATATGCCCAGGGTCAAGCTGGAAGTGGATGTCTTTGCAGTTTTTGGTATAAAACTTACAAGCTAAACAACTTTGTAGTATTTCTTAATTTGACTTGGTCCAACACGCCAATATCTATTAATAATATAGCATGGGAGGCTGAGAATTGCAGTCAGCATGTATGACAGTTGTGCCTCCCTAGTCAGTTGGCCAAATGAACATGCTGAATAAATTCATGCAGACTTTCTCCTTTACCCTCAACTGATCTCTTCTTCACTCCCTTTTATCATCACATAGACTCAGATTTCAATTAAACTGTTGCAACAAAATTGACATTTTTAGGCTATGTTTAGGAACACCAAACCCCCTAGTTGGTGTCTCAGTTACAACGTTAAAATTGGACTACTTTTTGTTTCAGAGTATGCCCCTCTTTGACGTTGTGCATGCTCTTAATTTCTTAAGTGTATGAAAAATACTGTCCAGATATTTGATTAAATTGATCTTTCCATTTTTATTTGGCTTATTTAAAGTTTAGAATTGGATGAAACATAAGCTTTTAATTGGTATTGCAGGTAGCTCGCGGTCAGATTGAACAAGGTGGCAATCTGAGCAACAGATTGACGAAACCCCTTGTTTCTGGCCCCTTGACTACAACCATCACTCCTGTCTCTATGACAGAAGCCATGAGGATTGATGAAAACAACATGCCTCCAGTTCCACCAATCACTACCCCACCTCAGCATCCTCTTACACAACCTATGGTTTCCTTTGCACCAATAAAGGCTACTGATGAGGAAAGCACGAAGGCAGCCGCAGCAGCTGTTGCTGCTAAGCTTGCTGCATCGACATCTTCTGCACAGATGCTGACATCTGTTCTTTCATCCCTTGTGGCTGAGGAAGCTGCTTCCATGAGCAGTTTAAAATCAGCTGGATTTGCCACAAACTTGCCTTTATTCTCCCCAGAGAAGAGGCCTAAACTTGAGAAACCAATGCCTGTGTCTGATTCTGGCAATTCCGATGTAGGGAATGCGTCTTTTTATGCACCTTTACAACAACAGACAGGAACATCTGTGCCTCTTGTGCCTCCAACTTCCAGCATCCAATCCACCAACCAGGCGCAAACTTCATATAGCACTTTACCCCCACTGCCACCACCACCACCGATATCTGTAGCTAATCCATCAGTGAATCAATATGGTCAGTCTGCTGGCATGATGGTTGGAGCAATTCCATACGGCTATGGAGCTAATGCACTTCCACCCCCACCCCCACCCCCACTACCTCCGCATATGGCAATGGGATTAGCAAGGCCTGCATCTCAGCCACCCCAGCAGTCACAGCCTCAACAACTGTCCCAGCAGCAACAGCAGCAGCAAACATCAGCGGCTGGAGGATATTACAGGCCACCAGGCATTGGATTCTATGGCCAGAACCATCCGCAGGCAACTCCTCCTGTGCCTCGACAATAATCTCCCCGTGGTTTGGGAGGCAGTCTAAGAGGGCATTGTTGACTAATCTTTGTTTTTATTTGCCCAGCCATTTGCTCTAGCCATACTTTAACCTGATTACCTTTTCAAAATCTTTTAAGGCTAGAAGATTCCCCCCTGGACTCTGTGTGACCGTGTATATTAATAGATAAGTAGTAGGTATGTTTTTGAAGATTTCAAGTGAAGTTTGTTCGAGGCTCCTTAGGAGATTTGCACAAACGAAATTTTTCCTAGATAGTTGGATCTTAATATCACCATGTTCATGTAAAATTATTACTAGAACGTTCAAAATTTGTCTGTGTCAAGGCTATGAGTAGAGAATGCTTGTGAAAACACATTCGGTAGGATTTGCCTATGCGTTGTGTCTCCATGGCTGGGTTTGCAATGCTGGTTGCAAAAATTGAGTGCTGCAAAGCAACTGCTTTCAATTCTCTGTAATAAAATTTATCTGAAACAAATACATTGGAAGGGTACTTTTCTCAAATCTATTACTCCCCATGAAGCCAAAAACATGGAACATTCTATTTTAGCACTTCATTCTCGGTTCGGCCCGCCTTAAAAAAAAAAGGAGTGAAGTCGCAATTTGGCTTATACTTCAATGTAACGCAAGATTGCAGCAGTATTTACGGCTGGAGTGTAACTTCGCAGGGCAGATGTGGCTTATGAGAGTGGTCTATTTTGGGGGCTAAGTATTAAGCATGTATTTCTTTATACCTATGAAATTTGTGATGATTATTTTTTATGTACATATTAGTAATTGTTATTTTTTATATGTTAAAAGTATAAATAATAACTTATAAATAAATAGTTGAATTAAAAAACCTGACAATTCAACAATTTAAAATTAAGTTATATGTTGGATTTAATTTAAATAATTCTATAAATATTAAATTATTGTTTTTAATAAATTATTTGAGGAATAATAATTTAAAATTAAGTGATATATCCGATTGAAAAAATATTTGACAACTATGTTATTAACCTCTTCAAATTATCAAGATTTTTTCAAGAGGAAATTGTTTCACTACTTACTAGGAGCAAATGAACATGGTTAATTTGCTGCATGGAAACATGGTCAATTCCACTGGAGCTATGATTAAAAAATTCAATTAATTTGGTTAAAAATTTTCAAACTGTTTAATTTTTAATTTTTAATTTTTTAGTTTATTTATTTTAGTAACTTTTGTTATTAAAAAATAATTAGTTAATTAATTAATTCGATCTTTTTCTAATAAAAAAGGACCTGAAAGAACGAAAGAAATTGAATTAATAAGATAAGTTAATTAAACAGTAACAGACAAACCAACAAAAACAAACAGAGACAAATTGAAAGTCTCTCAAATCTCTCTCCCTCTCCTGTTCTGCTCTGGAGAAGGTCACTTTAGAGAGATTTAGAGAGACAATTGATCTCTTCTTTTATTCTTTTTTTTTTATATATATGTGTGTGCTCACACATCACATAATGTGAGCATTCCATACAAAAAGTATAGGTATTATATCAGTTTGCACGTTGTTGAAGCTTTCTTAACAACGGTGGTTTCCTTTTGGCTATTTGGGGTTTTCTCTCCCATTCAGCCTTCTTTTCTCATTGTTTATTTGGTACGTTCTTTTTGTTCTTCTTCGTTAAGTTTTGTTCACGACTGGGTAGTCTTTTGAATTCTTCAACGAGATGCTTTTGTGTTTGAAACTTCGTGGGTTGACCCAATTTGCGTTTGGTTGTTTTTGATGTTTTCTTTAATTTGTTTTGTGCTTCTTGAACAACTGGGTATTTAGGGTTTTGACGAATTTCTCTTAATTAAGTTAAAAACCTGGAGAATTCCTTTCAAACTCCCTAACTTTAATGCTAGGTGAACATGTTATAATGATGGCTATTCAATTGTCCTGTACATTTACAAGCGTGGTGGTGATGCATTGAGTTCAGATATTCTGATCCTCTTTCTGCCCTTGTTCAGTTTAGGGTCTAGATCTAATTCGAATATCTTGGCCATATGATTCTTTGATGGTGTTATTTGTGCATATGCTTTTGTTGGTTATGAGTTTTACAATGAATTAAGGTCATTGATCTGGGCAATTGGACTCATACTTTCTGTTTGGACAATTTTCTACAGGTTTGACTTTGAGTAATGACGTCAACATTGAGAAGAAGGCTCCATCATGGGGATGTTGATGGGAAAAGGCATGAACACTTTGATTCGTCAGACTTTGATGGTTTAAGTGAACCATTACTTGGGAACCGTGACAGTGATGCTGTGGCCACAAGTGTGAGTTCATGACTTATCTTCTGGTTTTCTGCTGATTTCTTTTAAGAAGTAATGTTTCCACATAGCTTATATCTTTGTATGTTGGTAGGACCTTACACTAGAAGATATTTGGAGTGCTGAGCGGAGGAAGGAGCACCTTCATTGGACACTTATATTCTCCCAATTGATTGCTCAGTGGGCACAATGGTTAGGTGTGTTACTTTAAATTGGAAAATCTTCTTATAGTAGGTAGATATTTTGACTTGTTATTACACCTAGATCAGAGATCCAGCATCTTTACATGCGGCAGTTACTGGATGGAGATACTAAGATTTTAGGGCTATTTTTAGAAATATTATGTGACTTGGTTTTTTAAAATTTCAAGATGGTAGCTTAATGTCAAGATTTGCTTATTAGATTGCTTTAACTGCCGAATTTGTTTTGTGAAGTTATATTGGAAGATGATTCATGTATGCGTTATGAGCTCATGTTTTTCTTACATATATTGCGATATGGATTACAAATCTGGAAAATATACCTAAATGTAAAGACTTTTCACTGATAAGGTATATATATTGACATTTCTTCTTGTGTTGAACTTGTTGGCTTGTCTTTATATTTATTAATGGTCTGTAAACGTCTTTAAACTGCAGTGCATAAAATTTTTTTTTGAAGAATATAGATGACAATTATCTTTTTGTTTTTGTTGAATTGGAATTATGTCAATTTAATTGGAAAGTGTGTGCAGCCTAGATTGCAAAGCCACCTGTTATTTTGTAGGATCATATCTATTCATTATTCAATATTAACCTATATGCCCTGCATGAATGAAGATACTGAAGTTCTATGATTTCTTTGTATGTAATCACAAAAGTGAATCTGTTTTGCTAACTTTTTGATCTTGACTTTGATAGCAAATATTGTCCAAGGTTCTGGATCGCTTATAGGAAGATTTTTACCTCTCTTCTCCACCGATCAAAATGGAATAAACAAGAAGCTCCTCTTACCATGTCTTAGTCCTTTACAGGTATGGTTTAGTTATCTTTAGTTGATTGCTGGCAGTTGCTGAAAGTTGTCCTGCATTGTGGTTATGAAGACCTTTTTTTCTTTCATTTTTCTTTTATTTTTGTTTAGTTTGCAACTTTACATGATGATGTCAAAGAAAACTGTATAATACACTTTTATCTATCATACATATTTTTCTTATGCAGAACCTTTATAGTTTCTTTTATGTTGTGTTGCGCCTCTCTTGTGCATGCTATGTTCTTAACGAATTTAAATGGGCAGGAGCTGTAAGGTGAATGTTTGATAGAGATACAGAGAATAACTAACTGGAAATGAACAATGTTATGAAGGCCGCAGCATACATAAATAATTATTGTGTGGAGGCAAACAAGTATGTTGTATGAGTAAAAGCTAACGTTTTTGGTTAATAATGCTTAACCCAAACATGATCCTCCCAGTGACAATCATTGTTCTATCCTGTGGGGGAACATATTTCAACTGTTACTTTGATTTAAACTCGGCCTAATATCTTCACAACATCTGTCTGCTAATCACACCTTAGTTCTGTTCTCCACAGTTGTAACTTTGATCAGCCCCATGTATGAGTTACACTGTTGACATCAAGAAGTTGGTCTTCTGCATGTATCCACTTATGTAATCCTATGTGAAATCAGTAAATTCTTGCACTCAAAACTGTTTTCTGTGTTTTCCGGAGGTGTTATTGTGAAAGGGAATGTAATTTTTATTTACTTTAATTGTCGGTTTTCTTTATTAAAATTTAAATTAAAACAGGTTTATTTTGAGTCATTGTTAAGTTAAGATCCAATATCTACGAGGGTAACATAATGTGTCCTTATCATGTCAGTATTCTCGATTATAAGTTCAATGGTTCAGTTTGGATGAGGAGGAAGGACATTTTCTGGATTCTCAATTTCAGCTTGATAGTGTGAGGCTTTCTCTGCTAAGATTGATTCCTAAACCCATTAAGTGATTTCTAGGACCTATTGGGGTGATATCACCCCATTTGTTTATTACAAACACCTTAGAGTGGTTTCTAGTTCTTGTTTCAAACTCTTGGGGTGATTCCTAGACCAATTATTGCTTTTCAAATCCTTAATGTTATCTTCTAGCTACCTAACGTTACAGTATATTCATGAACATTAAATGTTGTTAACATGTTTTGTAGCGATCCTACATTATATCAAGTCTTTCAACATTGTTTCATGTTTCGTTTTGCTAAATATTTTTAGTTTTGACCATGTTTTGGATTCATAGCTTTCTATACATTATTCAAATTGATTGTGAGCATATTGAGCTCTGAATTTATTATGCCTTAAATTGGTATGGTTTAAGGAAGAGAGGCTCAGAAATCTGCAGCGAAGGTTGGGGGTACCCTTTGATAGTTCACTTCTAGATCATCAAGTGAGCTTTCTCTCTCTCTCTCTCTCTCTCTTGCACGTGGAACAAGCTTTCTTTTTTGGTTGGTTAATGTAACTATTACACTGGCCTAGGGAATAGATCATTATTCCAATCCTACAATATGAACGAGTTGCCACTTTAGTTTGAGAACTTATTCTGATTGTTAAATACTAAAGTCGCATTTTTCTTTTCCATGATGTAAAAGGTCCAACTTCAATGATGAAGCATTTTTAGGTTTATCCATTGTGAAGTCTACCTGAGATTCATTTGGCACTAGGTTGGGTACAAGTTCCCAGCAAGCATGTGATGGATTTGTACTTGAAGTTAGGTGTTTCAAACTATAGCAATTGATACTTTTTGTGGGTCTTTCAGGATGCACTTAGGCAATTATGTAGGTTATCTTTCCCTGAGAGGGAGCTCCCATCTCTAAAATCTGAACTTTGGAAGGAGATGGGCTGGCAGGGTTCAGACCCCTCTACTGATTTTCGGTATGTAGAAAATTGTTGTGTATGGTATATCTTTAGTTCATTCAATTCACATTAAGTCAATCCATGTGAATGAAGGGGTGGAGGATTTATATCATTGGAGAATCTCATCTACTTTGCCATTAAATATCCGGTTTGTCACTCTTCCTTAGACACCTACAATTTGTGATGTCAATGTTGTATTATTACCTACCTTTCAGGTGACCATATGTTACAGCCTTATATTGCAACATGCATGGAGTTCCACTTCATGAGTGATGCATGATAAATTATTTTGATTGTTCCACATCAAATAAAATTTGGCATCTATTTCCTAGTCCTTCAAGATTATACTGTGAGGGAAGTAATGTTGAGATCAGGATTCTTGATTTCTGACTATTATTATGAAATCGTATCCGACCTTGTCTAGAACCTGGAAATGATGACATTTCAAATCATTTAAATCATTTGAAGGTGTACAAATTGTCTACGAAGAAGTTGAACACTCTGATGATCATTTTGTTATATCAACGATTATCACACCTATTGGATGGCATAGTTAGTTTCCTAACAATTAAAGGAACTCAAATCCCTAGGCTGATTCTGTTTTTACTTTTGCTCAAGCAGCTGATTTAATAAATTATGCCCTGATTTTTGTCTGCTAGCTTACAGAACTGTATGTACTTGCAAATTTACGGTGACAATTGTAATTATGTTGACAATTGGACATTGTGGAATCACCATTCTTCAGTTTGAGGCTTGAATTGCAACTCAGTTCTATTCCAGTTGACCATCCTGAACAATGGATGAGAGCTTGGGGATTCAGTTTAAAACTATCATCAGTAGTTAATGAACAGGCCGTGCTTGGGATCTTTTTCTGGGCATGTGCTGTGGATGCTTTTCTTTATAGTTCACGGGTGAACTGGTTATTGTTCACAGGAATCATTCCAGCGATTATTACATAAAAAAGATGGAGAAAGAGCTGACTGGGAGTATCCCTTTGCTGTTGCCGGCATAAACATTTCCTTTATGTTGGCCCAGATGCTGGATCTTCAGACAGGTATAATTCCTATAAAAGGTTTAATGAGCTGAACATATATATAACCCCAAAGTTTATCTGGTGCAATTCGTGATCACTTAACCTTGATAAACATTCCAACATGTGATCACTTATTTGATATCCTACCTGATCATACTCCAACTGATATTAGATTGTCGAGTTCTTAGAGTTCAATTATTTAATTGTTTCTTTCAGGGAAGCCATCAAGTCAAGCAGGAATTAAATTCTTACAACTGTTGGCTGAAGATGAAATGGCATTTGACAACCTCTTTTGTGTATCCTTTCAAATGATGGATGCTCAATGGCTTGCAAAGCGAGCTTCATATATGGACTTCAATGTAACCTGTTTTGAAAAGCCAAAAGTTCTAAAAATTTTAATTTCATGAATGTGATGTGCTCTCATTGGCATCATCTTATAGTCTGTTATTTGTTCTTAATTACAGGATGTCTTGAAATCGACGAGGACACAATTAGAGCGGGAGCTCGCCCTTGAAGATGTCTACAGTGTCAAAGACTTACCGGCATATAATCTATTGAGAGGATGATATCACTGCCTTGACTGTAAAAATACATCCTTTTCCTTTCTTTGTTTCTTTTCTGATTACCTTATTATCCTTGTGAAATATAAGGTTCCAAATTTCCAAATATATCTGTGAAGACAAGTCCACAGATCTATCATTAAAATGAATATAATTATACCAATAAAGAAATCACATCTGAGAGGTAATGCTAATCTTTTTTCTTTATGTTGAAATGGGCTAAACTGGGAATAAAGCTATTTCATTACCCTGATGGTAAGCCATACTGCAAAAAACAAGCAGGTTCATTGCCAAACTTCAAGGCGCTTAAACATTGTACACGCAATACAATATTTTACAACCTATAATGAGAATCAGCCAATCAATCTCTCTCAGATAGAAATTTCATCTGATTCATCTGAAGGTTGCAAGAACCAATGATTAAGCCTTTGTGATGCTTTATTAACCTATAAAAAAAGGGGGAAAAAAGTATTGTCATCCGAATTGTGAATTTGCTATAACTATATACGGTTATATTCCATCCTCAAATCAATCGTTTTGTTGGATACATTCGTTTGTGCTTCCAAGGGAAATTTTCTTTACCTGCTGATTCCAATCAGTTCTGAAGGTAATATAGCCGAGGCTAAGAAGCTGCAATACCTCTCCCAGAATCAATCCAGTCCAGATACCCTACAAAAGAGAATATAATTGTGTTGATAATAAGAATCCCAAATCCAGCTACCACAGAAATGCCCTTCTCCACTCGGATTTTATATTCTATTTGGGGCTTTAATTTCGTTCCTTGGCGGTGGTAATCATTAGTAATTGGAGTCACCAATGGCGGATAGGAGACAGACAAGCAAATCACCTTTCCCTGCAGATGAGCAACATATCCAAGAATGAGTCCCGCAGGCAGCCCAACCCCATAATAGCAAATGATGTTGATATATGCTACCATACTTTGTCTACCAGTTCCTATGGCCACCCCTGCGTATCCAAAATGGAAGACAAGAAAACAAAAGAATCGGTTATTTATTTCCGGAAAGCAGTCCTCAAACTCAAAAGGCATACTTTGTCTAGCATACCTGTGAGTACTGTCTCAAAACTATTGAGTAGAACTGAAAAAGCTAAGACGAGGGAAAGGTTGGATACAGATTCAATGACCGCCTCTTCATTTGTAAACAGTTGGGCAATCTGATGACCCAGTAATAGACATACAGTGAAAAAGAAAACTCCCAAACACATTGAAGCCCAGAAGTTGACTTTGATAGAAAACTTCGCAGCTTTAGCATTTCCTCTTCCTAGTTCATTTGAAACTCGTACGCTGCTCAACAAAGTAACGTAGTCAAGTCATTTTCAAGAAGCTCATTTAAAACTTTCAAGTCGTTTTAAAGCAGTACCTGGAGGCAGCAAGGAAGCAAAAACATAGCGTAAATTCAAACGTTCTGACATTGAGGCTGCACATTAAAAAATCATGAAAAAGGATCAATTTTGATAGACAGATTCCTGGAGGTATTTTACTTGATGATGATCTTACCATATGGACAATGCCGATATTTCAGTTGCTGCACTCTTCGTATACCCCGCCAAAAGGATTGTTAAAGCATTGTACCATAGCACTAGACTATTCTCGCAAGCAAAATAGTTAAAATGAGGAATAGAATTACATACGCTTAACACTTACAATTATGTTACTAAAAATTGCAAATCAATCAATAACTTTATTTCTATGAAAGGGTTAGATAATGTGACTTCGCCGCATTCATTAGTACGAGAACTTCCAACATTGCTCAAAAACAAACAGAGCTATTCATCTGCTAGTTTGGCAGAATATTACAGTGAAGCATACTGTTCTTTTCTCTTAAGAGTTCTCGGTTAACTATAAAAGAAACAGAGATACCTGCAGATGGCCACTAGGAGAAAGAAGTGATTGTATTGAAGAAATACACTCACCAAAGCATCACACCGGAGGATATAGAGAGTTTCACCGCAGGAAGTAAATCAGAGAAGGCAACAAGAGTAAATCCTCTCCATGTGCTGGGACACCAGCCACCACATATGTAAACCAACTCCACAATTATAATCGACCAACTTGATATGTTCAGGGAAGCCATTGCACCAGGAATCCCCCGGCTCAGTTTGCTCACAAAGATCCATGACAATAGCAAGTGAAGTATAAATGAGATGATAGAAACCCACCCAACAACCATGTTCTTTAGCTGAGCCTGTAAGAAATTTTGAATGCTAAATGAGAAGGCAAAGAAGTAGAGATTTGGGATGAACCAGAGTGAGATAACTCCAGCTTCGTGGGCTGTGTCTTTTCCATATCCTAGCAGTCTGAAGATCTGAGATGAGAAGATGAAGACAGGAAGCAAAATCGTAGCAGCAACACAATTGATGATCAATGAACGCTGCAAGTAGATTCCCATCATGTGATATTGTCTAGCTCCAAATGCCTGTCCGCAGAGAGTCTCGGTGGCACTTGACATGCCCAGCTGTATATGACACGCATCCAAGTTCAAAGCTTAAGAAATCATCTCTGAAACTAGTAACAAATAACATACTTAAAAGAACTAGAGATCAAATTATTTGTTCCCTTCCAGAGATCAGTGTGTTAGACATTATGTCAAAACTGAAATATGCATCGAAGGGCCACACCAATATTAATAGTCAATCTAAGTAGACGTACGTGCAATGGAGAAGTATCTTACCACAATTCCATGGGCAAAACGTACAGTAACAACCTGTATGAGTGCATAACCGGCAAGCTCAACTTCACCAACTTGACCGATGAATGCCTGTGTCACCACTAACATACCGAACTGACTCACTCTGCCTAACATTGCAGGAAACCCAACTTTCCCTGTCTTCTTTGTTTCATGCCAAACTCTAGTTTTCATGTCTCCAATATCATCATTCACGGCTGATCCAAGTGGCCCTTCTTCCATTGCATATATCACTTATACTTCTCTGCCTAAACCTGAAACAAGAAAATTAGACTCAGTTCATTTCTCGTACTGTGCCTCGTTAAGCCAAAACACGTTAGAAATTAGAACCTTTAAAAGCGTTTAGCTCGTAATCTTATGCAAATCTTCAAAACAAATCTACACTTCGAGAACTCATCATGACTAGACTAACATATTTCATATAAGCACATTTACATATGGTTGAACTTTTTTATTGTAGTTTTTATATTTTTATTATTGATTATAATTACATATTACATAAAATTAAAAGATAATTTTTTTAATTAATGAAAATTATTTCAATCTCTTACATAATATTTATTAGTAAATTTTCAATAGAATTATTTATTTTATTAAAATTAATAATTTTAAAAATAAAATTTATTTATTTTAAATATATTTAATTATTAAATCAAAATTTCATTTGAATTTTATATATTTTGAAGAAAATTTAAATTTATTTACATTTATCAATAATCATTAAATTAATTTTATTTAATTTAATTACAACAATTAAATTAAGTTAAATAGTTAATAATTTTAATTAATTAAATATAATATAAAATTAAATTATTTATAATTTTTATTAATAATTAAATATATTAAATAATACATATTTAGTTGATTGTAATATCATATTATGGAAAAAATGAACAACAAACAAAAATTATTTTAGGTAGTCTTCATAATTTTCAAAAACCTAAAATAAAAAACAGAAAGAAAAACTCAATCAAAAAAATTTAAATTTAAAAACATAAATCAAAACCAATAGGCTTAACATTTTTCTATGATCAAATCTCTTGTATTAGTTACGGTATTTCTATCATATTCTATTAGATAAGATTTAATATAACACGGTTAAAACAAAGTAATTGAAATAGAGAATTTGATGGACATTTTTCTAGCCTCTCAAATGTGAAAGGTAAGGGAGAGAATCAGTAAAAATGTTTTAAATGTTGTTCTCCTTATAAATATCCTTTCCCATGAAAACTCAGTGATACTGATTCCATTAATGTGGAGATATAGTCCTACAACACTTGGATAATTATTTTGATTAGCCGGATAATCCTACTCTTTAACTTATTATAATGAGTTTTTTCTTTCATGTCATTCTTTTCCTTTTATTTCTTGTTTTTATTTTTATTATTAACTTTTCTTCTTTAAGTACTCGTGGGCTGATGCGGGCTATTTTTTTAAATAATCTTTTCAAAATTAAAATCTTTCGGTAGATTCAGGAGCTCCTACTAACAAGTATAAACAATAAATTATGTATATTCATTAACATTAATTAAAAGGTTAACTTATTAATTAAAATACTTAATTTTTTAAATAAACTAATGTTACGGTTTGATCCAATTGTAAGATATGAGACTTGGATCCCACGTCGATTAAATACAAAATTGGTGTGAAATTTATAAAAATTTTGAGCTCTCTACCTTTATAAGCTAACTTTTTAGGTGTGACTCTACTAAAGTTTTTGTCAACTAAACCGAACATGTCAAAACCCTAGCTTATCATCAAGTCTCTAATTTCGACGAGACTTTTGTTTTGCAGCTTCTGCAAACGAGACACGAGGGTGAAGAAATTATTCGCGTTGAAGAAGACAGAGGGAAAATAGAATAAACAGGGCTCTGACCTCTGAGTGAGATGATTGTGCACTAAAGAAAATAGAATTCTCGTAAAAATTTGAGATTTGATATTAATTTAGGTTTTTGACATTGATTAAGGAAATTAGATATTTTAATTAAAAACTTAACCTTTTAATTGATGGTAACAAATATATGGAATTTAAGTTTTTAAAGGTTTGTTAATGGATCTACTATGTTATGTGACCATATCGTAGTAATGATATTTGCCACCAACATCAACATTTTATTAGACGTTTCGCAAAAATGTACGGTTTAAAAATGTTTAGAAATGAGTAGTTTTACTTTTAATTGATAAAAAGACTATCACTAATAGATCCATAGGAAAAAAAACAGATAAAAGACAAAAAAACTTTTGAGAACTATTTGTAAGCAAAAGGAATAAATAGATAAAAGATAAAATTTTTTTTGAGAATTGATTGTAAGAAAAAAAATTAAAACTATAATAAAAAGACAAAAATACTTATAAATTATAAAACATTAAATAAAAAATAGAAACAAAGGATAATAATAAAATATATATTAAAACAATAAATCAATAAAAAATAAAAAAGGATAATAGTAATGATAACAATAATATAATTACATATAAATGCTTACAATAAAAAATAAAAATAGAAATAATAATAATAATAAATAAATAAAATAAGAATAAATTTAAGTATCAAAATAAGTAATAAAATAAATACTACAATAAATACTTAACAAGGTAAAGAATAAAAATAAAAGATAAAAAAGTAAATAAATACATAAATAAGAAAAATACAAATAAATAAATAAAATAAATATGTCATTGCAAGAGAATGATTAGGTTATGTAAGAAAAATGGTTAGGCTAAATAACTACGAAGAAAATACTAAAAAATAAAAATTTAGGCTAAATAATTATGAGAAAAAAGAAAGACCTCTTTATGTGAGATATTTTACCTCTAGATTAGTACGCCAAAGTTTTCTATTGAATGTTAGGTTATCAGTAAGTTCTAATAACGTTATATCATTTCTTATCACCTCCTCTAGTTATTTCCTCTTATAACCTATAAATACAATTTTCTCACATCTTCTTATTAGATTGTTATGATGTCTCCTTTTAATATATCAAAACTATTTAAGCCTTGTATTTCTTAATATTCAACTATCCTTAATTTGTCTCTTATTATTATATTTTCTCTCTTAATATTTAACAAAACATCTTCATCTAGCCACTATTAACTTATGACTATTTACCTATTTTATATGAAAAGTTTGACTTAAGGTTTTTATTATTTAATTACTTAAATAAATTAGCTAGGTAGGTTAATTAAATTTAGGGTTAATTTAAAATTCATTTTATTTATATTTAACTTTATGAAAATATTTTTATAATTATCATTAAATAAGTGAATCCTATAGTGCCATGGACAATTACTTCACATCGTGGAATCCACAATAAAATTAAAAATCATAAATATTTGTCTCGTTAGTGATATAAAATTTAATTTAAATATTTGTAAAATGATATGATTTAATTTGAACATTCTAAAATATTAAGATATAATTTGTCAAAAAAAAACCTTAGAATAATTTTTGCCCCTGAACACTTTGAAAATGGTTCAAGTTATATTCTTAAAAAAAATCTTGAGGATTAAAATGCATTTTTTAACCAAAAAAAAGTATTTTTATGCATATTTTGTTAGATTAATTATTTATATATATATATGTTCTACATTCATTATTTAGATATTTTTTTCTTAATTAATTAGAAAACCAATCTTTTAATGAATAGAAAAATATTTTCTAGTACATTAAAAAGCTTATTTTTAATTAATAAATAAAAATATTTTAATAAATCAAGAAACTTATTATTCTAATTTAAAAATTAAATTTTAAATAAGATAATAACTCTCTAAATAAAATAATAAAATTAATTTATTTTAAATCAAATTAAAAAATAAAAAACGGATTTCTTAATTATTTAATTATAAAATATAATTAGCTACTAAGTTTAATTTATTTAAAATATAATTAACTTTAATTTCATAAAACAAAATTAAAATAAATATTAATTAAAATTAATTTAATGTTAAGCTTAATCTAATAAAAATAAACAAATAAATAAATAATTCAATTTTAGAATAATTTTTAATTCTATCTAACTATAAAATTACTTTATTACGATTTTAAAATTAACCTAAATTACAATAATCTATAAGTCAAACATTCTTATTTCACTTATGAATTCAGCTAATTAATTCCTAAAGAAACTTTATTCTATTAATAAATTAATCCAACAAAATGCCCTATTTTAAGAATCAAACAGCATAATTCAAAATTAGGATAAGGCCATTTTATTACCAAACACTCCTATTCCTGGTTTAGATTAGAGGTTTTCTTCCTAAGAAAACACTATTATCACGTTTAGAAGCCCCAACCGCGCCCACAAGACCTAACGAGCATCACCTGTCACATCTTATGTTCCGGCCGCCGTCGACCTGCCCAACTTCCAGCGACAACCACAACGCCAAGAGCTCAGCCCCGGTCGGCATTTCATCTCCTGCCAGCCGGTAGGAAGATCTCCACAACACGCCACCGTCGAATCCAGCTTCATTCCAGTCGTCACCTCAGTCAGCAACTATGGCGACGGTCTCATTCTCCAAGACAACAGCGAGCCATCATCCTCATGCCAAAACGCGTATCCTCCATTATCTTGCTGCCACATCCATCAATCCACAACAGACAACAAGTCCCAATGGCATCTGGCAACCCACCGCATTCGAGCTTGAGTTTCTCTTTTCCCCTGAAAGACGATGAAGAACGTAAGGCGTGTTGTGGATCACGGTGAGGCGGGCACCGAACAGTGCTACATGTGTTCTTAGGTGCTTCAGAGCGTCTGTTTTGTTAGGCTTACGCATAAGCATTGTCTCTCTGCATCTCTTGCTGTTTGCTAAAGCCCTAGTGTTCCACTGATCTTCTCTCTTGAGTTAAGACATTGAACTCAAAAATTGATTGTCTTCTACTCTTCTTAAAGCTAGTCACTGTCAATTATAGTAATCGACTGATGGGTAGAGCTACGGGCTTTCTGAAATTGAATAGAAGTTTTCGTAAACCTTTTAGATTCCAAGGATCTGGTTTTAACAATAAGGCTTTGCAACATTTGCTAAGTTATTTGTATCAATTACAACTAATTACAAAATCAGTTACAGAGGACAGTGGGACAGGCGAAGCGGAAAAAGACAATTTCAATAAATTCGTACCTGAATACTTTTTCTTGTCGTTCCCGCCGCTGTCGTTCGAAGAACTGTTCGTCCTTTAGTGCCTATTTATAATAAAATTTGTATTTTTAAAAAAATTAATTTTAAAATTTAATAAAAGATTTTCGAATTTTTAATTTTTTATATAAAATAATTTGTGTGTTAATGTGTCACGCTGCATTAACAGATATATAGAATATTGAATACGTGTGTCACGTGATCTATTAATTACTTGACAGGCTAACTAAAAAAAAAAGAGAGAGAAGAAAGGAAACAAGGAATAACTTATTGGAGGATTTCCTAAGAAACACTAATATACGTTAAAAGCAAGCATGGAAATGGAATGATCTTTTTTAAATGGAAAACCAATTAGCATATAGCTTCCCAAAGTCACTAGGCGCTTTTTGCAGCTTATTAAGGTCATCTTTTTAAGTTAAGAGTTGCATCATCTTTAATAGATAGCCCTTTGCCTTTGTCTCTGCATGAGAGCTGTTTTCATGAAGCTTAACAGTTGGTTCATTCATTTTCTCCATTATGATCTGCTGATTTCAACTTGAAGTTAGATGTTCAAGTCATCTACGGAAGGTCCTTTGGAAATTCTGATCAGTTCTGATATAGACAAATAAGTATGAACCCACTCACCATGTAATGTGATTACTATTTAACCATCCTAATCTGAGCATAAAAAATTATTTTTTTAAAAAGATGTCATATCTTTACTATAAAAGCAAAGTCATTTACAAAGTATATGTATAAATTAATCTTTCATATCCTGCCGCCTACCAAAGCAGACAAACTTTACAAAAAGTTACCTTTTGTTAAAGAATGTCATATCATTATTACAGAAGCAAAGTCATTTACAAAGTGTATGTATAAATGACTGCTCCCTATCAAATTATATAAAAGCATACACACTTTACGAAAAGTTATTTGGTTGACAATAGACTTCTTTTGGCATGCATAGCTTGACTCGAACTATAACTTTAAACTTGAGGTTATGAATAACAAAGCTAAGAACACTTGTGTAAAAGCTGCCCAAAATTTTGGGCTAGTGATATTCTAAAATCTGGACGGATATCATTGATACCCTCCCTCAAATTGATGTTGATTAATCAATCAGCATCAATTTGCTAACAAAGAATTGATGTCAAGCACGAGTGAGAGGTTTAGTGAGAATATCAGCAATATAACAATTTGTAGAGATGTGAGGAAGAGTAATAGAACCATTGTCAAACACTTCACGGATTGAATGACAACCCACCTCAATATGTTTTGTACGCTCATGAAATACAAGATTAGCTACAATCTGAATAGCACTTGTATTGTCGGCCTGTAGAGGAGTAGGACTAGATTGCGGATAACCCAGCTCAGAAAGTAAACCATGTATTCAAGTAATTTCAGAACAAGCGGCTAGCATAGCACGATATTCAGCTTCAGTGGAAGACTTAGAGACTTTGTCTTGCTTTTTACACTTCCAAGAAATCAAAGGCATTGCCTAAATAAACACACCAACCTGTAGAACGTCGCGTATCAGGGCAACCAGCCCAATCAACATCACTATAGGTAGCAAGGTGAAGAGAAGAATCATAAGGAAAGAAAAGCCCGTGGGTAGGAGTACTAAGAAGATAGCGTATAATTCGCTTGATAGTGACCGTATGTAAATGTCGCGGTGAAGCCATAAATTGACTTACTAAATTGACTGCAAAAGTTATATCTGGTCGAGTAATAGTCAAGTAAACTAGACTACCAACTAGTCTTCGATATAATGTTGGATCGGGAAAGATATCACCTTTATCTCGTCGATATTTGACATTGACTTCCATAGGAGTATCAACTGGAGTAGAATCTTGTAACCTACTAAACTGATGATGTCACTAAGATATTTTTGCTGATTAACAAAGATGTCGTTGCTGCTTTTGTATATCTCAAGTACCAAAAAATATGCAAGATGGACAAGGTCTTTCATATGAAATGAAGTATGAAGAGAGGCTTTAAGTTGCTGAATCTCACTAATGTCAGTACCAGTAATAATAATATCATCTACATAGACGAGTAAAAGGACAACACCTTGAGAAGTCTTTCGCAAAAATAAGGAAGGATCGTATTGACTTTGTACAAAACAAAGCTGAAGAAGTGTTCGTCGAAATTTCTCAAACCAAGCCCGAGGGGCTTGTTTTAACCCGTATAATGAGCGCTTCAAGCGACATACATCTGTAGCATTAGAAGTAGTAAAACCTGGAGGAGGACGCATGTAAATGTCTTCTTTCATATCCCCATGAAGGAATGCATTTTTAACATCCATTTGGTGTATAAGCCAAGCTTGAGAAGCTGCAATAGCCAAAATTATTCGAACGGTAGTTATTTTTGCAACTGGTGCAAAGGTTTCCTCGTAATCTATCCCATATTCTTGACAGTTACCAAGGGCCACCAGTCGAGCCTTATAGCGATCCCAAGATCCATCAGATTTAAGTTTGACAGAAAACACCCACTTACAACCAATGGGAGTGATAGATGGTGGATATAAAACAATATCCCAAGTATTATTTTGTTGCAAGGCATCTAGCTCCTCTTGCATAGCTTGTTTCCAACAATCATGCTTAACAACTTGTGAGTAACAAGTAGGAATACTAACAGAGGCTAATGTTGAAACGAAGGATGTATGAATACCAAATCTCTCAGGAGAGTAGCCATACCTGTTGGGAGGATGGGCGATTCTGGTGGACCTTCAAAGTGGGGGAAGCTCTATGTCAGGTGCTGGTGGCAATGAAGATGCTTGAGGAGGTCCCTCAAAACAGCCCTCGTTCCTCTTTTGTTTTACATACACAATGCTAAGCCTAAATCGTGCAATAGGAGACTGAGGGACAATATTATAGGAATTGGACTCCTCCCAAAAAAAAAGGAAGAATAGAGTGAGACGAGAAGTTAGGTGTAGAACCATAAAGAGGGAAAAATATTGTTTTTCGAAGAATATTACATTTCGACATATTCAAACTCTTTCAGTAATAGGATCATAACACATATAGCCTTTTTGGTATGGTGCATAACCAAGAAAAGCACATCTAACAGATTGAGCAGAGAGCTTAGTGCGTTCATGAGGAGGAAGAAGAACAAAACAAACACACCCAAAGGGACGTAATTGAGTATATTTAGGTGGTTGGCAATGAAGACGAAAATATGGTGATTGATGGTCAAGAGTAGGTGACGGAAGTCGATTAATTAAATGGATAACTGTGGATAGAGCCTCAACCCAAAATTGTGGTGGAATTTTGTGGTCATGTATTCCCCTCCAAAATCAAAACGAAGGATTTTGATACTTTTAGAAATTTGGTTTTCAATTAATGCTAGAAATTTTTGAAAAACATAAAAAACTTCAAATTTACATCGCAAAAAATATACCCAAATAAAACGACTATGGTCATTAATAAAGGTCACAAAGTACTTGTAATGGGCATGAGATATGACTGGTGAAATCCCCCATAAATCACTGTGTATTAAATCAAAACAAGGAGACGAATGTTGTCCATGAGATGGGAAAGGAAGAGTTTTGCTTTTGCCCATTTTACAACTAGAACAATCGAAGGTGACATCTTTATAAGAAAAAGGAATTTTATTACCGAGAATTCCAAATTTTAACATTGATAGAAGAGTTTTATTATTAGGATGACCTAACTTAGCATGCCACAACTTGCGTCATCTTGAATAGAATTACAAAACAAAGAAATTACACTCATAAATACCATAAAAAAGCTAAGAACATAAGATAGAATTTTATGTAAAAGCTGCCCAAAACTCTGGGCTAATGATACTATAAAATCTGGACAGATATCATTGACAATGAAAAACTTGTTAGCTTGTGGCTTCCTTCTCCCTAAAGAATTTGCTATTTCTTTCTGTTCATATATGATGCACCAGAGCTACGACAGTGGTAACGACAACATTCCTTTTGATTTTGTTATGTTTGAAGTAGTTTAACATGAAATGCTTCTAGTTGTTTATTCTTCTATAAAAGGCTTTTAGTTAATCCAATCCATTGTCAATCTTACCAATTCCTTACTCCATGGACAATGGGCCTAAAGGTGGTCGCTATTTTCGTAACTACTCAAAACACAACATACAAATGGGAGAATTTCTAATGTAGTTAAAAGTAATTAAACTATCTTTTGTGTGCATCTTATTTTTAACTAGTAATCATATAAAAAAGGAGCGTTTAGGAAGGTTATACCTTCCTTAGATGTATCAAGCATCACGAAAAGGGTTTGTGTTTCCTTGCAACTATTTATGGTCTGTAAGATTTAAACTTTAACATTCTAAGCAATATTACAAGCATAGAATTCACCCAAGAACATTTATGACACAATTAATTCAATATCTTCAAATCCTAAAATTAGTGCTATAAAGAAAAGAGAGAAATACTAACCTTGATCCATATTCGTGTAATCTCTTCTTGTTA
>JANIIA010000002.1:17105249-17121586 GCA_027478495.1 Erythroxylum alaternifolium
CCGTCATCCGCTGCTCTGCTATTAGTCTTGCCCAAGGGTAACTCCTGGCGGCATTAAAATCATCCAGAAATCTTCAGCGTCAGTTCCTATGTTCCAAATACTCCTCAAATATGCTCCATATGCTTCCTTTTCATCAAATCCAACTGCCCCTAATCAAAGTAAGAAAAACTAAGTAGAATCTCATAATTAAGCACAATAAACTTCAAATAAGCAAAGGATTAAGGATCGAAAACATGTTGAATTTGCAAGCTATCACCCACACTTAAGCTTTTGCTTGTCCTCAAGCAAACCATAATCAAAATTATAAAATTTCCATCATCAATCTCAACTTGTCCATTCATACTATACATCATCATACCCTATTGAATCAAATTAACATATAATTAGAGTTAAGTTGTCCTAAAATTAAGTTCCTAAACAATATTAATAGTAATCATATCAATAATAGCATTGAAATCAAAAGCATATCTCTTTACACCCTTACCAACATTTCACTCAATGCACTTGGGTGTTTCAGGTGAAAAGCATCAAAACTTTTAATTAATGCATATTAGAACTCTTATTATAGGCTTGTAATAAAATCACATCTCCACCACTTATGTACAAAATAGAAAAAAATCAAATAGTCTTTATAAGGTTATGACGGGGTTTAGGTACGGTATGATTGGCATAAAACTGAAGGAAACTTACTCAAAGAAACAGTACAAGACCTTTTACAAAATACATGGGCCCTTTTAATGCAACTCTATTGGCACCATAAACTTATTCTGTTTTTATTTGGTTTTTCTTTCTTTCCTATTTTATTTTTGGTTTTTGGTTTTTGGTTTTTGGTTTTTTTCTTTTCTTTCTTTCTTTTTTATTTTATTTTTTTACATCATATCCATCATTAACGCAATTCAAGAAATATTTCTCACAAATTTCAAGTCTCAACAAGTAAGTAATGTAAATAACCTTCAAGGTTCAAAACAGTAAAAAGTCTTCAAAGAAAAATAGGATAAAGGTTTATAATTTGAGTTTAAATAATGAAAAAGGCTAAGACTCAACTTGGTTATTCGTAAAGGTAAATTTTTTTGGATTTGGTAATTTCAAAGAAATTTGCTAAGCAAGTTAGTAAATCTAAATGCCTTCACCATATTAATTGTTCTAATTCAACAAATGTGGTCTCAAAATGCATAATAAAAGCAAGATCTAGAATTATCCTACTATGCATGATATCACACACATGAAAGAATAACAAGAGCTTTAAAAATTTTTTTGAAATTTAATTTTTAGGCTCAAAAGCTCACAAAAATGGATATATATTTATATGTGTGCGTAAATAATATGCAATTTCATTAAACTTGAATACTTCAATGATTACGAAAAATTTGACTTAGAAAACTAATTTTATCTTAACCATCATCCTTTTACACACCAATTCAAATCAATATTCAACAATAAAATATGGCATTCATAGACAGATCTTAACCAATTTAAGATATCAGTTCATAAAATATTATAATTAGGATTATAATAAGCTCAAAGAAAATCATTAAAAACTCATTAAACCTATCCCCACACTTAAAGTTGTACATTTTCCTCAATGTACACAATATAAACATGTATGATGAGTGAGAGGGTTTGTTGGTACTTTCCTAATTGCGACGATTTTCTCTTATTTTGATCCACCCAATATGAAACTAACATCCTTGCAAAACATAAAAGAAAAGGATAAAAAGAAATAAAAGAAAAGGATAAAAAGAAACAAAAGAAATAACATAACAAAAAATAAAATTCTATACTACTATGAAAGAAAAAACAAAAAGATATAAAAATTGAAATAAAATTAAAACTAACTCATGAGTTGCCTCCCATGCAGTGCTTCTTTAACGTCGGTAACTCAACATAACCTGCACGTTTTCACCATCCAAGGTCAATAATCAATGACTTGCTTCCACCTTTTTCTGCGTATAGAGGTTTTGTAGCCTATAAGTAAGCTACTTGTTGCAAGATAATCAGAAGGACATAATTCATTAGATTAATAAAATCAATAGACTCCATTAATGCCTTTTTTAATGACAAATTATTAAAAACATAAGGATTAACAAAACTCCCTGTATCATCTGCTAGCTCGAAAAGTTTGTCCTTGAGGAAGTGGGCTTAAGGTTACTACCAACATTTCATCAATAATTTCCTTACTTAGTTCCTCCACTAGTTCTTTCTCAATCACCTTTATCCACTATTCTTCTTCTTCTTCTTCCTAGATAGAGGCTTCTGGCTCATCTTCTTCAGTTATCTTCTGCCACTTTTCTACTTCCTTTTCTTGGATGAAGGTTTCTTCCTCTTCCAGAAATTCTTCTTCATTACTAAGGCCGATTGCCTTTCGTTCGATAGTATGATTTTCAGTAGAACTGGACAAACTCCCTTACATCTCATCAGATAATATATCCATCAACTATTCTATTTGATTCACCATATTATGTATACGAGCCTCTATATCCTTATGTCTCATATTTTATTCTTGAATATAGACTCAATCATCATATCTCTCAAAGCAACAGTTACCTCCTCACCTTCTTGAAATGTATCTTCATTCATGAAGTCAAATATTATCTCTTCCTCACTCTAAGGTAGTTGGAAGCTCAAATTACATTCATCATATGCAAGTGAAGGAAGTATCTTATCGAATTCACATTAACTAGATACTTTTTTGATAAGGCATTCCATTAGTCGATCTATAATACATTCGTATCATTATTCTTACTGTATATATAAAGTTGGAGCATAGTCATTCCATCCATATAAGTAAGGGTTGCTCCACTCTAAATTATATGTATTCTCATATGATGGGTCTTGAGGTCAGTTGTACATATTTGGTTGCTCCAATATATACGATGGTTGAGCTTATAAAAGCATGTGAGGAAACAACTCCTTACAATACGGTGATGTTTTATATTACAAAGACACATCCTGGCTCCCATAATAATACTGTCTACTCCATCCATCCATTGTGAGTTAAATATCAATTCCTAATATAAACCACCACATATTATTAGTGTAGAGAAATTCAAAAGAGAATTAAATGAACAAGACAAAAATATAAAAAGATACAATAAAATAAAATAACATAAATATAAAAGCAAATGAAAAAGAAAAAGAAAATAAAATCAAAATAAAGATAAAACAAAATAAAATGAAAATGACTAGAGTAATAACATTCAGGCTTTCCTAATATCAAAGTACTCCGCAACGGTGCCAAAAACTTGATTGACTTAATTTGTGAGTTGGTCAAAATTGTAATAACTGTAACTACACGGAGTAACTGTAGCCAGTATCGGTAAGTACGAGTTGATCCCACCAAGATTATGAATACGAATACTTACCCTTCCCCTATTATCTAGCCTAAGGATTGATTTTAGATTTTTAGTCAAAAAGAAATTAAAACTGAAACAAATAAAAAAAATAGGAAACAATAATGAATACAACGATAATGGAATTCACTTAGAAAGCTATCATTATGAAGAATTAATATTTAGGCTCAAATCCCCCTAAACCTTTAACAGATTGATCTTTTATTATGCATTTTTTTGATGTATTGGACTATGAAGACTCCTATGACATTTTTTTGATGTATTGGACCATGGAGACTCCTATGACATGCTAATAGCTAATCTTGAGTCTACTAAAAAAGAATCCTAAGGCCTTTAACTAAATTACTCAAGTTAAAACTTATAGGATTATGTTACCGATTTATAAGTCCCTTAATTAGGTTTGACCCTAATCTGAAAGATTTATGTCATCCTATCTCTAGGGTTGTAATCAACTCCTTCTAATTACAATAGATTTATTCACAATAGGGTTTCTCAATCTCTACGTATGAAATCAGATTATGATATAATATCTCGAGTTATTAGAACATGAATAAAAAGCGTAATTAGATCATAATATATCAAACAACTAATAGCATTAATAAAACAATCAAATCATATTAGAGTATTAACATAAGGTTCATCTAACCTAAATACTAACTAGACATTTAGTTACATATGATCGAATACAAAATCAAACATACAATGAAAGAAAAACGAATCGAAAATAATGGAATCGTAATTCTAAATCTCCCTTATTGTCTTCTATTGAATGTTCTTGTAATGTAGAGGCTTAATCTTGTATTCTGATGGACCTTTTAATGATTTCTTTGTGTTTTTCATTTCTTTGGACCAAAATCGCACCTAGAGAATGACTCCACGTCTGAAAATTTCCTCCCTAAAGCATCCTCCTTTCTTCTACTCCAAAACGTCACTTTTATATTGAATTCTAAGTTTTTTAGTTATACACATTCTCTTGCACAAGAAATTCCATTAGGGGATATTTAGTAATGACATACCTTGTAATTGGTAAATAAGAATGAGTGCATACTTACAAGTGTTGTAGATGTATGAATAAGGTGTCAATATTTTGGTTGATATATATATATTTAAATCAAAGCACTTAAATATAAATTTAATAAGTTATGTGTTGGATCTTTTGAGTGATTGATGTTGTGGCTAAGTTAATTTCATGAGATTTAATGTCGTTGTACCATTATTGCATTATTGCATGATTGTGTGATTATGTGTGTCAATATTTTTTTATTCTATATTTTTAGTTTTACTTAAAGATAAGCAAAAATTTAAGTGTGGGGAAGTTGATAGGTGTAAATTATAATGTTCTATTTAGGCTTTAGAGTGTGTTTTTAATATTTTCTGAGGTGATAATCATATGATCAGGACTTAGATTTATGTTCTTACTAGTATTTTATGTGTTTTGTTTGATTGTTATTGATTAGGGCAAGAATGTGATCTTGATTGTAAGCTTTAAGGGATGTTTAATATGTTCTTACTAGTGTTTTGTGTGTTTTGTTTGATTGTCTCTAATTAGGGCAAGAATGTAATCATAATTGTATGCTTTAAGGGATGTTTAATGTGTTTGATTATGAGAAAAGAAAGGAAAATTAAAGAAATTATAAGGAAGAAGAAGAAGAAGAAGAAGACGGAGAAGGAGATGGTAAGATTGAGCATAAGGGCAATAGGAACTTTGGTGAAGCCTCATGCACGATCGTGTAAGAGACAAATTTTTAGGTTGCAAGATTTTTATACTTTGATAATTAGGGTTTATTTTTAGAAGAAATAAGTGGAGAAACCTAGGAGGATTAAGAATTTAAAAAAGAAAAGAAAAGGATAAAAAAGGTGGTTGGAAAACACCAATGAAGAGATCAAAGAGAGAAAATTCGAAAAGAACATAAGTTACAAAATTTTCCAACTTAAGGTAAAAGAAGAGAAGACATTCAGAATTCAAACCTTTATTTTTTCTTTTATTTCCTTTTTTTAATGTTAATGATGAATCAATTGGGATATATGGTGGATATGGATTGCTAAACTTCTGTTAATGATTACTCTTGAATTATTTGTTAAACTTTTATATTATTGGTTTAATAGAATATACTTTTTTATGTTTAATGTTTTATATTTAAATTGAATTAAAGATTAGGTTGAATCATCTATGTTATGTTGTGCAGCAAGAGTTGGTACCATAATAGACCTATAAAATTCAAATGAATGGGCAATTTATTAGCTACCCACTTCAAATTCGATTGGATAGTTAGAAAGAGTTTTAATAAATCGAAGGTCATAATTCAATTTCTATCTATTTCATTGGGATTACTTGGTTAGGTTTCAAGAGAGGAAAATCATAATTATTGGATATCTAGGGTCGATTTGTGTTTAATTGAGAAGGTGAAGTGAAGACAAATAATGATAGAAGTAATTCCTAAGTCGTCATAATTGATTAATCAATTGTTTCACTTTTTTAAAATTGAAATAATTTTCACTAACTATAGTTGAATTATTTACAAGATTACAATGATTTCACCCCCTAGGGAAAAACTAAAAAGAAACATTGCAGTGGACTAGCTAAAAATATAGAATACATACGATTCAAAACAGAAGCAAAGGGTTACAGATTCCATCTTAACTTTATTGCTATTGACAAGTCAATAGTTGCTTCCTTGCTATAGCAAGAGCTTTGATTTCATTAATAATGTTTTTTGCTAGTTGATATTTTCTTATCTCCTCCTTAGAGTAAATCCTTCTATTTTGCTCCCTCCATAGATTGTATGTTGTAATTATTAAAAGCTACCTTAAGCAGCTTCCCATCTTTCTTTTGATGTTTGGAAACTTGAATGATCCAATTTATCATTGTGTTCCAATCATCAGAAGTGCAGTAAGCTGCCAACGTATGTAGTATTTGACTTTACACAGCTTTTGAATATGCACAATTAAAAAAAAGTTAGTTCATATCTTTAGCTAATAGCTTACCTAACAAACAAGTTGGATCAAAGCTATCATGCCATATTTTTTTTATATTTAGTTGATTTTTTATGACTAACTAGGTGATCATTAAGGCCCTAGGGCTTAGACTATTTTGCCAAAGAAGTTGGGACTATGGCATCACTTGAAATTTAGCTTAAAGGATACCATAGCAAGATTTGTTAGTGAATAATTCCTTGGAATTAGGTTTCTATACAATCTTATCCTCATTGCCACTGCTACTAATAATTGGAAAGTATTGAATAATCTGGTTGAAACCTTTAAAGTTATCAGTCCATCTCCCATCAGTAATGAATGAAAAGACTCTAACATTGAGAGGTATTCTACTTCTAAGATGTGCTAATTCATCCCTTAATAGTTTAGTCCAATTATCATACCACATACATATGTTGTTTCCTTTTCCCAATTTGTGATAAATCCATATGTAGATGAGCCCTCTAAGCTTTACCACTTGTGTGAGAATCCATGAACAACCCCTGATCGTTGGCAGTTGCCAAAATTTGTGAGTATTGAGGTATTTTTCATGGATCCACTTGATCCAAATAACATTTCTATCTATATGGAGTCTCCATATTTTCTTACAAAGCAATACTTTTTGCATGATTTAGGAAGAGATAATTCTTAAACCTCCATGTTTTTTATTCCACTTTAGTTTTGCCTTCTTAACATTTTCCATTGACCGAAACCAAAAGAAAGCGTTGATTGTTCTGTCAAGCTCCGTAATCACCTTTTAAGAAGAATCAAATGGTTGATCCAATGAATATACATATTACTTATAACATAAATTATTAGGGTTACTCGAGTTGCCATTGATAGAAATTTGTTTTTTCAAGAAAATATTCTAGATTTGTATTTCTCCAAGAGAGGATGCAATCAGCATATTTAAGTTTATTATGAGAAATTGGAACTCCCAGATATTTAAAGGTAAGTATCTATAACTTCATTCCCAGTCATCTTACAAGTTTAAAAGGATTTTTACATATAAAGAGCAGTAAAAGCTACTCTTATAATTGTTGACTTTCAGTCCAGACCAATATGAAAACCTTCTTAGTATGTCTTAAAGAATGTTGATAAAGGGATTTCACTATTGTTTGTTCAATTATTCAATTATCAATTATATTTCGTTGTTTTTTTATTATATTATCATATTGTTGACCTTAAACAAAGTGTTACAAGAATTGTTAGGTGATTGATAAAATCCTCATAAGACTTATGGTAAAGAAACATTTTAAAATAACTTTAACACTTATAGCTGCTAACTAGAAATCATGTTAAGCTATCTATTAGTTATTATATAAATTTTTATTTAAATTTTATTATTGAGATTGTGGTATTTTTATTCCTTATATTACATACAGTTTCCTATTTCAGTATATCTATCTTTTTTATTTCTTAATTAGCATTTTTCCTTATTTCAATCATTTATGTAAACTCCTTTAATGTAAGGGCATCAATGGCACACCATATCTAACACATATGACATGGTAGCCACCTAGATGCAAACTCAGACCTATATGTGAATGTTTGATAGTGCTAAGATGACTTTAATGAGGTTCACTTTGGCACATGAAATTCCACTTATGTAAAGCTCAAATAAGTCTTACTCTTTACCCTCTTATTTTATTCAAGATTTCATGTTTTAGAGAAAAGATAAAAGAAAAATTGTTATAATGGTTCCCTAAATTTATGTCAATAAAGTGCAAAACTTAAAGAATATTAGAGGGAATTTGTTGAAGATAAAGTGATTACTAATAATTTATTAGAGTGTTACTCCTAAATTTCTGTCAAGTACTAAAATTCTTAAAGAAAATTAAATTTTTTTTATTGATTTAACTAAATTTCAATTGTTCAAACCTAACATAAAAGATTGTCAGGAGGATTTTGATAAGGTAAAAACCTATACTCATCCTATATTTTGATTGTTTTATTATATTTAATTGATTACATAAAGTATGCTTTTAGTTTTACTAATTACCTAAATTTTGTTTATATGCATTCCTTATTATGAGCTTTATTATTGATTATTGTCAAGTATGCACTCTAAAAGAATAGAAAAGCAATTGTTTATTATATGTGAATTGTAAAGGTTGTCACCTATATATTGTTTAATTTAATTTACTATTGTGCGGCTATTGATTGTATATTATCATGTCTTTTTGTATTTGTATATAAGCTTTATAAAAGGAAGCAGGCTTTATATAATTCTGGGGTCTTTTCCTAAAATTTCAACAAAAAGTTATAATTGGAAGAAAAAGTTAGAAAAGAGAAGAAAAGCCACATTCAACACTAACATTAAGCCAAAGAGAGAAATTTAAGTTCATGAAATTAATGAAAGAAATTTAATTTCATTAACATTAATCTAAGTTAATCAAATTAAGTAATATATGAAATATGAATTTGAAAAGAAAGATAAAGTGAAAAAAATATTCAACTAAATAAATTGATCACTCAAAAGATAGAGAAAATGAATAAAATAGAGCATATATGCAACCTAAGAGAGTTTTAAAGAAATTTAAGTAAAGAACCAAGAATAAGAAGGAATCGGATACATCTATTAGTTATTTAATGTAATAAAAGCTCAATCAATGTATGATCATTTGCATATAAGCCACAATACATAAATCCTTTCATAACTAAGAGGACTTTCCTTTATCTTTAAAGAAAGCATTTCAATCTTCAAACAAACTTTGGAAAAAATTATAAATAATTTGACTCCTTTTTTTTTCCAAAGAGGCATGTTTTATCTTTGAAAAACCTTGGGAGTTGAAGTTCTCAACTTGGTTTATTCAAGAGTTCAACTAAATTAACAATTAGGATCGACTAGTTGAACAAAAGTGCAAAAAAGTATAAAATAGGTGTTATCTATTGGAGTAGAGGATAGGTTAATCAAACCCTTAACTAGAAAACATAGATTAGACAAACGTAGTTGTTTATTTAGTTGAATGTGCCTAGAAACTAGTTAATATAATAGCTAGTTTGCATGCATAAAGACCATTTTACTTGGTTTTAAATATAAACAAATCATAATTGATTTAGAGGAACAACATCTGGTGTCTTGTAAAGTTACTAAAAGTCTTGAGAGATTAGAGATTGCATGTATGCATGATATAATATATATTAAGTATTCTTTCTATTTATTTGAACAAGATAGGACTTTTTGAGTTGTATGGTTGCAATTGTAGTAATTTGGGAAATTATTCAAATTATACTTTATGAGAGTTCCTAATTACCTTAAACAAGATTTGTAAATTATTCCTCTCACTATGAAAAAGTAAGAGGTTTATAATGGTTCCTCTTCATCAGTAGCAAAGAAGATTTTTTATAAAGGGTTTCTCGTCACTCATTGAAGGAATTCCCAAGTGGAGCTTAGAATGGACATAGTCAATGATTGTTTAATCAAACCACTATAAAATCAATTTTGCCTCTCTTTCTTCTTCTCTTTATTATTATTGTAATATTTATTAATTTTTTGTATAAATTATTAATAACCATTCATTAGAATGTGCAATGCAATTATTAGTTTAGAACTAGGGAAAACTAAACAAACATAATTAACCTCTCCTATTATGTGTCATTTAGCAACCAACAATTTTTAGAAGAGCAAGTCCCATTTATTATACATAAACCTATAGAGACATTTAAGTAAATATCATTTTTGACATAACTACTATCACTTTTTATCCAAAATGGCTAAGATGTTATTATTGCTCTATTTTAACATAGATAATTAATTATTTTAGAGAACTAGGATGAACATATTTCTCATGGTGAAGAATTTGATTTATGGGAGCTTATATAGAAGAGTGAGTAGAATAAGAGTGATAATATACTCGATATATTAAATAACAAGACAATATAATTTTTTTCCTTACTAGATATATATATACTTTCTAAAGTTTTAATATGTTAAAATACTTATGATATTTTATGCATACTTGACCTTACATATGATAATGATTTTCATAATGATATTGCTATTAATAATATTACTCATGATGAGCTTGATAGGAATCCAAATGACAAATAATAGTATAGTGAAAAGAAGGAGAAGAAGCAATAAAGAAAATAGAGCATTAGAAGCATACAAGTAATTTTGAAATTGAATTATCAAATAATAAGGTGGCTCGCATGTGCATTATAGTAGATAATATTAAGGTACTCTTTAATTAGATTCTTGTAATGATAATGATAATTGTGGAGTTAAGATTTCATATAAATATTTAGTTGCATATCTAGAGGCTATGAGAATGAAAGGAAAGAAAATCTCTTCTAAGGAGGCATAAAAACTCTTAGAGAAATTGAAATTGATTGGTGACCCACATAATATAGTATATATTATAAAAGTGTGATTATTGAACGATAATGAACATGATTTGTTATATGAAAATAAGGTAAGGAAAAAAGAGAAAAATGAGCACAAAAGTTCCTTGCTTAGATTCACTTGAAGTAGTAAAAAAATTAAATAACATAATTAGTGCTCAAAAGATCTTTAATAATAGGTATAGAATTGGTTTCACTTATAGAAGTGCACTATAAAACTTCGAGAACATTTTTATAAGGGGAAAGCATTAATAGGATAATCATATGCCTAAATCATCACTGAGCATATAGCATCCAATTATAGACATGAAAAGTTTAATGCTTATGCAATATTTTCTAAGCCTAGGAAAAAGGAAATCTCACTCATTCATATACATGTCACATTTTAAACCTAGATAGCATTTTTATGTTAAATACACCAAAAGAATATGTAACATTCTTCTCATTCATATAGGCCACTTTATCATCAAAGTTACACGATACAAGCTCTCAATCATCTTAGACACAAGCAAAAGCCACAAATTTATAATCAATATAGGAAACATTTTCATTAAAAGAACATATTATATATCAATTCACTTATTAGGCCTCACTATCACACAAGGAAAAACTAGTACCCTCGATATATCTAAATTAGAACTCCAAATAACCATTACATCTAAAAAAGATATGTAAATACATAAATTGCACATTCTTATAAGTCACATTTATATAATTCATATACTTTTAAATTATCTTACATGAGGTGTGATTTTATGTTAATTATGGAAAAATCTATAGAAATTTCTCCTTGAAACAATGCTTTTTAAGTAAACCTAAAAAGATATGGGTTGAAAAAAGCTTAAAGACCAAGGATCCAAGTTTGTGTGAGTACGTAGAACATATTGATTTCTTTACCTTGTAGGTGAATCAAGTGGCACAAAATGAATACCAATAAATGGTATCACCTTATTAATAAAAAAATTGAGGAACAATAATGGTATCTCTAGCAATTGAGTTTAAAAGGAAAACCAACAAGAGCTCTCAATAAGTTAAGTGAATAAATTGATATCAAAAGATCAATTATTAAACCAAGAAATAAAGAAAAAGAGGTAATCATTGGTGATATATAAAAGGAGGCATGCACTTTCTTTAATATTAATAACATTTGACCACATTAACTTGGTATACATATTTAAAGGGATAAAGCATTGTTACATGTAACCAGAGGAATAAGGATACATTGATCTTTGAATCGTTAAATTAACTTTTCTTTAAAACATTAATCATTAACTTAATATGTACTTTGTATGTATTCTTTGCCTAAATCATAAAGTTTATTAAAATGAGGAGATGGAATTTTTTTTATTTTGAAGCTTATAGATCATATACTCTTTTAATGTTGACAAAAAGGGACAGGATATGGTGATATTGAAACTTGCTTATTCATAAAGTATGAATTTAGGGGAGGCATGTATTATATATTGCTTTAACATAGGGGTTTATTTAATATCATTAATTTTTCCAATATCACCAAATATTTTGTCATTATTAAAAAGGAGGAAATTGTTGATAGATTTATTATAATGAAATCAAGTAATATGTAAAAAAATTCAATGTAACGGCAAAGTTAGGAATGAGTTAGTTGAATAAAATAACTAATAAAAAGATAAAGAAAATAAGTAAAGTAGAGCACATATAAAACTGAAGAGAATCTCAAACAAATTTAATTGAATAACTAAGAATGAAGAGGAATCAAGCACGTCAAGATTTTAAAAATTATTATAATCCTTCTTGCAATCTTATTTTGATCATTTTAATGTATTAAGGGCTCAATCATTGTATAATCATTTGCATATAAGGCATAATAAATAAATCCTTTTATACTCAATAGAAATTTTCATTTTGTTTCTTTAAAGAAAACCTCTTGATCTTCAAATAAATTTTAAAAAAACTTTTAAAATATATTTAAATCATATTTTTACTAAAGGAGGGTTTTATCTTTGAAAAGACTTAGGAATTGAAGTTTTCAACTTGATTTCTATAAGGGTTTAGCAATTATAAGGGTTTTGATTTGTTGTTCATATGAAGGAGAAAAAAATTATTAAAAGGTGTTATCTATGAAGCTAGGGGATAGGCTAGCTGAGCCTCTAATTGAATAGATATAGGGTACACAAATGTACGAGTTCACCTAGTTGAATATGAGAAAATAATCATTCTAACATCTAGTTTGTGTGTTTAGTGACTGTTTAAGGTAGTTTTGGGTATACATAGACCACTATTGAGTTCTGAGAATAACCTTTGACATGTTAAAGAGTGACTCAAAGCCTGCAGAGAATAAAGCGTATATGTGTGCATAATAACATATATTAAACCTTTGTTTAATACTATGAATAAACAAAGTAAGACATTGGTAAGGTTCCTCTTCATCAGTGGCAAAGAAGATATTGTATGAAGTTTTTTTCTTTGTTCATTAAAAGAAGAAAAAGTGAATTCATAAGTGGAGTTTAAGAAGTAGATGTAAGCCAATAATTATTTATAAAGAATTCATCTTCACTCGTCAAAAAATGAAGATGTGTTTAATGGTTTTTCTTCTTCGTGACAAAGAAGTTAGAAGATGTTGTATGAAGGGTTTCTTTTCAACCATTGAAAAACAAGATAATAAATTCCTAAACAGAACTTGGAGGCTAGATGTAGGCTAAAGGTTCTTTAATTGAATCATTATAAATCAGTTTTATCTCTCTTTTACTATTATTATATTTGTTAAAATTTTGTTTTATAAGAATTTTCTATAACCATTCATTAAAATATAAAATTCATTTATTAGTTTACAAATAGGAAAAAAATGAATAAGCAAAATTTACCTCCCTCTTGTATGTCGTCTAAAGACCAATGTATTGTAAATATGTAAATTTCATTTATGCTCCAATGCACTTAACTTGTTCATAACTTATTAAACTGCTAAAATATTTATAAATTGAAAATGTTTAGTGTTCCCATTTCCTTTACAAGAATTAATTGGATATAAAAGCAATACACTATGGGAATAGATTTTGCAATTGTTAAATAGAAAATATTTTTTCATCTTCTTTACTTATGAACTTAAACCTATTTATTAAGTTCACCAATTGTATTTTAGTTTTAGTTATGAATTATTTTATATATTAGTTTTGTATTTAGTATGTTGAATTAACTTTTTCTTTATATTTAGGCAAAAAGATCAATTTCGACCTTAAGTTTTACATCAATCGACAAATTTAACTCTAAGGTTTCAAAGTGTACAAATAAAACCCTAAAATTTAGAAAACATTTAAATGTAACCCTAAAATAACGAAAAAGCTGACGATTATATGACGCTTCGCTGACTTAGCAATTTTTAATATTACTTCATTTCTTTTGCAAGTAGTGGCAATGTGAGGCCCGCTTTCTCAAAACAAAAATATAAAAATATAATTAATTTTATGTAAGACCCACCCTATTTAATTAACCATCCACTCCTCTCTTGTCTGAGTCCGGATCCCATGTCCAAGTTTACTCTGTCTTATTCTGTCTAAGATAAAAACCACGCTGTTTTTCTTTAAAATTTAAAGACGCGCTTCTATCTGACTTAGAATACTCTATCCTACTAGCTATAGCCAAGCCGCGAACCAGCCGACCTCTACTCTCTCCTCTCTCCTATAAAGCATGCACAACCGTGGACTTAAATCACGCCCGTGCACTTATTTGACCAAAATTTAATTTTTAATTTTTAAAATAAAATTAAAATGAGAAAAATTAGAAAAACAGTAAATTTAATTTTAATTTTAATTATAATATCTAATTATTAATAAATTTAAAAAATAAAATTAAAAACAAAAAATTGCATTGGTGCACTGGTGTGCACTTAAATCATGCTCGTGCACTTATGTGACAAATTTTAAATTTAACATTTAAATTTTTAAATAAAATTAAAAATAAAATGATAAAAACAAAAAACAAAAATTTTGACAAATTTTAATTTTTGTGTTTCTATTATTTTAAATAATTTTTAAATAAAACTTTTAAGAAAAATAAAAAAAGGCTGTAAGTAAAAAACAATAAATTAAATTTTAATTGTAATTATAATTATGTTATTATTAATAATTTTAAAAATAAAATTAAAAAGAGAAAAATTGCATAAGTGCACAAGTGTGCACTTAAGTCACACCCGTGCAATTACGTGACAAATTTTAAATTTAGCATTTTAATAAATAAAAAAGACTGGAAGTAAAAAACAATAAATTAAATTTTAATTGTAATTTTAATTATGTTATTATTAATAATTTTAAAAAAGAAAATTAAAAAGAAAAATATTCCATAAGTTTACTCTGGTGTGCATTGAAGTAACGCTTGTACACTTATATGACAAATTTTAAATTTTTTAATTTTAAATAAAATTACAATTAAAATGATAAAAATAAGAAACAAAATTTGTGACAAATATTAGTTTTTGTTTTTCTATTATTTTAAATTAAAATTTTAAAATAAAATTTTAAAGGTAAATATTAAAAAAGGTTGGAAGTAAAAAATAATAAATTAAATTATAATTATAAATATAATTATGTTATTATTAAAAAAATAAATTTAAAAAGAAAAATTACATAAGTGCACGGGTGTGACAAATTTTAAATTTACTTTTTAAATTTAATTTTTAAATTTTTAAATAAAATTAAAATGTAAAAAAACAAAATTTGTGATAAATTTTAATTTTTGTTTTCCTATTATTTAAATTTAATTTTTTAAATAAAATTTTTAAGATAAATGAAAAAAAGGATGGAAGCTTTAGAAATTCACGATCGTGCATGTGCAGGATTGTGCACTTTTATTAGTGAGGGAATTGTACATGATCGTGCACCCCTATTAGGCAAGGGCTAGTGCACTATCGTGCATTCCTAATGTGTGACTTAATTTTGTAAAATTCATATTTCTCAATTCTGATGTCCAAAAATTACAATATTTATACCATTAGAAAGTTAAGAGAATAAGCTACAATTTTTACGCAGACAACTTTGTCTGAATCGGCCTACATCAATATAGTTTAATCATTAAAATTAGGATACTATATTCTATAATATAAATTTATGCAGTAATATCTCTAACAGAAATTTAGTCCTAAATAGGATATTTAGAACTTAATGAACTATACTGAAGAAGACATTTACCTCTTCTCTCTCCTCTTCTTTAGACATTTATAAACTATGATGAATAAGAAATTTACCTTTTCAGAGAGCGTCTTTTTTCTTTTTCTTCGTATGAGGTTACCTAAGAAAATTCGCAGGCCTCGTGTGTTACATGTACTGCTGTGCGTTATGTCGCACTCCTGTGTGATTATTCCTCTTATTCCTCGTCAACTCTCTTATTACTAATTAAAGCCTCCCTTGCAATGCAACTCTCTTTACTAACAACGTATATAGCTTGCAATGTTATAAATCAAAATAAAAAAGGAACATATTACAATATAGAAATAAAACCACAACAATGTAATTAGTCATGGGCGTCTGTCACTGATACTAGCATTAGTGTAAGTGGTTCATAGTGCAAGCCCCTGACTGGCACACAGTGCTGGACCTTGCACTGGTGCCTGTCGGGTGTGACTGTGTAACACCCCATTACCCTAGGGTACGCATCGGGACGCCCGTAGGTCATTCCGACACATATCCTAAGATAAGGGAG
>JANIIA010000002.1:17192289-17203398 GCA_027478495.1 Erythroxylum alaternifolium
TTGCTTTATGTTGTTGATGTTTTAGTTATGTTAATTAAGCATAGTTTTAATGTTTCACAAAATGTTAATTTTATTTTTCAATTACAATTATACGTTATATTCGTAATTCATTTTACACAGGTTCATTATAATGGGAACTGGATGAAACAAAGGAAAGAGAGTGGTGACGGCAGATGAAGTTTCTCCCATAGAACAATCAGCAATTGCATCATCAAATAAGGGAAGTTAGTAACAGCAACTTTTACCAACATCGTCTGGTAGTCATGAGGGATCTTCAGGTATGTTTTTCATAAACAAACATATTTACATTTATGCTTTGATTACATGTTTAGTGTATTTTTATCATTATGTTTTTTTTCATGTTCCAATATTAGCCTCAGAAAACGAGGTAGAGATAAGACAAAAGGAGTTGAGTTGCAATGGATGAATGTTGCAATGAATTCTAGGTTGTCAGTGACGATTGACCCGATGTAACGACACCTAGTGGATAAGATCCAAGCTGCAAAGTTGGCCAGTGAGTTAGGCGTCGTTGTTCTGAATGAGTTGCTTTGCGTTTAGCATGTTAGGTAGTTAGAAGATAACTTGCTGCAAAATGCTTTGGATAAAGTTTCGGTAATATTTCAATTCATTTAATTATATGTATTGCAATTTTACTTAACTAACTAATACGTGTTTTCACAAATGAAGCTCAATATCGTTGATATTGACACACCTAAACAAAGGGTGAAGGATCATCGATATCGACTTCATAAATATTATCAGTCTTTTCCTTCCAATGAAGAGGCAAGGAGACATGTACCAGCATGGGGGATTAAAGAAAATTGGAATAAATTGTGTGATTATTAGGCTTCAACGAAGATTCAAGTTTGTTTTTTTCCTCTTCATATTTCCTTCCATTAACTATGTTTATACATCTTATAACTACTTCTCTTAATTTAGGAAAATTGTTCTAAAGCCAAGACCAACAGATCCCTAATGAAGACTCTTCATAACTCCAGCTTCAGGTCATCTGTCGTCGTCCGACAAGAATTAGTAAGTGTATCGTTTTCAATTTATTATTTTATTTTTTAATGCAATAAATTCTAATTGATTATAATTTTTTAAATTCATATTATAGAGTCAAACAAAACTCCAAGGGCAAGAATGTGATAAGATCACACTGTACAAGCACACACAATATAAGGAAGGTCAAGGTTGGACGTCTGAAAAGGCACAAAGTAATTGTGTAAGTACAAATAAATTAATATTACAATTTATTTTTCTATGTAATAGTAAGTAATTATTTTTTTAGTTAACTCGATTTTCTACTTTAAATTGTAGGACAAGATGCACGAATTGTTGTAGAAGTCATTGGCCGAGGGGAATCAACCCAATATCGATGACATTTACAACAATGTCCTTGGTACACGATCGGGCTATATCAAGGATCTTGAGTATAGCCCTAAGCTTGTAGGTGTCTCTTCGTCACGACCAGCATTGTTAACGACACTTCAAGAGGAGAACAAGACACTGAAGACTAAATTAGATCGTAATATTAAAGAAGTTAAGAAGCTTAAAAAATTGGTCAAACAAATGCTAGGTTCTGCATATGTTAGTGGTATGCATTCCATTTTATTGTTAATGACTCAAATGAAGACTCTTAGTTTGTAAATGATGTGTAAATATTTTATTATTAAAAATGCATTCCATTTTATATGTTTATTTTATTTCAACTTATTATTATTTTAAAAATATGTCACTAACATTAATTATAAGATGAATAATTTTAATATTTCATATTGTCTTAAAAATTGTAATAAATTCAATATAAATTCGTTGTTAACAATTATAATAATTATTAAATTCAAAATTAAATTTTGTCACTAAATGATATTAGCTACCAAAACAAATTCGTCACAAAAAGTCTTATAAAATCGTTTTTAACAATTATAAAAATTATTAAATTAAAAATTAAATTTTGTGACTAAATAATATTAGCTACTAAAAAATTTCGTCACAAAAGGTCATTAGCTACGTATACAGAACGTTACTAAAAACTTTTCAGTACAAAAAAAATTAGTAGCTAAAATTATTTTGCTACCAAAATAAAATAGTCACAAAATCCTATTAGCTACGAAATGTTAATTCGTCATAAAAAGTTTTTACCTACTTTTAAGAAACGTCAACAAAAACTTAGTAGCTAACACTATTCTACTACAAAAATAAAATCGTCACTAAAAACAATTACCTACGAATAGGATTTAGCATGTAAAAAGTTTTATCTACGAAATATAAACATCGCACAAAACAATCCACCACGTTTTTGGTATTGTCGCGTATAATTTTTACCAACAAATCATTTTTGTCGAAAATAAGTTTTTGCGATGATTTCATGAAAACGTGGATGTTATTTTGCTACCGAGATTCAGCGATGATTTGGGCGACGATAATTTTTTGTCACATATACTAACTTGCGACGTTTAAATATGTCGCTAAATGTCCTGTTTGTTGTAGTGGGAATTAAAAGATATCAAAGCAAAAGAAAACGTTAATAACGTTAAGGGCCATAATATGCATAATAATGGTTAAAAGTTATAACCGTTAATGGGATAATAATGTTGAGAAACCTTAGCGTTCAAATTTTGGACCAATAACACAAAGAGAATATAATCCTGTATGGAAGGATTTAAAATTTGATTTAAAAAATTGACGTCTTAAAACGACTTTCCCGACAAAATAATGGAAAGATGGAACGAAATCTTAAGGCAATTTGTCGCATGCTCCTTCAAATGTATTTTCCAGACACATAGGATAAGCTCTAAGGATCTTCACGGGTTAATCTTGCCATGATTATGTGGGATACGTTTAACTACCCCGTCTTCAATTGATTCGTCGTGTATGCTATAATATTTTTATACTCTGAAATTTAACATTTTTGTAATATGACTATGATATATTATAATTTGTAAACTGATCTTTTAGTAGATAAAATGATATTAATATAATTTTATTTTTATATTCTTTGAAATTTTGAATTAATAATATTTTTATACAATTTATTTATATAATAAATTTATAATAAAAAAATAGATCGGTAAATTATATACAAAATATATTGCTCAATAATATGGATCAAAAAGTGGAACAAATAATGTTTCACAATATTATAAAAAACATAGCAAATATCATTTGGCTATGGTTTATAAAACATAGATTTGGCTATATTTTAAAAAATGTACATAACAACATTTGGCATCATTTTTTAAAATATAGCTAAAAACGTTTGACTACAATTTTAAAAACGCAACTGATAGTCTTTAATTAATACAAAAATATAACCAAAAATTATTAACCATAATTTTTAAAAATGTCTATTATAATTTTCAAGTATGGAAATTTAGCGACGTTTTGTGTGATGAAATAGGAATGTTGCTAAAAATTATAGGGGACATTTTTTAGGCTTTCGTGGCCAAATATCAACTTTGTTACGGTGTCCAATGACCATTTGCACAAATTCAACATATATGTTACTGTGTATGACTGACAATTCATAAGTATTCTCACCTATGAAATTAAAAAAGGTGCTTAGTTGCAGTTTATATTGAAATAAAGAGAATATTATCACTAAAATTCTTAACTAAAACGAGGAATCACTAAACAAAGTGATTAATTTGCCACGTTTTATTTTTTTATAATAGAAGAACTCTTTATTAATAATTCAATTGCTAACAATAAATTCAATCAAGTAATTATTGGAGTTTCTCACAAAAAACAAAATTAACTTTTAATACTTTAAAATATTTAAAAGATATTTATAAATGATGAGAGACTTCAAATTAAATTAACTTTTAACACTTTAAAATATTTTTAAAAATCTTTGTAAAGGATTTGACCACTAATCAGTAATCACACACATTTCACAAGGCAGTCAACACGCTTTCGATTCATCAATTTCAGATTATCATGTATTCAACAATTAAAAATATGATTTTTTTTAATTCTCTATGAGTAGTATTTCTCTACACACTTTTATTAATAATTAATAATATATTAATCAATTTTAACATAAGAGTCTGAGACTAAATTAATTATTATATTAAAATATTATTCTATTATGTAATTTTAGAAGTTGTGACTAAAAGTCCACAATCTCCACCTCCATTTGTGCCATCTTTAAAATTTCCTGCAACATATTTAAATTCAAGGCAACCTGATTCAGGAGGGCTAAACTTTGTATGAATCAGGGCATTTAGAAGGGTAATTGCTTATGTGTAACTACTCCAAAGACTTCACTGTCTAACTAAGACATTTCTCACCTAGATCTCATACTGATAACGAAGGGTACAATGCCACTAATAAGCAAAGCCTTTTTAAGGTTTCCTCTTATGATGATTAGAGAGAGTAATCTTGGTTTGACTCAATTCTAAGCTAATGGATCAACTTTAATTTGGCTAGATTTTGTGCTGAAACTTAGACTCAAGTTTAAGCTTAGAAGGGTCAACAGTCGTCCTAGCATAAAAGAATTAATTGACTAAAACGATGTCACTTTAGCCCTCAACCCTAAAAAATTCAGACCGAGGATGACCCATCCTTAATGATGATCCGATATGTTTTTAGTCCTTGTTATGAATATGCTTTATTATACCGAAAGAAATTAATACTATTTAGTATGTACAAATTTTTCATGCATAGTTTTAATTATAAAAATATTTAATAATTATTTTTACATAATTGTTTTTATTGTTGCTTAATTTTCGAATATTTTTGCTTAAAAGTCAGCAAGTATTTGATCTTCTTATTTATTAATATTATTACATAATAAAATAAATTTTAATGAAAGACTTAATTTACTATTATGTAATATGATTAGTCTACTATTAATTATTAAAACAATTAATTAAAACTAGATTTTAAAAAATATAGATACTTTTTTATATAAGTAATAGCATGTAAATATGATATCTAAAATATAATAAAAATTTCATAATCTCATTAAACTAATCAAATTAATGTCAATTATTTACAAAATATGACAATTTTCTATCTTAAAATAATAATTTTTAATTTTAATGAAATTAATTAATATTACAATTATTATAATTTTAGTACAAGTTATATTATTTAAATATGATAAATAAATATAATTAATAAATCAATTTATTTTGTTATGCACCCCTTATGGTTTATCATTTCAGTCACTCCCTATAACCTAACCGTTTATGTGTCGTAAAACTGCCAGATTGGTTATAAGTTCACATAAGAAATTATTCTGGACTTTTCACAAAACACATGGGCTTCCCATAAGATCTTTAAAGCAAAAATGGGCTTTGAAGACACTTATAAAATTACAAGAGTTAGTTGAATTTGAATGATGAGACGTCATATTTTTAGAAAATAAATTTCTAAAGTAAAGAATGAAATAGGAAAAGCATCTTTTTTTAATTTGAGATTTTAGTTTACAAGAATGAGGAACTCCATTCAAGTGGGAGTAATATAGAAAATGCAAAATTAAGTTAAGATTAATTTATATTGTAACAAAGTATTTAGAATTTACCTATTATTGTATCTTTTTTTGACTAAGACCAATTGGTATATTAATGAATTTGTATCTTACATACCTCATTTGTATATAAGTAATCATAGAATAATTTCCCAATGTTATTTTGAAATAGAAGGATAAATTCATATGATTTTCACACAAGATAAGGTGAGCCAAGGAATGTAAATAAGGCTATTGGTCTTCTTAAAGAAAAATGATGAAAGTAATGAAAGAGGAACAATAAGCTTAAATCATGTATGAGACTTAATTAATCTCCCTAATAGATGAAAAACTATTAGGAATAAAAATAAAACAAAAGGGTAATGAAAATATTGAAAGATACAAGGAACACCTTATATCTAAAAGATACATATAACACGAGGGAATTGAATATAAAGAGATATTCTTACCAGTTAGAAGATTTGCTTTAGTTTGATTAATCTTAACTATAGTAGCCAACATGGATATTAAATTACATCAAATGAATATAAAGACTATTTTTCTTAATATCGTATTATAAAAAGAAATTTATATAGAAAATATATAGGTTTTCTTAAGATAGACCAAAAGCATAAAGTGTGGCGATTGCTAAAATCAATTTTAGCTTGAAACAGTCCTCAAGCAATGGTACATTCGTTTTCATAGTGTAATTATTTGGTATAATTTTCACATGAATGATGAAGACCTTTGTTCATAAATTAAAAATCTAAAGATAGATTTTTCAATTTATCTTTGTGAATTTATCTTTATATATAAATGATATTTTGATTGATTGCGAGGATCTTGAGTTTATTAAGAAAATAAAAGATTGGTTGCAATTCAAATTTGAGATGAAAAATATCAATGAAGCTATATTGATTCTTGGAACAAAGACTTTAAGAGATAGATCATAGATATTATTCCCACTTTCACAAATGGCATACATTTCAAAAGTTCTTAAATGATTTCATATGCATAATCGCAAGCTAATTAATAATCTTATTGCTAAAGTCTAAGGTTTTTTATTCAAAATTTTTATCTAATAACTACATATAAAAAGAACAAAAGAAAAAAGTTTCTTATTCCAGTGCATTTGGGAGTCTCATAAATGCAATGATATCTACAAGACTAATTTTTTTACATTATTGGCACGGTGAGAAAATATCAGTTAAATCTAGGTTAGATGCATTAAAAAGCAAAAAAGAAAATATTAAGGTACTTAAAAGATACTAATGGTTATGGATTATGTATAAAAGGCAATATAGATGCAAATTACGAAAGATATTTAAATGAGATATAATCTACATTTAGATTTTTTTATACTTAATAATGATGATGTATCATGGAGTAGTAAGAAACAATTATATGTTACTTTATCCATAATGAAAGTTGAATTCATAGTATTTAAAATTACAGTATAAAAAAGCTATTTGGCTTAGACATTTTCATTTAAAAGTCACTAAAAAAAGATTGATCCAGTATTAATCAATTGTGATACTTAAGTAACAATTTCTCATATGAAAGATCCCAAATTTTATTACAAAAACAAGCATATATTATCAAATATAATTTTGCGAAAGATATAGTTATACGAGGTGAATTGAATAAGAAGTATACATATACACATTATATGATAGTAGACCCACAAACAAAGCTGGTTCCATAGATATATACAATTTGGTTTGTTATATAGATAATGATATACTGTTAATAAATATTTCTTCAATTTATGTTCATTCATTTTATTTCTGTTATAATTACAAGAAACCTATTAACATTGTTTATTATGTGATAAGCATTATATAACACTTGATTTTAAAGTATATTTGCTTTGTTTGAAAATATTGAATGTGAATTAAAGAGTATGTTAGACAAATAAGAGATTAGCTCTCTTATTACACATGCAAACACTTCTAATATTAGTAACAAATGGAGATGAGGCATGTTGAAAGCTTATCATCTAGGAAATAATTTAAATAAGAAACTTAAATCATAACTATCACTTTAATAACAAAAGGATATTAGTTTTGAGTGATTAAATGGTCAACGTGTTTGTCTTAAGTTTCTAGATGAGTTCTTAAAAGATGAATTTTAAGGTAGACTAGTGAGCTTAAGTTAGACTTTAAGGATGTTTGGACCAATATATATGCAATATTTCATGTATAGGAGACATACATTCTAAATAGAGAGGAATAATTATCGTAACATATGATTCCAACCATATGTAAAATCAATCGTAAAAAGGGATTAATGTAAGTTAAAGGACCTTAATTTACATTTCGTAAGACTATAGAGGTTGTATGAGCCTTATAATATACCCTCATGACTCTCATCCAATTCTTAAAATTATGTTTAATATTTATTTAAAGTGTCATCAAAGGATCATATGTCATGCAATCGTATGAACTAATTCCTAGCAAGTAAATTAAATTTAACTCTAGAAAATCTAATATAGAGGAAGGTCACTTTGATTTTGGTAAATTATATTAAAATGTATTCACAAGTAACCGCCTTCTCTTAATGAATGATAAAATAATCAAAGAAGAACAAGGTTGTGAGATATGAAGAAGGCATCACATACAAAGTTCATTTAAGGATTAATTTATTAGTCAAAATGCCTTATGTTCCTAATAGATATATGATAATAAGATCTTGTCATATGTTGGTTGTATGGGTTATTGAACAAGTATGAGAATTACGTAATTCTTATCGATTAATCTTACTATGTATGAGTAGGAGATGAAAGATTAGGTAACCTATAATAGTAAAATTGATATTAAAGAATTAAATACTTCTAGTAATTAACTTAACTACAACTTTCTTGATAGTTGGTAGTCTTCAACAAATATGGATGATCATATGAGACTCTATTTATATAATTCTATTAGACAATCTCCTCAATCTCCACTTCATCATGGCATTATGTGAAAGAAATTTCTTTGGCATCACCATTTCCATAATTAATGATGAGAGGATGTACATCATCTGATTGTAAAAAATAGTTCCTTTTTCCTTCTTTGTTTCTTTTCCATTTACCTTTCAATCCTTTTCTTATGAAGAAATTGAATTGAATTAAGCCAAAAGGCACACAAGTTAAACAAAGTTGGTTTCAACCGATTGAGCAAACTCTCCGGAAGAAGTTGCCAAGATAAGAGCTAAGTAGAATTACAGAAAAATTGATCATCTGTTTACACAAGTATAAGGAAAATCACAGGTTTCATATGTTGTTGAAGTAATTTGTATCCCCAAATCTGTACTTGGAAAATGCTAATATGGAGTCTAATGAAAATTCTCTTAGGCTATGTTTAGTTGAACGTAAGATTTTTAATAGAATGTAAATTGATGTAATATTAGAAAATTGTTGTTTGTGAGAGATGAAAGAGTTCATAATGTAATATAGTGAAATGTTATTTAGAGGAAGGGTTTATAATGTAATATAATGAAAATTTGTTTATCATTTTATATTTCATCCTAAACTTTCCAAATAAGAGGTTTCTCATTTTTACTATTTAGGATGGAATAGGATGTAATGTGAAACCCTCCTCTTCCATCTCATTCCGTTCCATTACATTATAAACCCTCCTACCAAACGATAGAATAATATTACATTTCATTAATAAACCCCTAACCAAACATAGCCTTAGTCCAAAGTTACATCTTGAAAAACTCTTTTATTCCTCTTATTCCAAATAGCAGCTATATTGAATGTCAATGCAACATAAAAACATCATTTAATAGTAATGCTTTGATGCTTAATGGTATAACCCCATTCAGTTATTTCATTCCAAATACTTGGTGCATTGGATACTCTGACATATCTGTAGTAGTTGCTTCTAGATCTTTTTATTGAACTCACATTGAAAGAAGGGATGTTGCAAATCTTCACCTTGCTTACACAAGATTCACTAGTTAGGCATTTGCAAGAATCTGGATAGTTTGGATTTCATAACCATCCATGCAATTATGGAAGCTCGAGGATTATGGTGTTTATGCCATACCATTTTGGTTCAAGGAACAATATTGATGTTACCTCTTAAGAACTTTTTGCTTGATTGGTTTGTGAAGCTCCGAGAACTTGTTAGTCTCTATATGATCTTGTCATCATCTTCATTAAGGTGAGTATGCATAATTTCCATTTTGATACATCTACCTTTCAGTCCTTATTAGATATAATATGTCATGACGATTCATCAAATTTATTAGATGAGCATGTAAAATGTTATGTTTTCATCTCTTAATATTTATTGTTTTTACCTGATGAAAAATTCTCTCGTCCTCTGAATTGCCTTGTTTTATAGGTCCTCCATTGGTTAGGGACATCCGCGAGCTCCAGCGGAGGGATTAGAGCATCATGATTCAGCATATTTATCGAGAGGAGAATCGGTGTGCGGATATGATGGCTTCCTTAGCATTGGCTTCTAGCCCAGGCACTCATCTTCTCCAAGATCTCCCATGGCAATGTTCATATATTTTCTTACAAGACAAACAGGGGGCCTTCCTCACGAGACAGCTACGATAGTCTGACTTAGTTTGTTTTTTCCCTTGTAATAAAAAATGTTATGTTTTCATCTCTTAATATTTAGTCTTTTACACTTATTTTATGTATGGATATACTAATTATTTTTAATTTTGATTTAATTAAGATGTAAGTAGAGGTATTAAGAGCAAAATGAAGATAACTGGACAATTATGGATAGCTTCAATATTACTTTTTAAATTGGGTTAGCTTTCTCATCCATACTTTGATTTAGTTAATTTAAGATGAAAAAGAAAGTTTAGAACAAGATTTTATACTTTTATGTTTGAGTTTTGAGAGATACCAAATACATCAAGGTAAAAACCAAGCTAGAAGATTCTGAACTTATACTGCTAACATTTTGGAATAAAGGCTTCATATCAAATGCAAGCATATTGAAGCCCATAATGTCTGTGATGGTTGAAAATACGTCTTATTTAAAAATAGCGTAAACCTAAGTTTTAGGAGACATATATGCCTCTCATCGCCTTTCTCTTTTGTTTTCCTTTTGAGTACTTGTCCAAGGCCTTGTGTGGATAAACTCTTATACTTGGTCTAAGGAAATCAAAGCATTGAAATACATAAAATTATGACACCTATTTTATTTTTGTTTTTAATTTTTTATTTCATTATCAAATATTGAATTTTTAGCGTTTAACTTAGATAATTAATTAGTAAGGATTGATTAGATCTCATATTTTCTAATTAACCATAAGTAAAGATTAAAGAGAGATAATAAAATAATTGCAACGGTAAATATTCAAAGTATAAACTGGTAATTAAATAATAAAAATAAAATAAAAAATAAATGCACAGACATGACTATTACATGAGGTGTGAAGGAGCTGTTTAAAATTTTTAAACAGAAAGGACATCATTTATTTATTGGACGAAGTAAAGATATGAGTACCGTTCTGTATCGGTCGGTATCATACCGACCGAAAAATAGAATGGTACTAATGTCTTCATTACTAACTGCAAGTACCGGTCGGTACTCGCTATACCGGATGGTTCCGGGCCGGTACCACGAAAACTCTCTTTTGGAGGACCAATATGAAAATTTTCAAAAAAAAATTATCTTACTCCCCACCCCCCC
>JANIIA010000002.1:17219528-17232930 GCA_027478495.1 Erythroxylum alaternifolium
CCATTTCTCTAAAGGAAATAGTGTAAATTTTGTGGATTAATGCAATGAATGGTTTTTAAATTTTTTTGACTTTTAAATGATGTTAGTTGAAGCCGTGTGTAAGTTGGAATTGTTTTGCTCTAACATACCATTATCACAGGTTATGTTCCTGAAAGTTTGGGTATGTACCCTATGGTAGTGGGATGTTACATTTTTGGTATCAGAGCATGGTTTGGCATCTTTAGGGACAAATATGAGTTAAAATATGACAATTAGTGAGATATTTCGATAGTGATCACAACTTTTGTTTGTTATAGGCCACCTTCTATAGGAGATCACATTGAAGAGTCAGCTGATATGGAGTCCATAGGAGTAAATTTAGAGTCTCCTATACCTGAGTTCGCTCAAATGCCTCCGAGAATTCCTGTAAGGCGAGAAAGAAGATATGATAAGCTGAGAAAATAAGGGGCTGTGGACTTCTACGGAATTATAGACCCGATTGAAGCAGAAGGGTGGCTTGAGCAAACTGAAAGATTGTTCAACCAGATGGACTGTGAGGCAGATAAGAAATTTGACTATACTGTCTCACTCCTGCAAGGTCCCGCATATCAGTGGTGAAAACCGTTCTGGGTAGTACCACCAGACCTTGTAGTTTGACCTAGGAAGATTTCTTGAGAGTGTTTCGAGAGAACTACATGCTGAAGATTTACATTAATCAAAAAATGAAAGAATCTTTAGACCTGAAGCAAGGCAAACTCACAGTGGCAGAGTATAAGATAAAATTCAATGAGCTAATGGGATATGCAACTGCATTGATCCCAACTGAAGAAGAAAAATGTAGATTTGAGGATGGTTTGAACATAGAGATCAAAACGAGACTAAACATTTCGAACTTGAACGGTTTTACAGAACTCCGAGTAGCCTCGATCAGAATTGAACAATTGTTGAAATATGGTCAAGTAGAAAACAAACAAGAGGTTAGAGGTAAGAGGCAAGACGAGTCTCAGGCTGATTCTAGCAGAAGCTTCAGAAAGTGTCAGAACAGATCATCTCGATTCCAGTCTAGATCGAGACAATCTGGATCTCAAGGAAGAGGTAGATTTGTTTAGTCTGGGGGAGGCAGAGGACAGATGTCTGCCAGTCAATCGCACCAATTGCCTGAATGTGAGCACTGTGGTAACAAGCATGGTGGTGAGTGTTAGTGGATATTGGGAGCATGTTTTCGATGTGGCTCATATGAGCATCAGATTAAAGATTGCCCTGAGATGTTGGAAACACTGTTTGGAGCTAGAGGAGGAACTATGACTGAGACAACAGTTCAACGGAGTAGAGCTGGCAGACCCGTACAGAGAGGCAGAGGTAGAGGTAGGACTCAGTCAACAGGGCCCAGTGTCAGGACTGAGGTGCGGAGCAACCAGCCGCAATCGTAGGTCAGGGTCTATGCCATTACCAAGCAGGAGGCACATGACTCCCCAGATGTGGTAGCAGGTGTGTTGAATGTTTTTAATTTTGAAGCATATGCACTGGTAGATCCAGGATCTACATGTTCATTCATCACTCTATATTTGGCATCTAGATTGCATTGTGAGCGTGAGGCACTAAAATATAGATTAGTAGTGAGTACTCCAGTGGTTAGCACAACAGTGATTGGTGAGGTATGTAAGAAGTGTATAGTTCGGATTGATTAGGCAGAATTAGAAGCTGATTTGATTATATTGCAAATGAGATAGATAGACCTCATCTTAGGCATGGGCTGGCTCACTGCTCATAGGGCAGTGATGAACTATTATACTAAGGAGGTAGTGCTTGAATCCCCTAATCAGCTGAGAGTGGTGTTTTAAGGAGTTAGTCAGGCAGTGCCAGCCCAACTAATTTCATTTCTAAGTGTTTTGAGATTGATTCGAGGTGGATGTGAAGCCTATCTGGCCAACGTGGTGGATACTCGGAATGAACAAACTATTCAGGACATTCTAGTTGTTAGGGAATTTCTAGATGTGTTTTCGACTGAACTACTAGGATTACTCCCATATAGGGAGACGGAGTTCACTATTGATATTGTTCCAGGTGCCGCTCTTAGATCAATTCCTCCAAATAGGATGGCACCTGTTGAACTAAGGGAACTAAAAACCCAGTTGCAGGAATTGTTAGATAAGGTTTCATCAGGTCTAATGTGTCACCTTGGGGAGCTCTAGTATTGTTTGTAAAGAAGAAGGATGGCATCCTGAGATTGTGTATTGATTACCGACAGTTGAATCAGATAACAGTTAAGAATAAATATCCACTGCCGAAGATTGATGATTTGTTTGACCAGTTATAGGGAGCTCAGGTGTTCACAAAGTTAGATTTGAGATCGAGATATTACCAGCTGAGGATAGCTGAGGCGAATGTTCCTAATAGTGCATTTATAACCAGATATGGGCACTTCGAGTTTTTGGTAATGCCATTTGGATTGAATAATGCTCCGGCAGCTTTTATGGAATTGATGAATAAGGTATTTCAACCTTATTTAGATCAAATTTTAATTGTCTTTATTGATGACATTTTGGTGTACTTGAAGTGTAGAGAAGATCATGTGGCACATTTGAGAATGGTTCTTCAGACAATGAGGGAGAAACAGTTATATGCCAAGTTCAAAAAGTGCGAATTTTGGCTTGATCGAGTAGTATTTCTAGGTCACATCGTGTCTGGACAGGGCATTCAAGTGGACCAAAAGAAAATAGAAGTTGTAATGAAGTGGGAGGCTCCGAAGATGTGTCTGAGATTCGAAGTTTCCTTGGATTAGCTGGGTATTATAGAAGGTTTATCGAGGGGTTTTCATTGATTTCGGTCTCTTTGACAAAACTTCTGAGAAAGAATGTGCCTTTCAGATGGAGTGATGATTGTCATAGAAGTTTTGAGGAGCTAAAGCATCGGTTAACTTCAGGAACTGTGTTAGCTATCCCATCAGGTTCTGGAGGTGATGTTGTGTATAGTGATGTCGCATCAGGGTTTAGGATGTGTACTAATGCAGCATGGTAAAGTAATAGCATATGCATCGAGATAGTTGAGGTCTCATGAATTTAATTACCTAGTACATGATCTGAAGCTTGCTAAAATAGTGTTTGCCTGAAGATCTGGAGACATTACCTGTATGGTGAAACCTTTCAGGTATTTACTGATCATAAAAGTTTGAGATATCTGTTGAGCTAGAAAGTGTTAAATATGAGACAGATGAGGTGGATAGAATTGTTAAAAGATTATGATTGTATAATTGAGTATCATCCTAACTAACCATATGTTGTAGTTGATGCATTGAGTAGGAAATCACATAGCAGTGTAGCACAAATACAGTTATCGAGGTAATCGAGCCTAGTTAAGTTGAGAGCATTTAATGTTGAATTAAATTTGGAGCAAAATGATACATTGATAGCTACCTTAAAGTTGAGACCTGTTTTGGTCAAAATAATCAAAGAGGCTCAGAGCACAGATCCAGATTTAGTGAAGTTAATTGAGAAGTTAAAAGTGAATCCAGATTCTGAGTTTGAAGTGAGAGATGATACTTTGAGGTTAAAGAAAAGACTATGTGTGCCCAACGTTGATAATTTGAGGAAAGAGATTTTAGAGGAAGCACATTTAGCAGCTTATGCTATGCATCCTGGTACTACCAAGATGTATAACACACTGAAATAACATTACTGGTGGCCTGGCATGAAAAAGCAAGTAGCAGAATTTGTTTCTAAGTGTATAACTTGCCAACAGGTTAAGGCTAAGCATCAGGCTCCAGCTGGAAAATTACATTCGTTACCTATTCCAGAGTAGAAATGGGAACGAATCACGATGGATTTTATTATGGGTTTGCCAAGGACTCCGGGGCAACATGATGCCATTTGGGTCATTATAGATAGACTGACCAAATAGGCTCATTTCTTGCCAGTGAGAGAAAATCTTTCACTAGATCAGTTAGCTCAGCGATATGTGAATGAGGTTGTGAGATTACATGGGATTCCAGTGTCCATAGTTTCAGACAGGGATCCTAGATTTACCTTAAAATTTTGGGGTAGTTTATAGACAGTTTTGGTTACCAAACTAAATTTCAGTACGGTCTTTCATCCTCAGACAGATGGTCAGAGTGAGAGAACGATCAAGACTGTCGAAGATATGCTCAGAGCTTGTGTTTTGGAGTTTCAGGGAGCATGGGATAAATATATATCTTTGATTGAATTTGCATACAATAATCAGTATCACAGTAGTATCGATATGGCTCTATATGAGGCGTTGTACGGCAGGAAGTGTCATTCGCCTTGATACTGGGATGAAGAAGGTCTAAGAATTGTCGAAAGCCCAGAGTTGATTCAGGACACTGTTGATAAGGTAAAATTGATCCGTAGCAGAATTAAAATGGCACAAGATAGACAAAAAAACTATGTGGATCAACACATGAGAGATATGGAGTATCAGGTTAATGACAGAGTATTCCTAAGAGTATCACCCTAGCGAGGTGTACTGAGATTTGGCAAAAAGGGTAAGTTAAGTTCTATGTATATTGGTCCATATAAGATCATTGACAGAATTGGACCATTGGCTTCTAAGTTAGCCTTACCTTCGGAAATGGCTCAGATACATAATGTGTTTCATGTAAGCATGCTTAGGCGATATCGGTCAGATCCAACTCATGTGATACCGACTCAAGAGATTGAAGTCTCTAGTAATCTGAGCTATGTAGAAGAACCAATTAAGATAATTGGCTATCAAAATAAGCAATTGAGGAACCGAGTGATTCCAATGGTGAAAGTCCTTTAGAAGAATCATTCGAGTGAGGAAGCCACATGGGAAACGGAGGAACACATGAGGACTCAGTACTCCTACTTATTTGATCATTCAGGTAAGAATTTCGAGGACGAAATTTTTGTTAGAAGGGGAGAATTGTAACATCCTATTACCCATCTTAAGGCTAGAATAGTAAATTATGAGAAATTTATGTGAAATTAGAAAAATGCACGTCATACATAAATTAATTGTGACATACACATTTATTTTGCACATTCATATGATTGTACATACATTCATTGGCATTTACGGGTAAATTGGTTTATACATGGAAATGATGGATTTAATTAGAGTGTATTAAATATGATTTGGCAATTTTTGTACATTTTGAATATTTTGATATTTTTGGTAAATTATTTTGAGCTGAAAATTTTATTTGGAGATTATTATTATTATTTCGGAATTTTTGGTGAATTGAGAAATTTTCTGAAATTTTGGGGTATTTTCGAACAAAAAAGAGACAAATAGACCGATAGCATTGTGACATGTAGCAGCACAAATAAGTGACAAATGTATTGCATGCAAAAATAAAGGACACGTAGCAAGTGGTTTGGAGAAAAAAAATTATTTACCTTTCTTTCCTTCTTTCATTGTTTTCTTCACCGAAATTTTCACTGTTTACTAAACCTGTTCTTCCTCACTCATCCACCAAAACATCAACTATGCTCTGTGTGTTGCCTGGAAGGATAATTGAATCAATCAAGTAAGTGGTGGTTTTAGTTTTCTGGATACTAGTTTAATGGTTGAAAGTCAGTTCATACATGAATTGAGAAAGTTGTGTAGTTGCGGTGTTAATGAAGAGTTGATAATAGTGTGCTGGAAACCTTGGTGAATCATGATTTTTTTATGATAGTTTAACATCCCTTTATAGTCACGGTGAATGAAGGATGAGAGCATGGATATGTTGTTTCTGCATATGTGAGGATTAATATATAATAAGATAGAGTTGAAGTGAGTTTCGAGCTTGCAAAATCACTGAAATCGTGCTTAGGAAGAGTTCAGAAAATTCATGAAAGTTGATTTATAATATACTATATTTTTTCATTGTATATGCGTGGATATGTTGAGTATGTGTAGAAATGAATTTAAGTGAGTATAAGGGTGAGGAATGAGGATATGATGGGGTTCTAAAACATGAACAGGTTTTGTTTATGAAATGAAAGTGTAGAAGAAGGTGAAAAATGCATTAGATGTATGTAAAATAGAGAAAAATGCAGAAACTGGACTTTGTGTGAATGAGTATACGTTTTTTATGTTTATGATGTTTGTTGGATTTTTGATTTATTTGTGTTGAGAGGGGTTGAGATGAAGTAGAAAAGTTAGTTTAGGCATAAGTTGTATGAGTTGGATAGCCTAAAAGTGGAAAAATCTGGAAAGAAAAAAAAAGAAGGAGAAGAAAGACTGGGTTTCGGTAAAGAAGATGAGTTTTAGAGAGAGAAAAGGTGATGGGTTGCATGTAAGAGTTTATGAACAGAGTATTTCATTGAACAACCTTGAGTCTTTTGCCTATAACTTTTTCATCCAAACTCAAAATAACTTGAAACTTAGGCCAATGGATTCCTAGGACATTTTTCTTTCTCTCCATAAAAATTTAGAGTTATCTGAATTGATTTGAAAGTGATTGCTAGGATGAACGTGTGGAAGTCTGCTGGAATGTTATGAATTGAAAATTTTTCATGATCATGCTTTGGTTTTCTAATTATAACCTGAGCTGTAGATTTCTGAATGAGTTCTTTTTTGATTCATAATAAACTAGAGATGTATTTCTACAATTTTTTTGAAGAGGTCAAATTTTAATTCTCTCTCTTTGATTTTCAGAATTGGCATGGAATTGAGTTTTAGCTTAGGCTGTAGCACTACCAGGGATATAAATCATATTTTGTGATTATTGAATAAAATTGATTGATTTGGTCTGAATTAGGCTGAGTTGTCTTCTACAAAGTTGTAGCTTACTCTATTATCTTTAAATTGGTATAAATTTTGAAATTTTTTGATGCCTGAGCTGAAAGATATTTGTTGAACAATTAGAGGGTATTATTATGTGTTATCCAAAAGTTCAAATGTACATAGTCTGAGGTATTTTGTGTATAACTCATTGAATACTGAATCAAATTGGATGATCATAGAGTCGTTAGAAACTTACGACAATGTAGAACAATGTTCTAGAAGGAAGTATTGCCTAATTTTGTCATTTACCTTACCATATTAATTATGTAAAATAGACCCGAAATCATATGGGTAGAAAATCTGAAGGAGTCTATTAAGTTATCAACTTGATTTCACATTGTTTTAGTTTGGTCCAAATTATAAGTACCTTATGATATTACTAAGGGCTTTGATATCTAATCAATTTGATGATCAGAGTTATAGTAAGATACCCGAAATTGTCATGAACATGCATTGTACATATTCAGTATACATAAATGTGCATAAATGAGTATATAATTGTGCAATATTGTGATAGGTGAATGTATTGTCTGTATATAGGAACGCATTGAACGACAGCATCCTGACATTGGCGGTACTTCAAGGCAATAGCTTTTTGGAGCAAATTGTGAGTAACCTAAGATGGTCTCACCATGTTGTATTGTACTTTTTGAACTGTATTGTGATCTTATTGAATTGTACTGAATTGTGTTTATTATGTACTAGATTCCGGACAATTTTCGTTCGAGGAATTTTGATGCATGAGAATGATATTGGAAGTGCTACTTGAATGTGAATGTGTCTACCTAAATGATTTTTTGATTCTCAACTAAAAAGTTGAATGCCTGACCTAGTCTGATGACCACTGCTACTGTGACTGTTACTCATGTAACTGATATTGTGACTGATATACTGTTATATTACATGCTAATAAAAGTGATTGAATTTGGTAACTAAACTGTGGCATGCACTTCATTCCGATGCATGTAATAATAAGGAGTTGTGACTGATGTTGCTACTGATACTATTACTGATAAGAGCTTTAAGCTCGCGCATATGTGGTTCGAGCCTATGGCTCATTGTGATCATTGAATCACTGACTGACTGACTGAGCCTGATAATTCGGGATACTATAAAAGCACACAGTCACAACAATATAAAAATGAATGTGAGTCTCATACATATTGCATCCGCATACAAAATTTGCAAAGCTATGTGAATGACGTTATATGATTGAACTATTTAATTGAGAAATGATTTATCTGTGATAGTATTTGATACTTGTCAAGTGGCTTGAAACTGTGTGATTACCTATTATGATTGATCTTCTTTTATGACATGAATGAACCATCAAGGATGGTTAGTCTGCTGAGTTCACAAAACTCATCAAAATTACACTGTTGCTTTTCAGGTTCGAGAGTGAGACGACCTAGCTTCTAAGACTTTGTAGAAGTATATTTTGTGTAGTTGTTATGGTCAGATTTGGTTCAAAGGTTGGTCAGCTGGGATTGAGGACTTAGTTGTTTCTTTTAAGTTTAGAGTATGTGGTGTGTACTGAGTTGTTTATGTTCATAGGACAATGTTGTATAAATATGGATGATATTGTGCTATATGAAACAATGTAAATCATGGTTTGATATAATGTGATAACAATTTAGGTTTTTAAAAATCTGTGATTGATGATTTAGTGTATGATGCCATGTTATATACAGTGAAGATGAGATAGTTAACATGTCATTTCTAACAGGCATGTATACGTGTCTATGATGGACACAAATGCATATGTTAGTTGGGAATGGGGTGTTACATTTTGGTGTTAGAGTATGGTTTGGCATCCATCGGGATATGTGATGGTATTAAGTGTGAAATGTTGTGAAAATGTCGGATATTAATTGAAGTTATTGTGTATTATAGGCTATCTGGCGTAGGTGAACAATGGAACACTCAGCTGACCTGAGATCTGAAGGAGCCAGTAGAGAGTCATCGATATCTCGACCTGAGCGAGTGCCTCCAAGAATTCCTAAAAAAAGGAAAGGAGGTACGACAAACTGAGAAAGTAGGGAACTGTACATTTCTATGGCAATATAGACCCTGCAGAAGCTGAGGAATGGTTAGAGCGAATAGAACGAGTATTTGATCAAATAGATTGTGAGTCAGACGAGAGATTTGACTATGCTATTTCTTTGCTACAAGGCCCGGCTTATCAATGGTGGAAGACTGTTCCCGGTAGTGCCACTAGGCCATGTACTTTGATTTGGGAAGACTTTCTGAGGGCTTTCAAAGAAAATTATATGCCCCAGGTATATATGGATAGAAAGATGAAGGAGTTCATGGATCTGAAACAGGGTGGAATGTCTGTGGCAGATTATGAGATCAGATTTAATGAGATGATGAGGTATGTTTCTGTCTTAATTCCTACTGAAGCAGAAAAATGCAGGAGATTTGAAGAAGGCCTGAACATGGAGATTCGGACAAGGCTAGCTCTTCCTAACCTGAGCAGTTTCACTGAACTCAGAGCAGCCTCGATCCGAATGGAGCAATTGTTGAGAGACAGTCAGTCTGAGCAGAGATCAGAGACTGGTCAAAAGAGGCCTAGCGAGTCTCAGAGTAGTTATAGCAGAAGCTTTAGCAAACGTCAAACCCGAACATTTAGACCAGCAGCTAGATCTAGACAGTCAAGATTCAGACAGAGGGGTGGTTTTACTTAGACTGGGAATAATAGGGGTGCAACATCAGGACAACTATCAGCTTGTCAATATTGTGAGAATAAGCATAGTGGTGTATGCTGGAGATTGACAGGAGCCTGCCTTCAGTGTGGCTCACTTGATCATCAGATCAGAGATTGCACATTGATGTCTAGGGCACAGTCTGGTGGGAGAGGGAGTAGAGTAACAAAACCTACTATTCAGCAGAGCCGAGCTAGTGGAACTGGGTAGAGAGGTCGTGGCAGAGGGAGGATAAGTTCTAGAAGTGTTACTACGAGGACTGAGGTGTAGAGTAATCAGTCGTAGTCTCAAGCTAGAGTCTATGCCATGACAAGACAGGAGGCTCAGGATTCTCCAGATGTCGTCGCAGGGTGTTATCATTATTTACTTTTGAGGTTTATGCATTGCTAGATCCTGGATCTACGTATTCATTTATCACACCGCACATGGCATCTAAATTGCATTGTGATAGAGAATTCTTGAGATGTGGATTAGAGGTGAGTACACCAATTGGTAGTACTAGAATGATTGGGGAGGTTTGTAAGAAGTGTCTGATTCGAATTGACCAGGCAGGGCAGCAGATTTGATTTTTTTACAGTTGAAGGAGATAGATGTTATCTTAGGCATAGATTGGCTCACTACTCATAGGGTTATCATGAACTGTATATGAAGGAAGTGACTTTAGAGTCTCCTAATCAACCAAGAGCAGTATTCAAAGGCATTAACCAAGCAGTGCCAACCAGACTGATTTCATTTATTAGTGTCCTGAAGTTAATGTATGGTGGATGTGAGGCCTATTTGGCCCACATGATTGATACTCGAGCTAAACAGAATGTATAGGATATTCCTGTGGTTAAGGAATTCCTAGACGTGTTCCCCACTAAATTACTTGGTTTACCTCCAGATCGGCAAACGGAGTTCACAATTGACTTAGTTCTAGGTACTGCTCCTATATCCATTCCTCCATATAGGATGGCACCTGTGGAGCTGAAGGAGTTGCTCGAGAAGGGATTCATTAGGCCCAGTGTTTCACCTTGGGGTGCTCCAGTGCTATTTGTGAAAAAGAAGGATGGTACTTTAAGGTTGTACATTGATTACAGGCAACTTAACCGGGTTACAGTGAAGAATAAATACTCGTTGCCTAGAATTGATGATTTATTTGATCAGTTGCAGGGAGCTCAAGTATTTACTAAGCTTTATTTGAGGTCTGGATATTATCAGCTAAAGATAGCAGAAGCTGATGTATTGAAGAGTGCTTTCAGATGCAGGTATGGACATTTGAGTTCTTAATAATGCCGTTTAGGTTGACGAATGCCCCAGCTGCATTTATGGAATTGATAAACAAAGTGTTTCAACCTTACTTAGATCGGTTTGTAATTGTGTTCATTGATGATATTTTGGTGTATTCAAAAAGTAATGAGGAACATACTGAACATCTGAGAATAATTTTGCAAACTATGAGAGAAAAACAATTGTATACGAAATTCAGTAAATGTGAATTTTGGCTTAATTAGGTGGTATTTTTGGGTCATATAGTAACGGGACATGGTATTCAGGTGGACCCAATAAAAATTGAAGTAATAATGAGATGGGAGGCACCAAAGAATGTATCAGAGATTTGAAGTTTCCTCGGATTAGCTAGTTATTACCAGAGGTTTGTCGAGGGGCTTTCTTTAATCTCATCCCCTCTGACTAAACTTCTAAGGAAGAATGTGGCATTTAGATGGAATGACGAGTGTCAGAGAAGTTTTCAAGAGTTGAAACATCAGTTGACTACGACGCCGGTGTTGGCTACTCCATCAGGATCTGGTGAATATGTGGTATACAGTGATGCGTCACATCAGGGATTGAAATGTGTATTGATGCAGCATGACAAGGTGATAGCCTATGCATCGAGACAATTAAGGTCTCATGAGACAAATTATCCAATACATGATTTAGAGCTTGCAGCGGTAGTTTTTTGCTCTAAAGATATGGAGACATTACTTATATGGTGAGACATTTCAGATAGACACTGATCATACGAGCTTGAAATATCTGTTAAGCCAGAAAGAGCTGAATATGAGACAGAGAAGATGGATAGAGTTACTGAAAGACTATGATTGCACAATTGAGTATCATCCGAGAAAGGCTAATGTAGTGGCTGATGCTTTGAGCAGAAAGTCGAATACTAGTATAGCTCAGATCCAGTTATTGAGATTACCAAGCCTGATACAGTTGAGAGCTCTGAATGTGGAGTTGAATTTAGAACAAAGTGAAGCACTGACAGCTACATTAAAACTGAGGCCAATGTTGCATGATCGGATCAGAAGAGCACAGAGTAAAGATCTAGAAATGGCGAAATTGATTGAGAAAGTTAAGAAGAATACAAATTTTGAGTTTGAATTTAGAGATGATACATTGTGGCTAAAGCAGACACTATGTGTGCCTAATGTTGATGATTTGAGAAAGGAAATCTTAGAAGAAGATCATATGGCCGCTTATGCTATGCATCTGGGTACTACCAAGATGTATAACACATTGAAATAACATTTCTGGTGGCCTGGAATGAAAAAGCAAGTGGCAGAGTTTGTTTCTAAATGTATAACATGCCAACAGTTTGAGGCTGAACATCAAGCTCCAGTTGGAAAATTGCATTCGTTGCCTATTCCAGAGTGGAAATGGGAACGAATTACTATGGATTTTATAATGGGATTGCCTAAGACTTCGAGGCAGAATGATGCAATATGGGTTGTGGTAGACCGATTAACTAAGTCAGCACATTTCATACCCATACAGGAGAACAATACATTAGACCAGTTGGCTCGGAGATATGTGACCGAGATTGTAAGATTACATAGGGTTCCAGTGTCTATTGTGTCAGACAGGGATTCCAGATTTACTTCGAGGTTCTGGAAGAGCTTACAGTCAGCTATGGGTACACAGTTGAATTTTAGTACAACATTTCATCCTCAGACAGATGAACAGAGTGAGAGAACTATTAAGACTGTTGAGGATATGCTCAGAGCTTATGTTCTGGAATTTCAAGGAGCTTGGGATCAATACATAGCATTGATTGAGTTTGCTTATAACAATCATTATCATAGCAGCATTGGGATGGCACCATATGAGGCACTGTATGGTAGAAAATGTCGATCACCTTTATACTGGGATGAGAAAGGTTTGAGAATGATTGAAGGTCCAGAATTGATACAGGACACTGTAGAGAAGGTGAAATTGATTAGGAGTTGAATAAAAGCAGCTCAGGATAGACAGAAAAGCTATAAGGAACAGCATAGAACAATTATGAAATATAATGTTGGAGACAAAGTGTTTATGAAAGTGTCGCCTTGGTGTGGTGTACTGAGATTTGGTAAAAAGGGCAAGTTGAGCCCGAGATACATTGGTCCTTATGAGATCCTTGAGAGGACTAGACCTTTAGCATATAATTTAGCTTTGCCTAACAAGATGTCTCAATTGCATAATGTGTTTCCTGTAAGTATGTTAAGAAGATACAGATCTGATCTTACTCATGTATTACTAGCTCAAGATATGGAAATTGATAGCAATTTGAGTTATATTGAAGAACTGATCAAGATAGTGGGTTATAAGACAAAGCAGTTAAGAAACAGAGTGATTCCATTAGTGAAGGTTCGTTAGAAAAATCACTCAACTGAGGAAGCAACATGGAAAACCGAGGATCATATGAGGTGACAGTATCCCCACCTAATCGAATCATCAAGTAAAAATTTCGAGGATGAAATTTTTGTTAGGAGGGGAGAATTGTAACATCCTATCACTTGGATTAGGTTTTAAATGGTGATTATTAGAGATTATGACGCATAACTCATGTTTATGCATAATATGGCATAAACATACATGAAATTATTGATCTTGCACATTACAATTATTTGTACATGCATTCATAGTCATTTTCCGGGTAATATTAATTGTTAAAAATGCAATTAAAATGTGAGTTGTGAATTATTTGCGTTAAAAAATTATTT
>JANIIA010000002.1:17283080-17304220 GCA_027478495.1 Erythroxylum alaternifolium
AGAACTCATTTTATCTCCATAAGAAATCATTAATCTCTGTAGAAATTGGTTAAAGGACAAAGGGTTGCTAGTCTTAAATTTTTTAATATATGTGCGTTATTTTATATGTTTATCACATCTAAACAAATTCTTTATCTTGCTTTAGACAACATGAAGCCGGAAGACGTTGGGCATAGCGAGTTGCAATTTTTTTATCGTAAAACCGCAGTCAAAGGGACTCTAAGGGTCAGCTACATAAACATATACATGAGTGATAAGTTTTCAGTGTGTCTAGTTGCCTCTATCTGATTCTATTATGACTACTTGGGTATTCCTTGAGCTCCCGATCTTTAAGCCTTCCATATCCATGACCCGTAAACCGAGTAACTTTGAAACAAGTCATTCATATGTCTTATATAATTAAGGCTAATTTGAGGAAGTAGTAGTAGTTAATGACTGCTGAAACAATAAATACTTATTCTCAATAAATACTTATGTATTTGAGATTACTATTTTGGTAATTACTGAAACATGAAAATAGGTGTTTGACAAGTGCAGTTGCGGTTATTGAAAAGAGATTAAATAATTAAAAAGTTCATTGATTTAATAAATTATTAATTGATGTATAAATAATTTAAAAATATATTATGAATCATACAATTTTAAAATTATAAATAATAAAATATTAAATTAAAATAAGAAAATATAAATAAGATAAATTTAGAAAATAAAATATTTCATAAAAATACAATATTAGTCATATGAATTTAAAATTATAAATAATAAAATATTAAGTTAAAATAAGAAAAATATAAATAAAATAAATTTAGTAAATAAAATATTTCATAAAAAATATATTATTAGTCATATAAATTTTTCATAGGTTGAACTTAACTTTTTATTAGAGGGTATAATAGAAAATAATAACTATCATAAGGTTATTAATGGAAAGTAAAAATTTTACCGCAGAAACACTTTTTTACCGCAACTCTCTTTCTACTTATCGATTTCTGCAATAATACCGTAATTTTCTTTAATCTCTAATTATCCACCCGTAGATTCAAATATATAACTGTGTTTGAAAACTACGATAAATAAATACTTATTCTTATCATACTGCAGATCCAAACGTTGCTAGAAGCATGAATTTCTTCTATGGGTGCACGTGCATCATTATTACCGTGCATTGCATGAAATAAATTATATCACGTGAATTGAATTCATCGTTAATCACCGACCTTATCAAATTGAATAATTGATCCAAGTTCTTTGCAATTATTGTCAATTCGCTCTCTTTGCTGATTTGATGTGATTCATAAAATATGTCGACCGACTAATTTTATTTAAATATTTCTTTAGTTATTCGGTGTTGGTGTTGGTGTTGGCAAGCTTTAAATTAAAGTTACTCCGACCAAAAATTTTAAATGAAAATTAAATTTAAATTATATTACATAGGAGAAGAGTAGGTAGTAGTAGACTATAAAGGCGTGTGCGATTGATCTTGTCTCTAAAATAGGGATAAGAATCTTTTGCTTTCCTCATCCAAATCGTTAAGCTTCCATTTGAAATATATTAATTTGATATTATTCAATCATTAATTATTTTGTGACCATAAAATTATAGGTTCAAATTATAAAGAAAAGATTATGTATACTTTTAATTATATTTTTTATTTTTAAATTTTATTTTAAAAATAATATTTAGTTGATTATATGATAATTTAATATCGGTTCACCTTAAACCTTAATTACTTATTGAAATGGAGTGAAAAAAATCGATATTTTCCTTATTTAAAATGAATTTGAAAATTATGGGTTACTATTTTATAATTAAACGACCACAAAATCAATATTTTTAAATTTTAACATTCATTATTCAACATAACAAATATTCATAGGGTTACAAACTATTGGTTAGTGTCCCATTAAAAACAAGAAACATAAAGTCTTAAAGGAAGCTCAAACTATAGCTTTCCCTTGCTTTTCATTGTATATATAATAACATTTAAATAATACTCGCTCGATCACTACAAAAGTCACAAGCTGACATGTGAATTGGTTAAGATGGCATAAAGAGTAATTTGGCTTATGTGGTTCACCTTTGAGTACTTGAAAAGTAATAAATAAGAATTAATATCATTAGCTCAAATAATTATAAACGAAACTAAGAAAGGAAGGATGAATCATGAAAGTTAGCTGAGATACTTTATAATCCATATCTGGCAAAAAGATCGCATTGTTAATTTATTGGTAGAAAATAAAAAATGTGACTCACAATGATTTGGTGTAATAATAAACGTGTTTTTTTAATATCTTAAATAACATAATTAAATACTCCCAACAAAGAAAAAAAAAGATATAAATATGAAGTCAATAGTAAATTCAACTAATTCAACTGATTTAATTGTAAAAATTTTGAACCATTTAATTTTTTAGTTTAATTTTTAACTTTTTCAGTTTCATTTACTTTAATTATTCTTATTATTAAAAACTGATCAGTTAATTAATTAATCAATCAATTTTTGTGAATTAATAAATTCTTATAAACTAAAATAAATCAATTAATTTTTATTTAACAATAATTTTTTAATTAAATTCAAATTCTTCTATAAATAAAAACGAAATCTTTCAATCATATTTCAAATTTTTTAATTCTAATCAATTTATAACAGTCTAATACTAATTAAACCTTTTAAAATTTAAACTTATAGTCTTATTAGTTTAATCATCGGTCCGTTTTTAAAACATTAGTACAGAGGCAGGGCAAAATTGATAGTAGGATTGAGAGTTTTAGAAATATGAAATGTTTTTACACCATTCTCATGATTTTACTTTGATGAGTCAAAACTTTTATGGAAGAGTGTAATTTAGGAGATGGCGATGATAATAGAAAAAGGAATAAGCCTGCGACAGGGAGAGTATACTCTAGGAGAAAGAAAGGTGGGCCATAGGGGAGTTAGTTAGTGGCTGAGGTGGCAAGTGGTTAGGTGTAACAAGTAGTTTCTCTCTAGGTGGTTTTTACGGGTTGGAGCACCCTATTCCAATAAGACAGTTGAGCCACCTGAAGAGAACAAAATGCATTGGAAACTTGAGCACATCGCATATAAATTTACAAGTAATTGATTACAAGCAATCTCTCTCTCAAACTTCTCAATTCAAACTCCACGAATGAAAGCAAAACTCATCCTTGAAGATATAAAATAATGAAAAAGGAAACAAAACCAAACCCAACTAGCAACATCAAAGATCAAGATAACAGACCAAGCTATAAAATTCATAAAGCCCGTCAATTCTAAAGTAAATCACAAACCACAAAAAGCTCAACCAGAAAACCTTGCCCCTTCAGCTCAGCTTCAGTTCTCCCATCTGAGTCACCCAAGTTTGAGCTATAGCTGCAGAGAAAGTCTAATCTTGGCTTCTTACCAGACTAAATCCACACCTGCCAATTTCTTCAAACAAACTTCTACATTACATGATCTCTCTCCTGTGTAGAGCCAGACTGAATGTCTTCTGCCTTACTTGATTCATTATCTTGTGTGGAGTTAACTTCATTTACTTCAGAAATTCCAGGTTTGATATCATCAGTGGAGGCCATTTCATTTTCTATTTCTGGTTTATCCTCTGCTTCCGAAGGCTCTGGTAACTCCTTAACATTATGTGCAACTTGCGTCATAGCTATATGAGTATCTTTCGTTGAGCTTGCTTCACCATCTAGCAATTCTGAATGTGTTTGTCCACTATCATGGCATTCATCCACAACTGGTAGCTGCTCAGTCATGTTTGGAAGGATGACCTCCTCAACATCGACTATTTCATTAAGTTGCTTCAAAGATGAGTCAATATCCTCCTTGGTTTTCATTTCAAGAAGTGGAAGCTCCTCGCCAGAAGCCAACTCACTTCTTTCAGTTCCTTCATCATTTGGGTTGGATGAACCCAGTAGCACCCCCGTGGCAGAAGTCAAATCATTTCTTTCATTTAGTTCATCATTCGCATTTGATGATGCCAACATCACCTCTGTCTTTGTTTCTGAGGCTTTTGGCTTGGTAACATCAACATCCTCCAATGATGTTGATGTTGCTCCAAAAACCTGCAAATTTGAGCTGGTTTGGCCAGAATCTTTCAGTTCATTACCAACTGGTTGATGTACAATAGTTCTGGCAAGGATAATCTCCTCACTCTCTAATCCATTGTAGCGTTGCTTGAGAGCAATATCTCCAATAGTTTGAACTTCAAGAACAGGGACCTCATTTGTAGAATCCACTTTGTTCACATCCTCCGGCTCATCCTTGGAACCCGACGGCCTTGAGGGCTCCTCATATTTTGGATCTGATATTTGCTGCATAGCAATATGAATGTCTTCCAAAGACTCTGCTTCAACTACTTGCAAATCTGAACTGATTCGTTCAGGACCAGCCGATTCAGCTACAACTACCTGATCCTTTATTCTGCTAGGAATGATGACCTCCGCAACATCTGCTCCTTCTCGAAGCTGCTCAAAAACCAACTCAATATCTTCAACAGACCTAACTTCCAAAACTGGGAGCTCTGCCTTGGTTTCTGTCAGGCTTGCATCATTTGGCAATATCTCGCATTCATGATTTTCTGGATCATTTTCCTCTGGTATTTTTTCATCACCAAGTGTTTCACCAACAACTTCTTTGACACTGAAATCCCCAACTGTATCCAATTCTGACAACAGATTTTCATTAATCTCCTTTATCTCATCATCTTCTTCATTGATACTTTCCTCAGCAATAGGAGACCCATAAGCTTCTACGAGAGAATAGTTGCGTTGGAAGACCTGACCACGGTCCTCATAAACAATTTTATCAAAATTATCTTCCTTCATCCCTAATCTGGCAGCTGGCGTATAATACTTAGGACTATCAGATGGGACTAAGGAAGTCATAATTCTTGAGATGATGTTTTTAGAGTCACGGATGCCTGATACAGAAACATCTCTGGTGATGCTCACATGCTCGGGAGGGTCTTCCAGGATGACAGACTGTTCCTGCACGAAGCCACACTCGTTGTCATACATCACCTCTAATGGCTATCTCAAAGTTAAGTTACCGTAATTAACTTCCAAGTTAGCATTTGATTGCAGTAAGAATAAGATGGTACAGGCTGTCGACTAGAATCAGAGTACACAAAGGATCAAAAAGTCAATTATATGAAAGGACAAGTCAACATCAAGGATCATATGAGTGAAGTTGAAAATAATGAAGACCAACACCTACGAGTGATGATCCTTAAAAAACTTCAGAATTCTTTGTATGGCAATGTACCTTAAGAAATATCTTGTTAAGTCATAGAAGTTTTGAAGTTTTCCCTACATATTAAACATGATAAACAAATAAACCTCAACAATGGCGCAAATTTCAAGATATCTTTTCAACAACTTGGCATTGTAATCATTGATACCCTTAAAATTCTTTCTAAACAACCATCAGTTCAAGAGTAAACAAGAAAAAGAGTCACTAATTTCAGTCCAAGCACAAGGCATGCTTGACAGAATTGAGCAATCAAAATGCCCAATAAGAGCGCTATGCAATATAGGTTACATGAAAATGCAAAAGCATCACCAAAACTTTCTTTTTTATTATGTCTTTCTTTCTTTCTGGCAGGCAAATTCACTTGTTGTTAAGTAGAAGTTAATGCTCACACAACTTCTAAATTATGTCTTACCTGTTGTCCACCATGATTATCAACAGATGGGTCAACAATGGATTTATCTAACCAAGAGAGCTGTGGCTCCACCTCAAACAGGGGTTTCTCTTCAGAAAGCACATTTTGATGAGTAGATCCCGATGAAATAGCCTTCAAATCCACGTCTTCAGATTCTTTATCTCTTAACTCAGCTATTGTCAGAGGTGAACCTATTTCTGGAACATCTAATGTTCCAGAAGATGAAGAGGAACATGAAAGGAACTCATTGAATGATGGGGGGCTTGAATCATAAACAGCATCTTTGTGCTGACGATTAATACCCGCACAAGTTGCCAAATTGACATCTGATTCACGCGAAGATTGTGTAGAAGAGCCATGTATACCGATTGTGCTGGTTTTGGGCTCTAAAATGCCTTCCTCTTGATTTTTTTCTACAATACCACTCACAGAGTCAATTTTCGGCTCTGATAATGTTTGATTTAGTGTATCAGAATCCTCAACACAATCAGCTGATGGATCTGAAACAGGTTCAACGAGTTGATTATCATCTTGTACCTTACTCATCCCATCTGTAAACTGAATATCTGTAGCAACCAGCACTTCGACTGGTTTAGCAGGTTCCTGAATACAATCACTTTGTGAGCCCACAATAGGCTCCTGATATTGGCCACCATCTATGTCCACACCCACGAAATGAAATTCTGAATCAGCTGAACCTTGACTTGAAATGTGAGATCCCACAATCTGAGTGCTTTTTGACTCGAGAGCTGCAGAAATGGCATCTCCATTAGGCAGTTTTTCATCTACTTCTGACAAAGATGATAGGCTTGATCTACTGCTGTCCTCCTCTTCACCTTGTTCCATTTTCAGTAGTATTTGAGTTGTATTTGGTTCCACAGGAGTTGCCACTCCTGAAGCAGACATACTTGAATTGATTTCATGGTAATTCTCAACTTCTCCCAAAGTGATCCCAGCCTCATCCTGATCGGTATCTCTCTTCTCAACTTGTTCTATGTCCCCAAGGTCAGCATCTTCAGAGTATAGGCTCCCCCGCTCAACAAGAACAGAAGCATGGTCCATGTTGGAGATCAGATCTGTATCTTCTTCATTAGGCTTCTTGTCATCCTCCTCCATAGCTGAACTTAAGGATTCAGCATCGCTCACCTTTGAATCACTAAGTTCACTTAATTGTCGTTGGATATTACCATAGCTTGTTCCTTCTGTGCAAAACCTTTCGGGTACAAAGTATGGTTTCCAATGAAGATCTTGTCTGTCTTGTTTGGAGGCCCCCAGAACAGACGAACCCACGCTGAAACTTTCATGCCTTCGGAAGACTTGTTCCCTTTGTTGAAACCATGAAAACTCCTGTTGAAAACTATCTCCCTTGAGATCAGGTTTTTCCTCGTTTGGATCGTATGGAAGGTCAAAAGGGTTTGCTCTTGGCAATAATATCGATGGAGCAGAACCAGGAGCATCATCATATGGGTCAAAAGGGAGATCAAATGGGTTGCGTCTTGATGTTGAAATGGGTGGAATATTGACAGGAAGATCTGCCCCATCAAAGTCTATAAGATTCTTTTCAGCCATCAATCTCATGTTTCTACGAGCTCTTCTCCGTGCAATAAGAGTCTCCAGACGTTGGTTTCTTTCAAGCTCTAAAGTACCTAAATCCATAAGATTCTTCTGATCATCCTCTGTCCACTTTATAGCAGATTTACTCTCGTCCTCTTTTTCTCCATCAGGCTCTTGCTCCTCTTGATCATTGTCATTATCACTGTCTTCTCCATCTTCAGGGTTTTGGGATACCATGGAATTGGTGTAGGATCCTTGATGAGAAATTTGAGCTTGATGTGGAGCTTCCTCATCTAAAAGCGGGTGGAGCTCGTCAAGCATTGGAATGATGTCTGCCATAGAAGCATCTGGCGAGGAACTCTCTGCTCCATCAGACTCAGATTCAGAAGTATCTTCATCATCATCATCATCATCTTCTTCTTCCTCCTCCTCCTCCTCCTCCTCCTCCTCCTCCTCCTCCTCCTCCTCCTCATCATCATCATCATCATTATTAAATTCCTCATTATTGTTAATTTTTCTTTTTCTTTTTCTTTTTCTTCTTCTTTTTATTATTATTATAATTAAATTCCTTATTATTAATTTTCTTCTTATCATATGGCTTTCTAACATTTTGTGATAGTTAATTTTTCCTTCATATACTTCGTAAATTTGGTCTGACTCATGTCATCATTCATTATATAGTCGCAATTACAGTATAAAACAACAATGGAACGATATTGAAAATAAATTTAACATAGGGCTTTAAATTACTAAAAAAGTTATTTAGTTGAAAAAATAAGTTTCATCTCTATTTTAAATAACTAGACAAAATATTTAAACTTAAAAATAATCTTCAATGTGTGGTAAGAAACCTTCTCACCCATAAGTCTTCAAGAAGGCACAAAACTGAAAAACACAAGCATTTTGCAGGATGATCAGGAACTTTGCCTAAGGGTCTATTTGGTTGAATGTTAATTATTGGAATGAAATGGAACAGAATGGAAGGAAATGGAATGGTTTATAATGGAATGTAATGTAATAAAATGAAACGTTGTTTGGGAGGGATGGAAGGGTTCATAATGTAATATAGTGAAATGTTATTTGGAAGATGGATGGAATGGAATGTAATGTATAATAAATAACTATTATACCCCTTATATTAAAATGATCATTGCAGGAGGTTTATTATTTTATTATTAATTACAAACAATTTATTATTAATTATATACAAATATTATTAATAATTATCTAATAAATTTTATTTTATTATATTAAAAATTATTTCATTCTATTCTATGTGATTTATATTTAAAAATAATCTATTTATATTTTTATTTATATAGAAATATATACAAATAATTAAAGAATAATTGTTTATATATTTTTTATTTTCATTAATAAAAATTTTATTAGATTTTATTATTTTATTATTAATTATATACAATTTATCATTAATAATATAAAAATAATATTATTAATTATTTTATAAAATTCATTATGTTAAATATTATTCTATTCTATTTAATATATTAATTTAATATAATATTATGACTTAGTCACAGTTGGTATTACGAAAAATTATTGAGGGTATATTAGGTAGTTTGTATTTATTAGTTTACATTCCATCCTAAACCCTCCAAATCGGAGATTTCTTATTTTTACTGTTTAGGATGGAATGGAACGTAACATGAAATCCTCCGCTTCCATCCCATTCCATTATAAAACTTCCTTCCAAACGATGGAAGTGTGTTACGTTCCATTCCATTCCATCCTCAACCCCTCAACCAAACAGAGCCTAAAGCAGTATCCCTTTCATCATTTGTGAGTCCCTCTGTCTCACCCAGTGTACCATCCCTTTCATCATTTGTGAGTCCCTCTATCTCACCTAATGTACCATCTAGCTATTCAACTATTTGTTAAGTATACGTTTCAGTCCTAATACTCTTACACAAAATTTCTCCATTCTCATTTATGGTATCATTCAACATTTTGGAAGTAGTAATACTTGAATCTACATGACTTGGCTCTCCCGTATCATTATTCTTTTTTCTCCTCTTTGTTAAAATATTTTCAGCTTGTCTTTCAAGAGTTAATGTTTGAGGTTGGGTAAAGGATTCATTTATGTCATGCAAACTATGCTCAACTTCATATTGATCTTCACTACTTTCATATATCCCACCTATACCTTCTTGCCTTTCCATTTCTTCAAGAATATCCACAATTGTTTGTGCATCATTTCTAGTTGCATAATCTTCTCTATAGATCCCAGTCAATTCATCATAGAAAGGAAAACTCTTCCTTCGAAATTGAGCAACATCTTTGTGACTCTAATAAGATGAAAAAAACAATATCAATAATTTATATAAATGACAAGAAAGTAGTTAAAGAAAATACTTAAAACAAGTTAAAAGTTCAATACTTACCATTAAGTAAGAATTCTATATATTATCTTCAGTAGTGACGATCTTCCTTTCGATGTCCCATCTAAATCCACTAGTATCTTTCCTTACCATATCATATAAAATGCTCCACTCTTTCTTTAAAGTCTTAATCCTAGACTTTATGTGAGGTCTAGCTTTTAAGTTTGAATTAGGGGCTTTGTTGCTACCGTTCTTTCTAATTCATTAAGATAGTCAGCTTTAAATCCAGTATCAATATTGTATGTTCCCAAGTTATGCAAATCAACTACGTAGGAAAATAACACAACATCCTCTTCATAGTTCCACTTTCTTTTTGTTCGTTTTGAACTTTGAGAATCAATAGTTGACGGGGAATTCATTGAGATACTTAGCTACCAAATTAAAGCAGTATTGATAAATAAAAATAATCATGATAATAAAGAAAAAATAAAAACATTAATAAAATATTTCATTTTATTAACATTAAGCATCAACAGCTTACGAGAACAACATAGTCTGCAATAACAACGCACAACATAAAAAAAATAGAGTACAACAATTTACAGATACAATCATAAAAAACCCCCTAACAATAAAACATAATAGAACACCTAAAAAATATTTTCATTTTGCCTAGATGTTTGCCATTCATTGAACATTTCGAGTGCCAATTCAATTCTCCAATTTATCCAAGTATTAGTTGAGTCAATAGTAGTTATATAATTCTCCTCAATAACTAGATTTGTGTGAAAATAATCCCCTAAATTACTCTCTATAGGATCAAAACTCATCTCCTGCCTAATAAAATTATGAAGCAAACAACAAGCTATAATAATTTGATTGTGTGTCTTTATTGGATAAAATAATGGACTCCTAAGAATAGCCCACCTAATTTTTAATAAACCAAAACACCTGTCAATTACATTGCGTGCATCCACACATTTCATATTAAAAAATTCCTCTAAAGTTCTTAGCTGGTAACCTTGATGCCATTCATTCAAATGGTACCTTTGGCCCCTAAAAGGTACAAGGAAGCCCTCACAATTTGTATAACCTGCGTTAACTAGGTAATAGCAACCTATATATAAAACACTACATAAGTTATTTAATTTACATTATTTTATATACAAAATTTGAAACAACCTTCCTATATCATATAGGAAAGCTTACCATAAGGCACTTTTAGTCTATATCTCCTAGTAATTGCCTCACAAAGAACTCAATCATTATGAAAACATCGACTAATTGTCTCACATGATCTTCTAAATTTTTTCTTAATTACTCGATTTTAACATAATGAGTAATAATATGTAAGAAAATTAATACTTGTTCATCAATAAGCATGTTTTTTATTGACTTTAATCCTCATATACTTTCTAACATTTCACATAGTTTTAAAAAAGCTTGTCTATTCATCCTAACTATTGAAATAAATACTCATCATTGTCATGCACAATTCACCTCACATAATCTCAATTTGCTTAAAAATTTAGAAAATAACATCTAACTCTTAGCTTATAACTATATAAAGAAGCCTCCGATGCCGACAAACTTAATAGCCAACTAACAGCATTACACAACTGCAACCATACAGTCAAGGTAACCACAATCATTTTTGTTCTTTGCGTATTTCTATGTAAACCCAAACGCAAACAAGCCATGACTGCAAAAAATAAAATTCTAATGTATTTACATAAATTTGTTCAAACAATGTACGATGTAAGAGAACAACCACAAAATAATTCAAAATAGTTTGAATGTATGATGTAAGAGAACAACGATGAAATAATTCTAATCTTGCAAAATCTATTGGAATGGCCCTGCTAAAAAGCTTGTATCATGATAGTAGCTGAGACCAAGACTTGTAATAATCCAAAATTACAAATAAATGTCTCATACATTCTTTTTGTCCAAGGAGCATAGCCCAAATACCATAGTCAGATACCTTTCAACTTTGGTCAATTCTCCAAAATAATAAAATTTTGTTTCTAAAGTTGGTCCTTAGAAAAGTAGGACATAATTGTTAGTGGATACTATCCCATTTTTCCATATGGGTTATAAAAGGAAAAGAAGTCAATGGCCTTTGATTTTAGAGGCTTACGCTTCTTTCCTATCAATCGTGTATTTGTAAAATGCATTAAATAAGTTCTTGACATTGACATAGTTCTTAAAATTATCAAAGTTCAAATTCAGTAAAAACACTATGGTAAAATAAATTAGTCCATAGCTCTATTTAAAGGGGAAGATTCATGGTTCAAATCTCTCATCCATAAACTATGTTAAGGATAAATAGATGCTAAAGTTCATTGATTTCAAGAAAAGCAACAAGATAAAATCACATTAGTCATTTTAAAATCTATCCCAGTTTTAGGATAGAAAATGTTGGACAAACTTAAAACTACAAGAATAGGCATACCTTGTAGTTGATTGGAGGGCTTTAAAGTTAGCAACACATTTTAAATTATCTGCAAAATCATTAAGAGGAAGGATGTAATTGATAATTAAAATATGAGATGTCAAATAAGTACTGCCGAAGCATAATTTCGAGTTGGAAAATCAAAAACTAAATCATTTCATTAAAAGAGGATAAATTTTTTATATCCAATAATTTGCTTATATCCGTTGGAAAAGCAGGTATCTCATTTAATATTCAATCCATTGTTTCAAAAACATAACACTACATATGACAACGTAGGATGTTGGAAGATAAAAAAAGGATCAGTTGTAGACTTGAAAATGAATACAGAATAGTGCTAGTATAAAGATTAATTTGGTGCGAATTGTGAAAAAAAAAGTGTATTCACTTCTAAACAAATTATCTTTATTTTTTTCAGTTATCATATAATAAATCAACTATTTAAATAAAATTCAATTTTGTAAAAATAACATTTTAGGAAAAGATAAATTATTAACATTTTTTTAAATAAGCTCTTGCTTCTCAACTGGTTTCTCCAATTCAAAAACCCTATTATATTCAAATTGAAGAAATTTAAAAATTGATAATATACTGTTATTAATGAACACTTGTAATAAAATTCAATCATTATCAAGGATATGCAAAAGTTTTTCATCAATAAAACTAAGGAATTATTGTAGGAAACGTTAAATAATTAACAGGTTCCTTGAAGATTCACACCACACATCATAATTCCATACATTAGAAACAAAGGAGCATGATGATTGGGACTTTGTATTTAAGACAAAAAGGTCTTATATGCAATCATCGTTTTCTCTTTAGGATATCTCTCAAGCGATTGTATGTCACAAAAAGGATATAAGTTACAAAATAAGATTAGAAAATGGTCTCTTAAAACTTTTTCTTGATCTAAAAATAAACTTTTTACAAGATCAAACTAAATTAGTGTAAACTTAGAACTATAACTAGATATAAAGTGTTTTTATTACATTTATAACTAGAATTTGTTCATTAAAACCTAAAATTATTCAAAGTTACTGAAATTGACAATTTACAAAAGGATTTTATTGCAAATGATACATAAAAATGTTATGTTATTTACCATTTAAATTATATTCTATAACTACATGGAAAAGTGGCACTAAAGTACATGTACGTATAGTTTGTAGTAGTTCGAATACTCAAGTGCTCATGATTCACTTTATCTTAAGCCATGATGCACACGAAGCAAAGATAAAGCGACCCCCTCCCCTGTAGTTCTCGCTTATGAATTGACCACACAAAAAAATGGGAAACAAAAGAAAATTTATGAATCCTTACCACCATGAAAGTGTTATTTGGGAGTTTATTTTTAGTAGCCAAAATGACATTGGAACCATCTAAAATGTTTTGTTCAAGTTACTAAGCTCTAGACAGGACTAATTAACAACTAATAACAAGATATTATCAAGAATCAACCACATTTTCATTTAAGTTGAAAAAATATGTATCAACGGACATACAACTTAATTGCATAGTTTATCAAGAAAGTTAAAAGGTAAATGTCAATTAAAACACTGAAAATTCATTATTTTGTTTCAATTGTTTCAACTGCCAACCACTTTAAACAATTTCATCATAAAACTACATACTTAAAACACAACTTTTCATCATTTCAAACAATTTCATCATAAAACTACATACTTAAAACACAACTTTTCATCATTCTTATTTCATCAAATTACACATTTCAACCTAAACTACTCACTCCAATGATTCCATTTGTCTTCTTTAATCCATAAAAAAAAGAAAACAAAAGATGGTAGATTCTATAAGAAAATAAAAGGCATGGGTTTTATTCTTGCAAAAGAGAGACACAAATACAAGAATTACTCCAACAATGAGAAAAGGCAAATAGATGCATCAAAAGTATGGCTGAAAATTTATGACAGGAATGAGGGCATATGTCAAACATAAGTCAACAAGAAAGAAAATTAAACTAGTTTTGAGAATTAGTGATATATATGTACATTATTCACAAACATTACTTTATGAGAATTTAGCCCTAAAGTTTCCTATGTACTGCTAATCCAAATGACTTATTGAATATAAAAATCCTTCTAGTAAAACTAGATGAGCTTTTTCTTTTCTTTTTTTCTTCTTTACTTACAAAGATCAAAGTTATGAAGATCAACAAAACCTATAAACAAAACCTAATCCCTCACCCAATCGAAACAAAACATAAACATGATTCCATCAACAAAACCCCTCACCTAAATGAAACCCATCAACAAAAGCCCATCGCGCATGGGAAAGAACACGAATAACTTACCTAAAAGAAAGGACAGATGGTAGAAGGCTGGGTTGATTTAAAGAGAGAGGCAAGTTTCTGGAGAAGAGAATCGAGAGATAGAGAGAGAAAATGAAGAAGAAGTTAAAGTAGGAGTGAAGGATAAAAATGTCCTCAACAAAATGACTAATTCTCGAAATACATAAAGATAGGTGAGAATGGTCTTTAGTTATTACCGAAAGTTAAGGAATATCTAATCCTAGGATTAGTTATTCTGTGTATTTTTCCTAACTAAACAAAGGCATAACTAAGTTTTAAGAATACACCAGGAATAGAATACTTATTCCATTGAACCAAACATGCCATTAGGGAATCAGCAACATTGGAGTTAATCAATGGTCCCACAGAAATTATCATACTAAAAGTTGATTGACTTCCTATATGCTTCTGTTCTTGATGAAGTAGCTATGTATCCATTTACACCAAAAAGATTGCTTGTCCTTCATTAATATCCAAAGTCTTTTTGGAAACATAATTGAGTTCATAGTTTTGATGGAATAAATCCCGAAACAACCTTGATTTCTAGGGGTGCAAATTTCTTTCAATTTCACTATAGTTTTGTGACTCTTCTCCTTACTACCTGTCCATAAGAAGTTTCTGAAAAGACTATCTATAGCCTTCAAAATTGATCTTGAAAGAGATAAGTGGGAAGCCTAATAGGTGGGAAGCCTAATAGGTGTTGATAGAATTGAGGATCGAGTTAATAAGCTGAACTCTTCTTATTTGCAAAAGATGTTTGGAGCTCTAAGATAAGATTCTGGCATGTATTCTATCAAGCAAATCTCTATAATCCCTTGACTTTAATCTGTATGGAGAAATGGGGATGCCTAAATGTTTCATTGGGAACTCCTGTGAATAAAAACTAGTTAAGGTAGAGATCATGTGTTACAAATTCAAGGCACTCTTACATAGAAATATGTTGCTTTTGGAACAATTTATTTGAAGTCATGATGTTGTATGGAATATCTTCAGAGCTTTAATCAAGCTAGAGATAAAAGTGGCATCAGCTTTTGAAAGTAGGATCATATCATCTGCAAAACAAAAATTGGTTGGTCTAAATTTACCACATTTAGAGTGGTATTTGAAATCCTTAGTTCGTGCCATGACATACTCAATGATTTTATGGAGTGTTTGAATCACCAAGGTGAAGATGTATCACTATAAGAAAAATGTTGTTTAGCGACGTATATTACCGATGGAAAACATAAACATTCCATTGGTAAGTTAGGTTAGTGACGAAATTTATTGACAGAAAAAAGGTGTCGTAGAAATGGCCATAGGTAAGTATACTGATGGTTGTTTGTGCAGTCGATCGTCAATAAATTACCGAAGGTTAATATTTTTCTGTCGACAGATTTACCAAAGGTATTGTTTGTTATGTCGGTAAGTTTGTTACAACATTACCGACAGTTATGTTTGTTTCGTCGGTAAGTATACCAACGATTATTCTACAGCAAATCCGGTCGATAAATTTGGCGTCAAAATTGGTTATTCCGCCTGTGATTACTGATGGTTTGTTGTCATTCATTGGTAAATAGAATTAATTTTACCGACAAAACAACAAATGTTCGTTAGTAAATTAACTAGAAAAGGTTTTTAAAAAATATACCGTCAATAAATTTTATTTCATGATCTTATGCTTAATGCATAATTTAATCAATTATAAATTATCTGTGCATAATAATTTGATTTATTTATACATTTAATTTGTTTAAACATAAAGTTAATTGATGATATAAAGTTAAAATTATCTTAATTGATAATAAAAGCATTAAATTGTACATAATAAGTAGTTGTAATTCTAATGAAATGACTATAAGTACACTATTGATTTGGTGACTGCGAATGCTCTGATTTGTGCGATGAGGTGTTACCCCTCCGTTTCAACTCATCCACCTCATTGTGGAGCTGAGTTATGTACTCCATCGACTGTCGCAACTGAGTTGCCAATGTCTACATTGTGCTTTAAAGTTTTTGGATTTCATTGGTTATGGACCGCCTACTAGATGCTGCTATATTGGATATGGAGGATTGCGAATAACATGTGTTCGCAAATGAACCTAAGTTGAATATCCTTCCAGGATGGTCCCTACCACCCACTGTATAAAGATAGGTTTGAGTATCATCAACATCTTCATATTGCGGAGACTATCATTGAATGCTTTCTTATATTTGGTCCTATTAGAAGGCAATGTTTATATTAGTAACTAATAATTATTAAGCATTAATATTAGACTATAAATTACACATACATTTAGTTCTCTACATTGGGTGTTGACGAATGTCACACCGTCATGTCACACCATCATACTTTTTAGTGTGAGTGTGTAAAAAGAGCTGACGGGGTGTAGGCCTCATGTCTATAGGCTTTTCCCACAAAAGAATAAAATGTTATAAGTGAACTAGAATTTATAAAAAAGTCGATAGAGTTTCCTCTATTTTTATGATATTTACCCCCTATTGAACAAAGAAACAAGTCAACAACACAGCTATATATGGCACCAGACATTTATAACATTACCATCCTTCATAATACATATATTTTCATTCCAAAATTCACAAATCAAATTTAATTGAAATGCATCAAAGTAAAGAAATCAGAATATAAATGTAAAGTGTAGATACTTACAAGTCTCTCTGCATGCTCGTGGTGGGTAATAGATCCTCCCATATGTATGAGAAGACTCTCTCCCTCCGGTCCACCATGTCTGTTGGTTGAATTACGCTCTGAAATGGACATTGCCTTGGGTGATGTCCAGTACTACTACCAATGACTCTATATTTGTTCAGAAATGTAAGGCGGTCGTACACCGGCCCTATGTATCGTAACAACAAAGTCCTGATAATGTGTATGTGCTCGTCTCTCTCATACTTTATAAATGATCACGTTAAATTCATAATCCCAAAAAAAAATTCTTTCTGAAACAAAAGGAAAAGCATTCGATAAATACTTATATAATAATATTTATCAAATTAGTGTATAAAAATTAATTAAAAAAGAAAATAATAATTTTTGTTGTACCTTAAACTTCTGATAGTAAAATTCCTTTGTGGCCTGAGAGATATTCTTTCATACATAACCCTCAAGATCAATCTTCTCCTTGAATTTGGGTGTCATAATTCTTGAGCACGGTCCAAATAGAACCAACCTAATATAAAAATAAATAATTTTATAACATTTTTAAAATTGAAACCTATAACTTAATTATAAACATATAGTGTTTCATGTATTTTCATTTACATATTATTGAAAATTGTAATGTAAGTTTTTCCATCAGGTCCCTCAGCTCCAAGCTGGTGGCCTCCTTCTTTATCCTCATTGTTTACCCCTGATATCTCTGTTAGTATAGGGGTAGTGAATGATATAGCAGTGGTGGATGCTGTAGTAGCAGGTATGGAAGGTGATGCCTCATCTGCAAGTGCAGTAGTTGGAGGGGGAGGAGGTGATTCAATTCTAGCTGTTACACCATAAGATGTTTCACCTGTATAGCATGTACCTCCGAATTGTGGTCTAAATCTTCGTCACATCATATCCTGTCTTTTCTTTAGTAGCATATTTCAACTTAAAATTAATATTTGATTGAATTTTCTAGAAATATTACAACTTGTATTCAATATTTTATACAATATTGGAAATGCAGCGTACTCAATTTCAAGTATCTCAATATATGTAAATCAATGTGATGTACATTAGACATTCATAGTGTGAAACTTTTTGGTTACCTTGCTCCAATAAAGTGATCATGTTAACCCCAAATTCCATTTCCTCAAGAAAGAAAATATCAATCTCAGTGTGGCATGTAAACATACCCTTATGTAAATGGATTAGTTAGTTATTTCTACCCAAAAAATAAAGCTTATTAACATTAAGGCTTTAATGACAAAGATAAGTCCTTCTTTGACCAGTGAAACAAAATCAATCAATTTAAAGTCTAAAAGTCTCAAAAACTATCCACGGTTGATTTAAAAAGGAACACAAATACCATTTCCTTTTATCAAGTGTCATCGATCTAAATGGGCTTGGTTTTGTTTATACAATCTTCTATGCAAGTGTCTCTCGATTTTTCCAAAAAAAAGTGTCTCTTGAGTACAATTGTGTGATTTTTAATGGCACTCGCCAAATAAAAGAATTCGATTTTGTATTTTCCAAAACAATGGCTGCAAATTTTTCCATATCTTCTTACTAGTAAGTTCCATGAGATTATTCTTTCAAAAAAAAGTTCCATGAGAGTAGTAGTAATAATTAAACATGATTGATTTTGGTGAGAGATGTTGTAACTTCTCCCAAATTTTTTTCTTGTTCTTTTTCATCTAGTTTTCTATGTTGAATTTCTATTTCTACTTTAATTGTTTTCTCTATTCTCTTGTTTTCATCCTTTGAAGTTTTCTATTATTTTCCTCTATTCCATCCTCATTCTCACGAATCTCTACCCCTCATCTTCAATCTATTAGGCAAGGTTTTTGCTTGTTCTAGGTAAGAGGGGTATCTTTGTACTTTCACTTCATATCCCATGCCAATTATTATCATTTTAAGTGATAACATTTTAAACTCTCTTTTCCTAACACCTGAAGCTTCTACATTACCCATGCCAACTATTATCATTTTAAGTGATAACTTTTTAAACTCTCTTTTCCTAACACCTGAAGCTTCTACATTAGAAATGTTAATTAGTACCTATGAAATCAAGCTTAACAATTCACGAGAAATCTCCTTCCCACCCCTCCCAAATCGGCACCCTACAGAGCACCAGTACCCTATAGTACTGACTTAATGTTGTGTTTAAGACTCCATTTCAATAAATTTTGTTATTTAAATGTTAAATTGTGCAAGTCTTGAGTCTTAACAAGGATTTAAACAACATAGAAGCTCTATTCTACAACCTTCAACATTCTTCAAATGTTTTCCTTTTGGTAATAGCTAGATTGACAACTTAAAAAAGAGAATCGAATTGAAAAAAGCTTGTTTAGTTTTAAATATAACTGTAGTTGCTTAAAAGTCTAAAATCTTTTAAAGGCTTGAACCTTTAAATTAGAATCTAACAAACTATTTTTATATCCCCTTTAAAACATCTCATTATGTTTCTTATTGGGATCATCTCTCTAAAATCATTTCTAAAGAACTCCCCGATTCTCTAATACCTAAACAATTATCATAATCAATGAAAGTTGATCTACTAGTATTTATTATTCCTCAGTACGACGAATTGTATATTAATAAAAAGAGGAATAGAGTTCAAACTTTAATTGACTCAAATATTCTCTCTTAGAATGTTTTTCTTTCTTTTTACAAATCCGATGCTATGTTAAAATGTTTTTTTATTTTGGTTTAGTGTCTTTCCTACTATACTAAACTTAGATTTGACCAGCCTACATATAAGGTCATCTCAACCAATACTCTCAGGCGATGTGGGACTATGATGCACATTACATCAATTCCATCTATCACGGAAGAACACGCGTCTCACCTGTGGTCCGGGTCACCTTCTATTAGAGGACCGCTCCAAACCAACTCCACAGACCCGCGTGTGCCCATATGCATGAGAGCCCGGCTCTGATACCAATATGGTGTAAGTTCTGAAGAAGAAAAAAAAACTCAATCTCTCATCGGTTTCTTCTCAGGAAATAGGAAATCTCTTCTTTAGGAATCTCTCCTACTCACGATAGTTGGATTTTAACTCTCTTCGCTTTATTGATTTGTAGGTAGGCTATATATAGTCAATGAACAAGCGAAAGCAATATAAACAACTAGACAGAAATTTGAAATAAACTAATAAAGATAACTACCAAAAATTTGAAATAAACTGATAAAGATAACTACTGGAGTTTTTTGCTGATGAAGATAACTACTGGAGTTTTGCGGGAATATTAGGAGGAAGTTTTAACAACTTCAATCATGTGGTGTTGATTTGGCATCAGAGCTCCATTCCTACATTCTTATAAAAATTGTAATTTATATATATCATAGTTGACATATCCTGACCTGAGACTGGTAGTTGTATTTGATTACTGATCAGGCTCTATTATGAAGTATTAACTAGAAAGATAGAGACGATGAGATGTAAATAACTCCACACGGTTGCATGCAATCAATTTAACTCATTCATTCAACTGCAAGAGTATTCTCTGATCAACCTGATATAGATTGGTTTAGTCTTATTTTGTGCAAAGAGAACTTTGATAACCTATGTATTGTATAACTGGTAAGCACCGGGCATCCATGAATGCGTGACGACATAAAGGGGCACAGGCAGATAACCTTCACAACCTTTGCTTCATAAACTCCATTTTATATCATGTTGCATGGGAATGCATGGTTTAGGAGCTTATCATCTTACATCCAAAATCATCATTTCAACTACTCTTCTGCATCTATCTGCCTCTCAATGTTGGACAGATAGAAACTAGACCCACTTTTTATATTGCAGAATGTTACATATTCATGTCAATCTTGCCTAAAAATCTTCTTTCATGCCATCCTTATTTGACTTCATTTTCAATGTGACACCATTTTTATTATTATACTTGTCAATTGTCATATTGCATTTGTTCAGAGCGGAGAGCTTGTAGTATTTATATCATTCTCTTAAATTAAAAATATTATAAATTGATAAATTTTCTACCATTATAATTAATCGTATAATAGTACATATGTAACATCCCGTTTTCGTATAACGGGTTGAATTATAGAAACAGGTACACGTAAGAAATTAGGAAAAATATATCTCATGCTTATGCATTTGTGAACAGTGATTTTTGCACATGAAAAATATCTGTACATGCATTCATGACATTTTCCC
>JANIIA010000002.1:17428849-17443337 GCA_027478495.1 Erythroxylum alaternifolium
ATAATTAATTATTTTTATGAGCGATTTTTATTATAGTTTTCAATAAATTGCCGGGAATTAAACCCCCCCCCCCCCCATTTTGTTACTTTGTTTTGTTTTGAATTCGTAACTCCTTTACCGTTAAGATTCCTCATGGGAACGATATCCACTTACCACTACTACATTAAATTGTACTAGCGAAAGTGATTTCTTTTGAATTTAGTTGCAAGCGATAGTAGTACCAATATTGTTGAATTAAGAGTCACTTTCACCTTCTTGATTGTCTGGATTTTTCAAATTCAGTTGAATGTATTGTGATAGAATTCCTAAGCATTTGTATTTTTCTTCTTAAATATTTTAGTGTTCCTTTTCTTTGATATGGTATGAATGGCACATACTAAGAATATTCTAAACAAGTAGTATCTCCCTTACTACTGATTTTAAATTTGGTAATTCATTCCATAATTTTGGGCCACTAATATGCATTGCAATACAAATTACACAAGGATAGCAAAAGAGATCAAATATATTTGGAAAACTAATAATTGAAGAATAAGTAACTGTGAAATTCATTTTCTTAATTGTATAAATATATAATTTTCAACATATTCAATACAAAGATTATATTCGTTGTCTTTTCATGTGTTTTATTGTTAGTTAAAGGATGAAAAATGATTTATTAGATAGTTTGGAATCTTGACTATCTTTTTACACTCTACAATTTGAATATTACTTATAAAATCTCTTAACATGATTTATCTGTAAATCTCCCTTAATTGTGTCTTATACATATCATTCGATCATTGCTAGTGGAATCAGGGAAATAAATTGTCAATTGTCATACCACAACCAATTTTAGGATTTACTAAATTATAATTCAGTGCTTTTGTTATTGCCTACTATCACTTTGAGCTAAACCCTTAAGCTTTCTCTCAACTTTATAATCTATTGTAAATTCCATAAGGTTTAAGAGTTAGGTTTAATCATACTAAAGTATTTACCTCTTAAAATGCATATGAATCCATTAGACCTTTGGAGACTTATAATCCTAAAAAATCTTTCAAATCCCTGCAACTAACATTGCTTTGTTCTTTGAGTTAATAGATTGGAACTCCAAACTTCTATTTTCCAAACAGACCTCAATTTATTTGTTTTTAGCTTTAAGGGTTTCATTTTTATTTCCTGTCCATAAGAGGTTCTTAAGTATTCTTTCGATATCTTTGACTAGATTCAAAAGTATGTCAGATAAGAGCTTCAATATATGTGCATATAATTCAAAATAGAATAAATTAGTTATCTTCACGTGAAAGACAAATTTTAGTTGTTATAATTGTCAATTCTCCTTTGAATCTTAAATAAAGGTAAGCAATTGACATAGGTTCTTATTAAAATGGTTACTGGAATAACTAGGTAATTTATAGGAGCTTATATAACGTTGACGCTTGTTAGCTGCTTTATCACATTAGCAGCTTTATGGTTTCCTATTGACACATAATAGCAACTTTGCTTTGATTGATTACCAAGCATGACATTATCTAAAATTATTTTGGACCATTTATAAATACCTTAATAGATTTAAGGTTAGCTTAGTTGAAATATAGAATATCATCTATAAAAGCGAGTTTAAGCTTAAGAATGTTGCACTTGTGGTGAGATCTAAACTTCCCTTACTTATCTATGAGGGAAGTAAGGATAAATTATGAATAGGTGTAGAGAAAAATGGTTTCCTTTTTTGAGTCACTTAGCTCCCGTGAATAACTTAGTGGGATCCTTATTGATTAAGGCATTTAATAAGGTTTTAGTGATATATTGTCTAAACCAATTAACAAATAAAATAGGAAATTCAAATGTTCAAGTGAATATAATAAAAACCTCTAGATTCACTGAGTTGAAGGCTTTATAAAAGCTAATTTTGAGGATGCAACTATTAATGTTTGATTTGCTTTGATAATTCTTATTATAAAGCTCCTTCGTTAAAAAATGTTATCCCCCGATGTTTCTAACATGAATGAAAGTAAATGAAGATGGATTGGTCATTGTTTTAAGCAATAACCTAAGTTTATTAGCTAAAATTTTAAAGAGTATCTTATATATCTTATTACAATTAGAGATTGGTCTATAATCTTGATGATTTGGCACTTTTAGAATTAAGCTAATAAAATTCTTATTGATCTCTATAAGCATTGAACCAATAGAGAAAAAATTTCAGAATGTATAAGGAGATGACATTTCTAATCAAATGCCATATTTTCTAAAAGAACTTGACATTTAGGCCATCGAGATTAAAAGCCTTATTTGCATCAAGGTTAAACAATTCTTCTTTATCCAATCTATTAAAAAGCTTAAAAAGGTTGGCTATTTGTTCCTAAGATATATATTAAGATATAAAGAAAGTTAGATTTATGATAGCATTTGGGAAATTACTTAGACTCTTAAAAAGCATTTGTAGTAATCAAATGTCATTTTTTGACTACTTTTTGATTAATATGGATAACTCTAGTAGCATTTGTGATGGATTATAAATTGGTAGTGTTCCTTCAAATAAGAATCATATTATAAAAGATCTTAATGTTAATGTCTCCATATCTAAGCCAAGAATTTTGTACTTTTATTTAATCAGAGATTTTTGAGCTTTATAAGTTGTAATCGACTTAGACAAAGTTTCCTTCTTTTACTACTTAAAGTAATCATTACTCAGGTACATATTGAGATTGTCATAAGTTAACTCTATTGCTTTCATTACTTCACTAATATTAAGTTTTCTTTTAGTTCCAGTTTAATTGCTTAAAGTTTTTTCATGTATTTAAAATTCCCAATCCTCACATTTGGAAATCTAAACCTTTTAAGACAAACTTTTTAAAAGTTAGAACATCTAGCTTATAATTGTTTAATATAAAAGGAGCTTGTCTTTTAATGATCACCTTGTTTATAATAACCTTTATTGGTGATTGATATAAGTATACAGGGGCTACTAAAGTTTGCCCTGGCATTAGGAAAAAAGTAAAGTTACAAGGGGTTACTTGTGGCTCAATCTAGCTTCGTTCTCGTAAACTAGTTGCCTCTTTTTCTTATTATTTCATATAAAATGATGATCCTCATATTTAAGATCTAGACGATCATATTGGTTGATATATTTTCTAAATTCCTCATAAGAGGAAGTCTTGTGAATCATAGGTCCCTTTATTTTATAACAAAAAATATTACAGTTGAAATCCCTTGAGATGAGTTGTGGCATGAAGTTCTTTAAACTTCTTTTGAAAATATCATATCAAAGTAGTTTCCTTAATGATGCTTATTAGATATATAAATAAATAAGACTACCATTTTAACTAAAGAATAAAGGGAGGTGAATCCAATTTGAAGAATATGATTTATATTTTAAGTGGAAACAATTTACATTAAAAAATGATTAAAAGCAATAATAATGATGTCATTAAAGTAAGAATTATGATTAGTAAGCAAGTTCCAATTATTGTCAAAGACCTAATAAGTTTCTCTTAATCTATTAACTTTTATTTTAGTCTTAAGTAAACCTACTAAAAAAGCCTACTTAAAGAGAAAGCAGTTTCTAATGACTTGTTGTTTAGAGTGACAATTCATCCCTCTCTTGTTCTAGGTCCAGATGGATATAATTATAAAAAGAGGGACTAGTTGAGGCTTTTTTCTTTGGCATTCTCCCAAAATTTTTCTTTGAAAAAGAAGCTATGTAAGTGGCTTATGGTAAGGTTTTAGTTGGTAAGGCCTTTTTAATGAAAGCATGAGGATATGAGGTAAGATAGAAGTTTGAATTATAGGAGAGGTCATGTCATCAAAGGTCTTTTAGGGTTCACTTTCATAAAAGGAATGTGTATTAATTGGACTTTCTCTACCTTCAACTTAATATAAGTATCATATTTTTGCGTAGACATTTCATTTTCCCTATTTAGTAGGGAACCTTAAGTATCCAGAATTAGACTTAATTCCTTCTAATGGGCAACTAAGACCTTATTAAGTAGTTCATCACGTTCTTCAGTAGTAAATACTTTCCTAGTAAATACTTTCCCAATACTTCAATAGAACATTATGAAAATCCACTCATAAAGGATCATGTTTTTGCTTTATCCTCTCTAACTTCAAATGTATCCTCCATTTTTCCAAGAAGAAATGTGTTCCGCCTATATGCTATCACCCTATTTCCAAAATATTCATCAAATTTACCTTAATCTTGAAATTGAAGTAGAACGCTTCCACTAATAGGTGATTGATTCTAGGAAGGAGGAGGTCATGCTAGAAATATAAATAAACTAGACAAATATTTGGATAAGAATGATCCCACCTAAATAATTTTCCTAAAGAGAAAATTTTGAATGAAGAAAAAGAAGGGAGAGAAAAAGAAGAGAGAAATGGTTTAATTAGTCACATGCTATTGAAGAAAATCAAAGGAACCTTTCTATAAATGGTATAATGAGTATATAAGAAAGTATAGCTAAGTCAATAAAAGAGAATTCATTTATTCTTTAAGAAAAAAATTCCATTGTTTCAACGACTAATTTATAGCCTTAAACCAACTATCTCTATAATATCAGGTAATTATCTTTAGAATAGCAGCTAATTATATTTAGAGTATCAGTGCTCCCCCTTAAATTGGTGTATAGATATTGATCATGTATAATTTGCTTACAAAAAATTCAAAATTCTACCTTGGTAGCCCTTTAGGAAAGACATCAACAACTTGTTATATTGTAGGTACAAATGATATGAAAATGATTGTTTCTCTTTTATAAAATACATGTCAATTTCCACATGTTTCATCCAATGATATTGAATTACGTTATAGAAAATACTGATAGCGGCTTTATTATCATATAATAACTTCATTGGGAGCTATGTTGGTCTATTAAGTTCTTTTGTTACTCTTTTAAACCATATTATTTCATAAATTTCTTGAGCCGTTACCCTGTACTATGCCTCCATACTACTTTTGGCCACTATATTTTTTTTACCCCTTCAGGTTACTACATTTCCCCATAAAAAGGAGCAATACTCAAAGTAGACTGTCTGTCACTAATAAACCCTGCCCAATCTATATCAGTGTAAACTTCAACTCTTCGATGATTACTTTTCTTAAAGAATAAAACTTTTTGCTAGATTTTCCTTTAAACATCTTAAGACTATGCGCTTTACTTCCAAGTGTTCTTCATAAGGAGTACACATAAACTGGCTCACTATACTGACAGCAAAAGAAATATCTACTTGAGTATAGGATAAACAGATTAGCTTTTCCACTAGTTATTAATATTGTTTTGTATCCATTAGAATTCCTTACTTAATTCACCAAGCTTTCAATTAATTTATATAGGAGTATATGATGGATTACGTCTGCCCGATCCTAGTTTCTTCTAGAAGATCCAAAATATCTTCTATTGGGTGACTATTATACCCTTATTAGATCTAGCAAATTCTATCCTAGTGAAGCATTTAAGACACCCTAGATCTTTGATTCAAACTTATTTACAAGATTCTTTTTCAAATTCTACTTTTCCTCATATCATCATCTTTGAAAATAACGTGTCTATATACATAATTAGAATTATAATTTTCCTTTCTGCAAAAATTTTTAACATAGTCAACCTAATTATGTAAGGAACTGTGCACAAATCTATCAAACCGGGCCATTGGTAATTATTTGAACCTATATAAATATTTTTTTAAGCTTGTATATTCTTTTCTCAAAACTTTCACTAAATCTTGGGAGAGTCTCCATTTAGGAAGGCATTTTTTTTACATTTAGCTTATACAAAGACCATTTCAGAATAAGTGTAATGGAAAGAAACACTCTCATAATATTCAACTTAGATACAGGTGAAAAAGTTTCTGAATATTCATCACCATAGATTTGAGTAAAACCTTTAGTAAGCAGATGTGCCTTATCTCTTTCAAATGATCCATTAGAATTATACTTCACGATGAATGCCTATTTACATCCAACCAGTGTTTTCCCTTAAAAAGATCTATTTTTTCCTATATTATTTTCTTTTCTAGAGCTCTCATCTCCTTCAAAATTGTATCCCTCCACTTAGGAATATTTAGACCCTCTGGTATATTCTTAGGACTGGAAATACTAGACAACTTAAAAGTGAACACTTAAAATGATGGAAACAAATTTTAATAAAATAAAAAGTTATACAAAGGATATTTAGTACAAGTTCTGGAAACTCTTTTAAGAGTAATAGGTAAATCTAAGGTTTCATCTAACTATGGAACATATATTAGTTCAAGAGGCACTAACTTAATAGGAATAGACTTAGATTGAGATTTACATTGGTCTCCAATTTTTGGATTTGTCTTTGTGTTATATTTTAAAGTATGCTACAAGTTATTTGTTATTTATATCATTTTAGATATTTTCTCAAGAAAACTTTTCTTTTAATACAATATCCATCCTATCTCATACACCTTTCATTCTTTTCCTGAAATTGAATTTGTAAGTGCAATCAAGATGGATCATATTTTCATTATTTGAGACATCATTAGTTTTTGAATTATGATTATCCACATTATTATCAATAAAACAAAGAATCTTCACTAGATGTCTCCCCTAAAGATGAGGTGAGGAAAAAAGATTTATCTTTAAAAAGGTTGATATCTATATAAAAAATGATCTTTTGGATATTGAATCAAAGCACTTTTACCCTTTTTAAATGGAATGCTAAAAACACATTTTTGTGCTATAGGATCAAGTTTTTCTCAATTATTATCATGAATATAAACAAATATAGTACACCTAAACACTTTAAGTGGAAGATTGTGTGATAAATTAAGGGAAGGAAAATACTTATTAAAATAATTAAGAGAGGTTTGAAATTTGTAAACTTTTAAAGACATCTTATTGATCAAATATATAACTGCTAGGATTTCATCATCATATAAGTACGTAAAAGTATTAGTTAACAACATTAAAGATCTTGTGATTTCTAACGGATGTTTATTTTTCCTCTTTGATATTTTATTTTGTTATAGGTGTCAATGCATGAATTTTAATGAACAATATCTTTTTCAATAAAAAAATACCTTAAAATCTTGTTGAAATATTATTTTTTATAATCACTTTTAAAAACTTGAGTATAGTTTGAAACAATGGTTGGATCATTTTATAAAATACTTTAAACACACTCTCAACATTTTATTTCTCATTAACTAAAAAATACCCAAGTAATTCTAATATGGTTAGCAATAAAATTTATGAAAAATATTTTTCTTGATATTTTCTATTCTTGAATGACCTCAAATATCACTATAGATCATAGTGAAGAGTTTTATGGTCTTGTAAGCTTATGTTGAGAAAGAATTTTGATGACGTTTGTCAATTTGATAAATTTTACATTGAAATGAAAATGGATCTTTATTTATTAAAAAAATTAGAAATAAACATCTTATATAACGCAAAACTTGGATGTCCTAATCTAAAATGTTATAACACAATTTTAGTCTTACTAAATATTGAAATAGAATTGAGATAAGTTTTTTAGGATTGCTTATTTGAGTTATATTCATCTTCGACGAAATTGAGACCTCTAACTTGTATAAAAATGATAATCATCTTCCCTATGTTTAAATCCTAAAATTGACAATTAGATTAAGACAAATTAGTTCAACAATTTGATCAATAATTATTTTACTAGCTAATAACAGGTTACAATATAATATAGGAATATGAAGAACATTATAGAGCATAAGATCAAGGGAAATGATAATTGATCCTTTCCTAACCACTCTTAAGAAGGAGCCATCTACTATTTTGACTCTTTAATTTCTTAAACAAGGATTGTTGGAAGAAAATAATTTATTCAACCTGTGATATGATCTATTGCCCTTAGAGTCGATTATCTAAAGAACAAGAAGGATTTTAACTAGAGAAATTTTGAGATAGAAGATATTTATAGATTTTCTTTTTTTTCCTTTGTGAATGGCTACGTGCCGGAAGATGCTTCAAGTCTAAATTTGATAGTGTTGGTTTGAGATGTATGGCTATATCCAAATTATTTTCTCTTTTATTTTTAGGTTTTTAAAGATTTTTCAATTCGTTGTCTTGTATATATGAATCACGTTTACAAAGATTAAACTAAGGCTTTTTGTTAAATTTCCTTTATCCCTCAACCTCTATTCTTTTAGTTACAAGTGTAAAACCTTTAACCTTTAATCTGGATTTTCCAATCATATCATATCTTCTTTCCTTACTTCAAGAAAACCTCTCTGATTAAGGGCAGTGACTTTCTTCCCAAAACTTAACCTCTAACTTCATCAAATTCTTGATTTGATCATACAAGAAAAATATATAACCTATTATTTTCTTCTCTTTTTTGTCAAACACTATTATTCAAACAATTCTAATCATCTTCATAACACAGGTTTAATTCCTACCATAAGTTTACAAGTTTGTTATAAAATAAAGTAATATTGCGGTCTCCTTGCTTAGCTTTCTACAACTTCATTTTTAGTTTGAAAATTTGAGAAGAATTCTTAACATCCAAATACATCTCTCTAACTACACCCTATAAATCTTTTGTTATTTGGCAGAAACATATGTAGTTTTCTCATTACATGTTCTATTGAATTAATCAACCAAGCTATGATCAAAGAATTTTTAGACCTCCATATTGCCATATTTGGATCATTTAAAGTCACTCTTGTTATCGCTTTAGTCAAATGGCCAAGTTTTCTCTTTTTTTGCATTTTATGGATGAACAATTCTATTATTTGCACCTATTCTAGGTAATTTTGGCTCTTCAACTTATACTATATAATTGAATTGCAAATTTGAGCCAAAAAGGTCATCGTTGCATTGTGCATTTCTCGTTGTAACATCGAGATTAATTACACTCAAAATGTTGAAATCATTATCAAAGGATGAGGAGTTTCTCCCCTCAACGGTCATCACCAGACGATAGTCCGTTTAAGATTGATTTGAATAAAATAATTATAAAAGAGTTGTAGGTCTAAAACCATGAAGAAAATTGGAGGAAAAAGTAATTCTTTCTTGATCTTTTGTGAATAGTATAGAGAATACATAAGAAAGTACAACCTAATCATCTTAATAAATTAAGGAGAATCCATTTATTATCTAAGCAATAAAATTCCATTAATTTAGTCACTAATTTCTAGCCTTAATATAACTAATTCCTTAATCTAACCAATTATCTCCAAAATATCAGCTAATTCTCTCTAGAATATCAACAACTATAAACTTCCAAAACCTAACCAATTAGATATTTGCCTCATGATATTTGATCAGTCAATAATAAGGACCATCATGTTATAAAGAGAATTTTATTTTATGACATAATGTACCAATTCGATAGAATTTTTTATTTTAAAGTTTGATTTAACTAGCTTTACTTTAATCACTTTACATTTTATCTTGACTTGGTAGGAGTAATTATTGTATGTGATGGATTCATCCATGTCAGTCCTTACAGTTTGACAGAATTAAGCAAGTTTTATTATTATATTTTAATTTTATGAAATGATTTTGATACTAATAATATGGTTGTTTGATATAAATAATTGAATCGAAACTTATATAAGTTTGTAAAATTTCAATATTGTCAAAAAGTGGATTAAATGTGAAAATTTAGACAAAGTAAAAAATTTTCATGAAACTAAGACAACTAATTTAGAACAATGACACAATTCTAATCATCTTGATATTGAGTTATGAAATTTAGAGGAAGATTACAAATCCTAGGCGAAAACTTTTAGGCTAAAATACATTTAACTCCTCTATGTGTTATCTCTTGATTCGTTATGCCCCCTTTATTTTAAAAATAGACTTATTACTCCCTTTGACTATCAATCAAAGGAGCTTAGAATTTTAAAAGACTTTTTTATCCCTGTATTATGATGACATCACCATAATTGTACATATTACATTTTTTGGACAAAAATACTATTTTAATCTTTTGTTGACCAAATTACATTAAGCTCCTATTTTTTGCTTTATTTCATTGTGTCCTCTATTTCAAAAATAAAAATTATTTTAAGCATGAATTATATTTTGACCTTTAATAAATAGAAAAATTATTTAAAACACCATTGTCTTCATAATTGTAATTTATAATCGTTAATTTATGGAAAATTTTAAAATTTGTATTTATGAAATAAAATTAAAAAAGAAATAATTAACAATAATAAAATAAAATATCACCATTTTTTATGTTTCCCTTTTGCTCCATAAAACTATAAATACAAAATATAAAAATCAATGAGTAAGGGATAGGGATGGAAAATGTGAGTTGACCCGACTCACGTTGACCGTGACCCAATGGAAAGGTACAAAATGATGTCGTTTTGACAAAAATGATGTTTTTTTAATTTTTTTTAAAAAACATAAAGCTAGGAAGGGTAACCCGACCCCAGCCCAACCTGTGATTGGGTCGAGCCAAGGGCTGGTTCACTGGTAGGTCAACTTGTGGGTCGGGTTGGGTTGGGTTTCATAAATAAATTTTCTTTTTTTAATTTTTCATAAATTAACAGTCATGAAGTACAATTATGAAGACAATGGTATTGTTAGTAATTTTTCCATTTTTATTTGTTAACAGTCAAACTATAATCCATGCTTAAAATAATTTTTATTTTTGAAATAAAGGGCATAATGAAATAAAGCAAAAAAATATAGGGTTTAATGTATTTTAGTCAACAAAAGACTAAAAGGGTATTTTTGTCCAAAAATGCAACATGTAGCTATGATGATGTCATCATAATATAGGGGTAAAAAATTCTTTTTGAATTTTAAGCTTCTTTGATTGGTATTCAAATTAGATAATAAGTCTATTTTTAAAATAGAGATGGCATAACGTAACAAGGGATAAAACACCAGGAGGTTAAATGTATATTAACCAAAATTTTTACCTATATTAAATTCCTTTTTTAAAAAAATCAAAGTTTTGGGCTAAGAAAAATCTTCCTCCCAAAGTTATAAGCATTTACTTCTATTTAAAAATATAATAAACCCCATTAGAACTTAAATAAACATTTTTGATGATGCATGTAGATACAAGAAACTCAAAATGACATACAAAGACTTAAAAAAGAGAAAGAATAATTCAATCCATTTAAAATATTTTTCTTTGAAGTTTTAATTTGTATAACTAATATACAATAGCATATTAAAAATTTAATAATCATAAATAAGAATATTATTTTAGAATTTCCAAGAGCAAAGTGTCTCTATGCAATAATTTCTAGAAAGAAATAATCACTATATATACTTGTCAGTGCTTGAGATAACTGTAATAGAAAATTTGAATCTTATCAAAGAAAATTAATTTAAATAGGTTGAAGTTATTACTATCCTAATAAAGATCTACAATTGGAAGTATTGAATTACTTTAAATTGTTTATCTCTTTGTGCTCCTTAAATCTGTTTCAATTAATCACTATTAATTAATTATCTTACATTAGAACTCTTTTTACCTAATTGACTAAATTTTAAAAAATCGACTGTCGTTATAATTTATGGTTGATATTTTTTCAATAAAGTTCCATGATTTATGTGTATATGTTGCTTTAATCATATCTATCATGTAATTTTAGTTAACCAAGTAAATAAATTTTGTTACTTAAAGGATTAATGGTTGGATTCCATGATTTTATCAACATTTTTAGATTATATTGCATTTCTAGTGAGAATTTTCATATTTTAGCAAGATATTGACAATTTTTTTTAATTTTAGTGTTATGAGATTTTTCATGTTTCAACTAAGGAAGTCAATGGCCCGAGCTGGGCCAGGGCGATTCCTGGCCTGGCCCGATCGGACCCCCAATTGGATAACTCACAGTCAGATAGGCCATGGGCAGGCCGGGCTGGCCCGACCGATCCTTACTTTTATAATAAAAATTTACAAAACGACGTCGTATTTCTTGTTTCCATGGCCCAGCCCAAAATTGCCAAGCCTAGTTTCAACAAGATTTTGATTTAATTTAAATAATTTTTTTAAGAAATTTCATATTCCTATGATTTTTTATTTCCTATATTATATTATTGATAAAAAGTCCAATAATTGTTTTATTTACAATCTTAAGTTATTAATAGTTATTTCTAATTTATTTAATTATTGATTGATCCTTATATTATATTTCTAGTATTATCTACTTATCTGGGTCTAAACACAATTATTAGGAACATTATACTTCAATCTAAAATTTAACACAATATATTATACGACTTTATTTTTCTATTAAAGTTGCTTTCTTTTTATCTTTCTTGTTAATACATTTCTAACATTAAAAAAAAGAGTTGGACTACTTCAGAGTAACTCCTCAAACTATAATTAACATATGACGTTTTCACTTTTTATTTAAAATCATGATTATTAATATTAAATTATGAAAAAATATAAAGAATTTTTAATTTTAAATTATACACAAATTGAAATATCATTATCATCATCATCATTTCTTTTTAAAATTTATAATAATACATAATTACATAAAAAATTTTAATTTTCAATTAAATGTTCAACTTGCAAAATAATTGTACTGTTTGCTTTCAATACTTCTATTCTAGTTCATCACAAAAAAAAAATGTGCTAGGAAGAAGTGTAATGATCAGATTTTTAAATTTTTACATTAAATTGGTGCTTTTATTCTTTTATATCCATTTGTATTTTAAACAACTTTAAAATTTTAATATGTATGATATCAAGACATCTTTTGAATACCTTCTCTTATAGCAGTCTCATTTTTAGAAATGACAAAAATTTCGATTTGGGCTTGATCTGAACTTAACAGAAGAAGTTTGGAAAAAAAAAAGATAGGGTGGGATTGGGTTTTACTTCTGAGTGCGAAACACGGTCTGAGTCCAACCCGATTTCCAAGCATAAAGTCGGAACCTGTTTCAGCCACTAAACCAAGTCGTCATTATCTCCTCACTCCTGGAAAACTATTAAGAAGGTTAACTTTAAAATTTATGTATAATGCACAAAAAATACAACAATAAAGATGTTATCAGTTAATGATGAGTGAGTAGCAATTGCATTATATATGTTTAGAACTGGAAACTAAGAAAGGTAAATGACTGTCATATTACATTATATTAACAAGACTTGAATTTAATATCCCTGCATCCTGAAATAAATAATATTTAAGAAAAATATTTTGATAAATTTATATATTAATTTTGTTTGTTTTATTATGTTTTAATTTGACATTTGAATTTGCGTCTAAATGGTAGGTTTATTTATGTTTCAACACCTTATACAAGTGATAAGTTAGTGTAATGATTGATTGTTTAATAGATGAGAACATCATCGACAGTTAACAATAACTTTACAAAATTATAGCACAAAAAATATTATGATTGACAAAGTTAAGAGTAAGATACAAGTTGTAAGCTTATTGATAAATGAGAAAATCTTTTATATGCATTGTTGTGCGTGTATGATGAATTTAATTTTTAAAGATGAGTTGGACATTACCAAAGAAGATATATAAACAATTCAGGAAAATATAATGTATTGGAGTGTAATACTTAAACGGTTATGCATTCTTTATAATAGGAAGTTGTGCCTAGATTTATTTGGATGTTTATTTGAAGAAATGTTGACCGAAAGTAGATCTATTTATTTCTAATATGTATTCATTTAATCAAATAGTTTTAAAATAATTTTTAATGTAAAGGAAGTGGTGTGAAAAAATTAACAATTATATATATGTTGATTGTGTTATGAAAATGTAAGGATTTTTTTCCTTATAAATACATTCTTTCTCTCTTGGAAAATTTAACCTGAGTGTTAGGAATAAATTTAGATTCGGTTTTACTTTTTTTAAATTAAGTCTAATTTAAAATCAGATCCTTTTTTCTAAGTCGGATTAAAATTAGACTCAAATTTAAATTTGTCAATTATTTTTTAAAGTTTTGTTTTATCTTTAGGAGACTTGCTTGGTTAATTGCCATTCTTTCTTGTCTCTCAAAATGAGCGTGAAAATAGTTTTTAAATAATTTTTAATGTAAAGGAAGTGGTGTGAAATATTGGTATTTTTGCTGAAAAATTAAAAATTATATATATGTTGATTGTGTTATGAAAATGTAAGGATTTTTTTCTCCCATTTTTTCCTCATAAATACAGTCTTTCTCTCTCGGGAAATTTAACCGAAGTCAGATCGTCTGTTCCACTAACCCTGTACCTACTCTATGCCGCAGCTAATACGTCAACGTTTTAATTAAAAAGAACCATTGACCTTTGTGCCGAGTCGCAACAAACGACTCCTCTTCTTTTCAATCGACTTCGTAATATAAATTTTTATAAACATTAATTTATGATTATAATGATATTATTCTTATTATTATTAATTTCCTATTTGAGTATATATAATAATTAGTAATAAATTATTTATTTATTTATTTATTATTATTATTATTATTATTATTCGATTTCTTATTTTTTTAATTTTAGTAATCTTATTATTATTAATTTTCTAGTTACTGTTAAAAATAATATTATGATTATTAATTTTATTTATTTATTTATTA
>JANIIA010000002.1:17564113-17596674 GCA_027478495.1 Erythroxylum alaternifolium
CTAATTAATCAATATCTTCATTGATTTAATCAGTTAATTAATTATGTATAAATTACAGTTAACAAAAAATGGATAGAGATTCTAAAATTAACAATAATTAGACAAAAAAATCTTAATGAGATATTAGTGAAATTAAGAATATATAGACAGATAAAATAAAAGATGAGACTTCATTCTTGAAAATTTTAATAAGATTTTATTAATATCTCTGTGTATTTTTTTAAATTTAAATTAAATCATATTTTTTAAATATTCCAAGATTTATTTTAAGAAACTGTAACGGGCGTGACCTCTTATGTCACAACCGTTACACTTAGAAAACTGTCACCATTGTGACAACAAATGTCACGCCTGTTAGAAGTGTCACAGGTATCGTGACATATTAATGTCACACCCGTGACACTTGGGAAACTGTCACAGGTATCCGATCACACTCGTGACAGCTAATTGCATTTTTTTAATTAATTACATATTTTTATATAAACTATAATTAATTAATAAACTATAAAATAATCAATCATATTAAAAGTAACATATATACTAAATATTGAAATTGACTAATTAATCAACTATAAAACAATTAATCATAATTAGCTATAATATATATACTAAATATTGAAATTGTCTACTTAATCAAGTAACTATAATTTAATAAATCAAAGAATTTATTATATACTAATAAGAATAATAAAATCAATAAAAATTATAAATTTATTAAAAATACAGTGACATTTAATTAATTATTATATATTTAATACATATAAAAATGATTTGTTTCGTTAAAATATAATTTATTAATGATTTAGTTATTAATCATTATCTGTTTTTTAGTTATATATTAATAATGATTAATATATAACTAATTTATTTATAATTTAATTATCAATTGTTAACTGTTTTGTTTTTTTCAGTTATAATTAATAATTATTAATATATAACTATTTTATTGATGTGTAACTTTATTTATATAATGATACTAATAATGATAATATGAATTAATTAATTGAACATTTTTTTTATTTTACTCATTGATTAAATGATCATTGATTTATTGATTGATTATAAAATATTACAAGCTTGTGACACGTATATATATATCAAGATTAAATATCCTTGACGTTATCATTAATAAAGAAATTTGTTAACTAATTAATTCAAATAAATTATATTTTAGAACGTTTCAATCAGTCAATCAATATCAAACACAAAGCGGTCTTCGTTTATAATCAGCCGCTTTCTAATTAAAAGAACTGACATGATCATCATATTTTTACTGAATGAATCAGACACCGTCTTTATATTTCTTTTCCAACGTAACTTCTTCAACCTAACTTCTCCAAACACAATTTTCCGACTTAATAGTATAAAAGATATATATTCTCGACGACTCACCCTTTATAGCTGCATATAACGGTGTGAAATGTTACATGAAAGCATATACATATATTGTTGGTGTGAGGGAAATAACAAAACAATAAATTAACTTATAATTGTAATTATAACATGTTATTATTAATAAATTTAAAAAATAAAACTACAAAGAAAAAAGTGCACAAGTGTTTGTTTATTTTAATTTTAATTATAGTAATATTACTTTAATAAAAATTTAAATTTAAATTTTTATTTAATCATTACCTTAATAAAAAATAAATTAAATTCTAAATTTAATAATGACTTTAATAAAAAATTTAATTTAATTATAATTATGATTATAATTATGTAATTATTAATTTTAAAAAACTAAAATTAAAAAAATAGATTAGTCTCATATCTAATTAAGAGTTAAGGCATGAGTTTTCTATTTTGGATGTTTATGTTTTAATCTTAAATTTGATCCTTCCCAATTTCTTCTTCGGAGATGCACGATCGCGACTTCCCATTTGCTTCTTCAGGCACAATCGTAACTTCCCAATAAAAATTAATTATTTAATCATGATCTAATTATATTAAAATGGTACGAATTATTTCTATTTTTATTTTTTAATGCCCGTAACTTTGAATTTTATTATATATATTAATATATTTATGCAAAAATTATTTTTGTTACTATATATATATATTATATACATATATATAGTGACGGTGTTAAAATAATTAATATAAACTTTATTACACATATATATATAAACTATATAATAATTAATAATAGTAACAATAATCATTAATGCAGTAAATATTAATATTGACTACTTAATCAACTAACTATGCACTAAATATGTATAATAACATTATTAAATATATATTTAATATAACTAGTTGATTATATTATAACAACTATTAATCATATCAAAATCAATTCTATTTCAATAGGATGGAAAAATTTTCAGTCATATAAACTATATAATAATTAATAATAATTATAATAATTATTAATACAATAATATATCCACCAAATATGAATATTGACTACTTATTTAAGTATAAGCTTTTTTATATTACATCAAAATTAATAATATTTAAGTATATTAAAATAATTTGAATTGATATCAACTGTTTGTTATTATTCATTATTTCGGACCAAAAATGCATAATAACATTATTATAATTTAAGTATTATTATATTTAAATTATAGGATGAAAAAACTTCGACAACGAAAACATTAACAATGCATAAATAATTAATAACAAACCACTTTACATTTTTAAAATTTTTTCAGTCAGATAAATAATTTTACTAATCCAATTTTTACATCCCAACCTATATATTCTTAAGTTTTGTATAAGGTGAGTGATTTTATTTCATCTCCTGATTTTTTTCGTTCCATCTTTTTAATAACTAAATTTACTTGTTCTTTTTTAATATTATATTTATATATTTTGAATAATTCTCTCATGAATCTTTTATTATTATGCATTAAAAAATTTAGATATTAATAATCTCGCAACAAAATTTTAAGTTACATAGAATTTACTTATTTTACACTGATTTTCTAATAATTTTTTAATTCAATTTATATATTTTACACATTTATAACAGGAACGTTACATTATACATTTCCTTAATTTTAAAAATTTTCATCCCAACTGTTTACTTACTAATTTTATCTATTCATTTATTATATTTTACCTGATATATTTTAATAAAATATATTTAAACCTTCTTAATAAAATATCCATTACAAATTTAAAATATTTATAATTTAATTACTAATTTTTACGAATAACAAATTTAAAATGTTTATAATTTAATTACAAAATTTAAATTTTCTTAATAATTTAATTCCAAATTTCTAAATTTTTTATATTTATTTGTACATTAAAATTATATAATAACATAATCAGTTAAATTAACAGGGCATTATTATTGCGCATTTGCGCAATATTATTCTGCTAGTATATATCAAATAAGGTTCTAAGTTTGTCAAAGCTGTGTTAGTAAAATTTAACATTAAGGGGGCGTTTGGTTCATATGAGATAACGATAATAAGAATGAGAATAAATATAATGAAGAATGAGAATAGATATAATCATTATAATTATGATTATTGATTAAAATGAAATAATTACTATTACTATTGATAAATGTTATTTTGTTAAAAATCTTAATAAATAAAAATTTATTAATTTTTACATTAATTTTAATATATTTTAATTAATTATATTTAATTTTTAAAAAGAAAAATATGATTAATAAATTATAAATTATACTTTAATTAATTATATTTAATTACTAAAAAAGGGTGTGAATAAGTTTCATTCCTATTATAATCCGGAGGTATGAAATAATACCCAAAACTTGTATATAAAAATAATATTCATCCAATAATAATATGTTAGGAAGTGGTTTTTTTTTGTTTTTCCTCCTTACCTATACTATCCTTTCACAACCCTTAATAAAAAATAAATGTTCTGATTAGTAATTTAATATTATTCTTTTTCATAAAAACTAAAAAGTTACACTTAAAAATAAAGATTATAAAAGTACACGAAGGATGTTATCGAGTCACAGAAGTAAGAAACGAAAGTACGAAACTCCTCGTCGTCCTCCTCTCCCTCCTCCTCCTCCTCTGTCCCTAAGCCTAACCGTCACAATCCACAAAGCGGCCGTTTCAACTTCGTGCGAACCCCAACCCTAACCTCCCCCTCTTTGTCTCTCTTTTTCACGTATGTAAATCAGTAAATGCTTAGTTTCTCTCCCTGAGTTTGTCCTCATCAAATTCAAAACCTAGAACAAACAATCTCCCATCTCTTTACTTCATTCTCCTCAACTAAATCCAAGCATTGGTTCGTTGGACTTCTATGTTTCACAGTCGTTTGGGTGAATTTGGATGGTTGACGATGATGCTTCTGTGCTGAGCATTTCGATTGGGTTTATTTTCGAATGGCTCAGCAGCAATCTTCGCGTCTCAGTCGTCTGCTCACTCTATTGGACAGTACGCTTTCTATTCCTTTCTTTCTTTTCCTTTTTCCTTTTTTAGTTTTCAGCTGTGTGGCTGTAATCGATCGGAATAGATTTGAGTATATATTGCGAAAGTTACGAAATTTCGATGCAATGTTTGCAGTCGGAAGTAATGCTATTGTGTTCTTTTCTACAATGAATTCTTTTCAGCTGGTTCGACGCAAGCCACGAGGTTTACTGCTGCGAGGCAAATTGGAGAGATTGCCAGATCGCATCCTCAAGACTTGAACTCTCTTTTAAAGAAGGTGTGCCATTTTACTTCGGTTCCTCGTTTTAAATATTGACAGAAATAGTGTTGCCAGTTGTTTAATATTTACATAATTGGAGATATATTGGTACCTTAATTTTGCATTATTCTTCCGCTTGATAATTGTTTGATTTCCTTCACATAATTAATTGTTCCAAATGACTAGATAGCTGGATCCATGTCCTTGAAAAGAGTAATGTTGCAGAGAGCGGAGTAGTGTTTAAATATCTGTTCCTTTTTTTGGTTGTTTCATACTTTACTTTGGCTAGTAGGAATAAGGAAACTTGAATGCAATATCCTTTAGCATTCCATTTGTCAATTAATGTTGCATTTCCTGTACACAAGCTATGGAAATAGGTGAGAGAATGTGGAGCATGATGGGTGATAACATAGTTATAGCGTCAAATTGCAAGTCTAATCAATGGAAATTTTGTGAAAATAGTAGAACTGGTTTACGAGATTACTTGACATATGATGGGGCAGGATATCATTGGTGTTTCAAAACTTGCAAACCTTATTTGCATAAGCACCATGGTTTATTTTGTTTCTTGTCAATAATTTTGTCCTTATTCTGAGTCCTCCTTTGATGAAGTCTTGATTGTTAAAGAAACTATTGAGTGAGAAGGTGTGAATCAATTAGTAACTTATGGGAATAATTCTGAGTTGTTTATAAGTTTGATATGGGCATAGTGATGGAAGCATTAAAATAAATGAAACCAACAATGTGGCATCTAGATTGGCAAAATTTATTGATGTTGCTTGTCCAACCTTTTTTCTTTCTTAGAAGTGGGATAATGGAAGAATTTGTATCATGGATACTTGACAACTCTGTATGCATTCTGTTGGAGGAGTTTTATGATTTAAGCAGTATCAAATTATGAGGTTGGACATCAGGGTTGAGGATTAAGCTTTATAGGTTTGGATCGGATCGAGTCTTCTTTCTTTTTAGGTTTTGCAAAATTACAACTGTTTGTTGATAGAAATTGTTGGAAATGTTGTCATAATTTCTGTTAGCAGAAGAGATATAGGTAGGGTAGATGAGGAAAAAGAAGGACACTTAATCTGAGTAATTGTAGCATTTTATTTCATTTCATAACCAGAATAGTATGGTTTTACAGAATCTATTAGGTTGTTAATAAAATACAATGAGTCACTTCCGTTACAGGATGTTACTAAGAAGGACAACAAATAACTAATATAAAGTTGATAGGAACCACCCACATTACTTTAAAATCAATTTTGTCATTGGGAGTGCAAAGAACCTAACTTTGTGTTCTGTATTTTTCTATTCAGATCAGCTAGGTTAATACTGAAAGTTTGAGATGGAATTAAATTTTTTTTTTGATGTTCAGTGTGGACCTCTATATGTGGAGCTCTCATAGGGCATTTTTTATGTATTGTATGGTTAACTTGGTTAGATGGTGTGGAGTACTTCAAAATTGGAAGCTTTGTTGCAACTTACATGTAACACATTATGTCTTCACACTCTTCAGTCTTGTTGTCTTATTCTCCTTTTTTAATTGGTTTAAGGTCATCGAAACATCTGGAATTATCTAAGTATTAACCAATTTACTGCATTTCATCCTAATTTTGGGAAAAAAGGTCTTTGAAAGTAGTTAATGTAGGCTTCTGAATAAAATACATGTGAATATATGCAATATGATACTCTTGCTTATAAAGTAATAAAAGAGGCAAATTTATACTCTGAAATGTGTCAATGAAAGTTTCTATGATTTTTGACCCTCCCCTTTTCCACAGGGTGCAAGAAGTTAAGAGTAGGTTTCAATGTGTACTTCGTTGATTGAATTTACTGGGAAGTTTGAGATTCCATCATCATTTTCTTATTTCTATCAGGAACTGAGTGCTAATGGAATGCTAACTTGGAATTTTTGGTGTGGTCTGTGTTTTTACCTCATTTTGTATAGAGACACATTGGCATTTAATGTGGTTCTTTTGTTGTGGTTATTATTATGATTTGTTTAGTATTCCCTGACCTATAGAAATGTGATTTTCTTGTATTCTATTTTTGCAGTTCTTTTGTTTGGAATTGGTGTCGAATGAATTCAATTCTATAACCTTTGAAATTTATGCGGGAGAAATTACAAGTTTGTTTTAGAATTGTTAGGATTTGGTGGACTAATGTTCCCATAAAGTAGATCCCAAATTATATTGGCAAAATCTGCAATGATCATCGCATAAGTCTAGAAAGACCTAGCCTTACAGATCAAGGTTTTAAATTGCAGACGTGCACAATCACCCACAACCACAATGTAATACACGACCTGCAATTTGAAACCTTGATCCATAAGGCTAGGTCTTTCAAGACACGGTGCAATTGCGGCAAATGCTGCTGGAAATGTGGCTGCAATTGCTGGGAATCGTGGTAATGTTCCAAACTGCAACCTCAATAGCGAGTCCGATTGCAGTTTTGGACGCAATTTAAAATCTTGATATGGATGAGCTTTCATTTTGCTATCATCAATTAATTTCTTTTATCCACTTTCTAGAGTTTGGAGATTACATAAAATATGAGATTTCAAGCACTGAATCAATGAAATTGGAACTTATTATTGAACATAATTGATCGGATTTGGTTTTTCAAAATTTCTCTTTTAAACATGATAAGATACTAAAATTCATTTCATGGTTCTGGTTATTGAGTTACACCTAAAACTTTGCTGGAGATGTTGGTCTTCTGAAATGAAACATGATAAGGGACTAAACTTCATTTCATGGTTCTGGTTATTGAGTTACACCTAAAACTTTGCTGGAGATGTTGGTCTTCTGAAATGAACAGTGGGAAATAGAGGCTTGCATGTAATTTATGGCAAATAATGTTTTACCTAATCTATTTCTGCTTCATCATAGTTGAATGCATTATTTGTAATTATATTGTTTATCTAGGTACTGTCTGTTTAAGATTTTACTATGGTTGTACCAGGTAATTTTTCTCACCAGCAGTTAAGAAATTTTTGGACTAAAATTTAATCCTGTTTAGAGGTCAATCCTTTTATGCCTTATTTTCTTGTGGTTGCCATTTTCCTACTAAAGTGGCCCCATGGTTTGGTTAGTTGCCTTGGGCCTAAAAATTTTGTTTAATTTATACTTCTATGATGGCTTGATCATCATTGTTACACAAAATATTATTGGTACACATTCTATTTGTTTTCAACTTGTGAAGTAGTCTCCAATGCGTCTTGGCTGTATTCGAACATTAACTGGATGCAGGTCTTTCAATTGTTTTCTTTTGCACATATTTTTGTTTCCTTCTTTCTCTTTCTCAGGATTTTTCTTAGGAGGTGGGGTGGGGTTGGAGAATCATGATATTGTTTGAATCAGTTCCCTTTAATCATACTACTGTTATGTTCTCTTCCAGGTATCACAGTATCTCCATAGTAAGAACTGGGACACAAGAGTCGCTGCTGCTCATGCTATTGGAGCCATAGCTCAGAATGTTAAACACACAACATTACCTGATTTACTTGCTTCTATTGAGGCAAAAATGACAACCATGGGGATTTCAGGTGGTGCTGAAGATTTGATAGCAGGGCCTAATTACCCTAACATCATATCATGCACTTCATTTAGAAGGTTGTTGATATATTTTACAACATGGCTTTGTTTTTAATTTTTAAATAGAATCTTTTGAATTTTGTTTGGTATAAGTTTTGTATTGGGTTTGGTTGCTATTCTTATCCCTTCTCAATTCAATTCCGCTTTTTTTCCACAGTTTTGATATCATCAAGGTGTTGGAGTTTGGTGCTTTATTGGCATCAGGCGGACAGGTAACCAATCTTTTATGAGGTTAGGTATCTTATTTCTCATTGCAAAGTACAGTCCCATGGTTTCTGTCCTTTTACTTCATCCATACCATCCACATTTGCTTTACTGACAAAGGAGTCAATTTCCATTTTGTTTCTTATTTTATGCTTAAGAAAAAGAGGCTAGAATTGAGAACGAAATATTGATTAACCTGTAGTCTACCAGGAAGTTCCAGGGTTCTGACCAAGCTTTGAAAGTTTGTTAATTGATATCTTATCTTTAAAAGAACTTGAATACACATTCCAGCATAAGAAGCTTAATGTGCTATATTGAAAGTATCTCCCCTTTCATACACACACTTCTTGTTCTGAATTTGTTGAAGGCCAAGAAGAGATATTAGGACTAGAGAAGTTCATTTTGTGACAAAGAAATGATTGTCACATCTCTTAAAATTTAGTTAAAATGTTTGAATTCCATTCACTTACCAAAATGAAACTTGTGAACTTAGCCAGCCATGAAATCTTGCAACATATGCGGCAAAAATGATATTAAGTAATATCTTTTGATTAAAAAATCTTAAGATGATGCCGAACTGGTTTGATTTAGTTTAATTTTGTTTATAACTTAATATTTATTGCTTGCAAGTGTGTCCTGCTGGATTTCATAAGAAGTGGTAACATAAACATCAATTAGGAGTTTTCTAAATTACCGTGTGAAAATTTATACTGATGGTTATACCATTATTCTGTTTTTGTGTGTGGGTAATGGTAGGATAGGATGCATGTATGCATATCTGAGCTTACCTAGATATGACTTAAGTGTACCTTTCCTATCTTGTTACAGGAGTATGAGATTGCAATTGATAATTCCAAGAATCCAAGAGAGCGTTTGGCACGCCAGAAACAGAATCTGCGACGCCGTTTAGGTTAATGATTGGCTCTCTTTTTTGTTCATTTTCTTGGGTTGGGGAAGGGGAAAAGAAGGGTTTTCTTACGTTTTAATACTTTCTTACATGTTGCAGATTTTGATTGTTTAGTAGAACACAGATTGTCTGTCTGAGGCTGATCACCTCTTCTAGCATGATATTATAGGATCTGTTGGTTCTTCTAGCATGACATTATTGGATCGATTGTTTAATCATTATTTTTTTCCTTCAATAATCTCTTTGCGTGTTGTCTTGATGGGAATTGTTCAGTAAAATTTCTTTTCAGTTCCTTAGTTGCTGTGCACTGAACTTGAAATCTTTGGACAGGTTTGGATCTTTGTGAGCAGCTTATGGATGTCAATGATGTGATCAAAGATGAAGATCTCTTTGTCCACAAGTTCCATCCCCAAGGAAATGGTGTAGAGCATAGATCATATATGCCTGCATCTGCACATAACATTCAGCGACTAGTTGCTAGTGTGGTTCCTACTGTCACATCCAAAAGACCAAGTGCAAGAGAACTGAATCTCTTGAAGAGAAAAGCTAAAGTAAACTCAAAAGATCAAGCAAAAAGTTGGTCTGATGATGGGGATGCAGATGTGTCACTTACTCAAAACTCAACTCCAAAGGGCTCAAATTCTGAGTCGTTTAGTTTCAGTAAGGTAATTGGGTTTTATAGTTTCTGGTCGTTTAGATTGCTGCAGATTATTGCAACTTAGCTACCACTTTTCTTGGAAATTAGGCATGTCAATGTGTCTCACATATGATTCTAGAGACATGTTTTAGTCATTAAAACTAACCTATTCCCATTTCTCTTTGACTTTTGCTTAAGCCTGTGGTATAGTGGGATGCGGCCAGTGTGTATACATTGTTGAAGGCTACATCGGTTATGTATTTTTTCAAGTTTGTTTATCCATTTGCCCTATTTCTTCGTCAGTTTCAATTAACTTCCACTTTGAGTAATGAATTTTTGGAGAAGGGAGGGGGGTTGGTATTCGCGATAAGGATACAGAATGGAGAATAGTGACTTAACACGGCCTTATTCTGGGAAATTGTTTCTCTGTTGTTCTTATTCTGTCTACATTATTTTTTATATATAGAATTCGGGAACTGTTATGCATTTAGAAATTGTGATTTAGGGTTCATGAACTGGTCAGATGGTCAGGTATAAGAATCTGGCTAACACCTAAGGTCAAAGTGTCAAAGTGGGTTAAAGAGTGGGGGCAATATTTGCTGTTTATTTATCTGTTTGTTTGTTGCAGATTGGAAAAGAACCAAACAATACGTTCATTTTTACACACAGTTTTTTTTTTTAAAATCTTGCTGTTTCATATCACATAAAATTGTTGGCTGCAAGTTGATATCTTCTTTTCATTACAGCTAGATGTGGATGAAGAAAGTTTTGAGAGTGATGGAGATGGAAAATGGCCTTTCCGTAGTTTTGTTGAGCAGCTTATCCTTGACGTATTTGACTCGAGTAAGTTTTCATATTTTGTGCGAAGTTTAGAATTATGACTGTTATTTTGTTGTCATATGATATTTTCCCTGCAAAACATTGGCAGTTTGGGAGGTTCGTCATGGCAGTATAATGGCTTTGAGAGAAATTTTAACCCATCATGGTGGTTCTGCTGGTGTGCTTTTACCTGAATTGAGTTTGGATGGTACTTTGGATGATTTGAAAGAAATGGAACATCCTGCTTCATTCAAGAGAGAGCGAGAAATTGATTTGAATATGCAAGTTTCATCAGATGACTTGGAGCCACATCTCAAAAGGCCCAAATTTGAATATGTTTCATTTCAATCAATGAATGTTTCACCTGTAGATTGTGGTCATTTAAACACTAGTGTTAAAGTTGAAGATGGTGGATGGAATCTACCTGCAGTGCAGGTGAATGGACAGGCTGATGTTAGTCCTGTTAAGATGGAGTTGGAGTCTTACCCTCCCAGTATAAGTGACTCATGTAAGGTGACCAATGAATCGGCAGACCCAAGATCTTATAGTGGAGATAATGATTCTTTTGGCATGAATACGCTTAGGAACCTTCCAGAGAGTACTGAGCTGATGAACTTTGTTAAAGTGGCCAAACATTCTTGGATAAAGAATAGTGAATTTCTGCAAGATTGTGCTGTTCGTTTCTTGTGTGTACTATCACTAGATCGGTAAGGCTTCTATTTCGTGGATTTAACCAGTTGGTTGGTTTATGTTCTTTTGTTCTTTCATTATGATGAGCATAATAACAGCCAGTCCTAAAACTCCAATCTATTGATTTTTCTATGTTCATGACTTTCCATTCCTTTATATCTTTTATGTTGCTTGGCAGTTTTGGAGATTATGTATCTGACCAGGTTGTTGCCCCAGTACGGGAAACTTGTGCACAAGCATTAGGGGCTGCATTCAAGTATATGCATCGCTCTTTAGTGCTTGAAACATTGAATGTCCTCCTCCAAATGCAGGTAAATATTGTTCATAAATGGTACCTGTCTTTTCTTTGCACCTGGAGTTTTCTTTTTGTTTTTAATTCTTTATTTGTTTCCTCTTTGTTCAGTGTAGACCAGAATGGGAAATTCGTCATGGAAGCCTTTTGGGTATAAAGTATTTGGTTGCTGTGCGACAGGTAAGACATATTTGTATCTGGTGTCATTAGTGATACATGTAGGTCTATCATGGGTTTCCCATTCTAATACACATGTTAGTTGCTAAATTCCCTACTTTTGATTCATGGAACTAGTTATCTAGAGAATTTGTGCATGACCTGTAGCTTGCATTGATTGATCTAGCTCAGTCTTGTCTGAAAATGTGCTCCTGCATTAATTTCTGTTCCTGTTGTTGCTCTTTCCAACTTATTTTAATTTTTGTGTTTGGTTCCAACTTCTTTTTGTCATGTGTCTTGGCCCCTTTCCTTGCATCAGGAGATGCTGCCTGATTTGCTAGGATATGTTTTGCCTGCTTGTAGAGCTGGACTGGAGGACCCTGACGATGATGTGCGGGCGGTTGCTGCAGATGCTTTGATACCGACTGCTGCTACTATTGTTTCTCTAAAGGGTCAAACATTACATTCCATTGTTATGCTCCTTTGGGATATACTACTCGATTTGGATGATCTTAGCCCATCCACAAGCAGGTACGTTCTCATCCTCGGAACCTTACTGATGCATGCCAAGTCCTTAGAAATTAAGGGTAAATTAGGGTAAGGGAAAGAGGGAGTTGAGGGAACAAGAAAAAAGAAAAGAAGAAAACAATAACGGAGGGAGCAACAGAATAGAATCATAGTAAGAGAAGGGAACATGAAGTTAGAGAACATAAGGAGGCAAAAACATTTGAATCTTTATTGGTAGGCAAAATCAACTGATAACAAGATATTAAACTTCGTATTTATGACATTATAAACTTAATTCTCATACACACTAGAATATTAACTCAAAATCATAATCCAAATAAGACTAACAGGAGCTCAATTCTAAATTGAACTAAATATATAATCTACTTTTTATATGTGTACTTCAGTGATGAGATTGTCTGCATCACCTATCCCTTTCCTTTTTGATTTCTTGATAATTTTCATTTCGAAGTATTAGGAAGGCACGAAGAAAATCTTTTCCTTAGCTGCGTGCTTTCAAGTAACAATATTTACTTAACAACGTTACTTTTGCAACTAAACCAAGAATGGTTCTATTGGGAAAACTATATGTTATAAAACAGGATTAGAAGTGTGCATCATATGTATGTTCAGACTTGGCTAATTTGAAAGTGATTAGGACCTAAGACGAAGCAAGGCACCAATGTGCTGAGTAATCTTAAAAGATATATCACATTCTTGATTACTTCGAATACCTATCCTACACTTTATTGACAAATTGATGATTGAATCACCACAATGTTGACAATAAATATTTCTTGTCACTAAGTCTAATTTGTGATGAGTTCTGAAGCTATCACGATGAGCAAGAAAAGGTGACTCGCAACATTGATTACAATGTGCCTCATGCACTAGCCTGGTGTTATTGTTAAGAATGTGCATGATATTTCTCTATGCATCTCAAAACTCTTTTTGGAGCTGATATTCTTACGAGCAACTTGCACGCAGAATTTTGATTAGGATAAATCAGATATCATTCGTGGGAAGTACCTCAAATTTGAAATATTCTCTTGGTCGTTTCTCCACTGACACCAAACTTGGCTGTTTAACAAGGATTTTAAGTCTTTTGATATTAAGTTCTTACCGAACTTTAAGCAAAATGATTGCACTAAACTGGTAATTTGGTGCTATAAAATAACTTTATTAGGTTTGAAAGGTCTAGGTGGGTCATTGTTCCGTACAATATTTGAGCTGTAAAATTGCCTATTATTATGCATTTTATATATATTGTTACCTTTCTGTAATTCTGCTTTACTTTCTCAGAATTGATACTTTTTCTTGCATTACCTTCCTGGAATAGTCACCTTCTTCTAGCTGTAGAGAACAAGAGCGTCTCTGCCTCATTAGAACACATCAGATTTATAAATCTTTGTTGTCCTGGGATGAGAAAACACTTTATGGCAGTTTAAATGTATGGAGGCAGTATATGATTTATGTTTCTAATTATCTGTTATTGTTTTGCAGTGTGATGAATCTGTTGGCAGAAATATATTCACAAGAAGAGATAATTCCTAAAATGATATCAAAACAGAAGCAAGAGTTGGATTTAAATGAGATAGGCTGCGTTGATGATACTGGAGAAGGAAGAAACTTGCAGGAAAATCCTTATATGTTGTCAACATTGGCGCCCCGGTTGTGGCCATTCATGAGGCATAGTATCACATCAGTTCGATATTCAGCTATTCGAACTTTGGTAATTCTTTCTCTAAGCCCTTTCATTTATTTTGGAATTTCTATATGTTTACACACTTCAAATTTTTGGTTGCCAATTGCCATGTTTGCTTTTAATTTTTATCTTTATGGTTATATTTATAAGCTCTTATTGCTGATTGCACTGCTCACTGCTCTTCACATTTTTTCTTATTTTAGTGATGAATCATGTGCGAGCCTCATTATTTGATTTCCGTTTTGTTTCTGTAAGAAGGTTTTACCTTCTTCATATTGATTGGGGAATCTTATTTGCAGGAGAGATTGCTTGAAGCTGGCTACAAGAGGAACATCTCTGAACCATCGGATACATCATTTTGGCCCTCTTTTATTCTGGGAGATACTTTACGTATTGTCTTTCAGAATTTGCTGCTGGAATCAAACGAAGAAATTCTGCAGTGCTCAGAGAGAGTTTGGAGGCTTCTTGTTCAGGTTTCTTTCTGAATTTGATGTCATTCGATTATAGAAGCATAAATTATTATCTCTACTATACAATCTACTCAATTATGCCCACTCAAGAGTTGCTCAAAATGAGAAGATTTTGTAGTTAGAGCATCATCTTGTAAACTAAACTGAAACATGTTATGACACGAAATTTTGGTAATGTGGGTTAGAAATTGTGCAACGAAGTATTGACCCTATTAAAAAGGAACATCTATTAACTTGCAGCTGTGATTTAGTTTCTCTGAATGTTTCAAGTTTTCTTGTTACTGTTCTTATCTTTTCCATGGTTTTGTCCAATTGATTTTAGTGCTCAGTGGAGGATTTGCATGCTGCCGCTTGTTCATACATGTCTTCATGGGTAGAACTTGCAACTACTCCTTATGGTTCACAATTAGATTCTGCAAAGATGTTTTGGCCTGATGCTCCCCCTCGAAAGTCTCATGTTCGAGCTGCTGCCAAGATGAGAGCTGCAAAGCTTGAAAACGAGTTCACTGGACACGTTGTCTTGGATCCTGTGAAAGAAACAATGCTGCAGGAAAAGAATGGAGATGCCTCTTCTGGTGCAGTTAGAATAATTGTGGGATCTGATGTTGAAATGTCAGTGACTAATACTCGAGTGATTACATCATCGGCATTGGGAATTTTGGCTTCCAGGTTCTGCGAGGCTTCCATCCAATATGTACTAGATCCACTATGGAATGCCCTTACTTCCTTATCTGGGGTCCAGCGTCAGGTAAATTTGTGTATTTTTATATTTAAACATCATTTGAACCTCCCTCTCTATCTCTCTCTGACAATGATTGATTTGGTTTATTAGGTGGGTTCAATGATACTTATATCATGGTTCAAAGAGATTAAGAGCAATGACCTCTCTGGAACGCAAGGAGTTTTGCCTGCTTTTCCCAATCGTGTAAAAATGTGGTTGTTGGATCTGTTGTCCTGCCCTGACCCTGCATTTCCCACAAAAGATTCACTCCTTCCTTACTCTGAGCTCTCCAGGACATATTCAAAGATGCGTAATGAAGCAGGGCAGTTATTAAATGCTATAAATTCATCTGTTGTGTTTGAAAAGTTATCAACCACCAGAATAGATGTTGAAAGTTTGACTGCTGATGAAGCAATCAATTTTGCATCAAAGTTGCCGCAGTTTTACAATGATTCTGCTGATAACAATGCTGTTGACCGCGACATTATCGACAGTATTGATTCATTAAAACAACGACTTCTGGCAACTTCAGGCTATCTAAAATGTGTACAGGTATTCTGAGGATGGATTATTATATGTTATAAGAACATGAATGTTTAAGATGCACTTATTAGTTTGAGTTAGAATATTTCTTTGGTCAAACCTATTAGGATTTTAATTTTGTAATTACTTAATACTTCCAATATTTCTTCGTACACGTCAAGGTGATTTTTGCAAAATTTATTTTGCTTGGTTGACTTATATGTCCAAGCCTACCTTTGCAATAGACTGCCATTTTAAACGAATCAGTACTTTATATATCCCCTATTGACTTATCTGTTAAAATCTGCAGAGCAATTTGCATATTACTGTATCTGCTTTAGTTGCTGCTGCAGTTGTCTGGATGTCTGAGCTTCCTGCACGACTTAATCCTATAATCTTGCCCTTGATGGCCTCAATTAGGAGAGAGCAGGTTCTTCTTTTCTTTTCCAGTTAAATATCTTTTCATTGAATCATAACTGTTTCTGCATTCTGACATGTGTTTCATCGCTGTACAAGGAGGAAATATTGCAACAGAAAGCTTCTGAGGCACTTGCAGAGCTGATTTACTGTTGTATTGCACGTAAGCCTAGTCCAAATGATAAATTGATCAAGAACATATGTAGTTTAACATGCATGGATCCTTGTGAGACACCTCAAGCTGGAGTTATAAATTCTATGGAGATGATTGATAATCAAGATTTCCTCTTTTGCTCAAGTGGTAGTGGAAAACAGAAGGCAAAGGTTAATATGCTAACTGGTGGTGAAGACCGATCAAAAGTTGAGGGCTTTATCAGCAGACGTGGTTCTGAATTTACATTGAAGTTCTTATGTGAGAAGTTTGGTGATTCATTATTCGATAAAATACCAAAACTATGGGATTGCCTCACAGAAGTTCTAATTGCTGGCAGTTCTGCCAATGAGGAACAAATTGCACAAGCTATTGAATCTGTAAAGGATCCACAAGTCATGATAAACAACATACAGGTACTTTTTTGCTTCAGATATCTTATGGTTATTAGTTGCTTCAGTACTTCGTGTATGAATTATCTTTTGGATTGTTGATATATGAATTTTCTTTTGGATTGTTGATTCATTTTTGCTTTACAGGTCGTTCGCTCAATTGCTCCATTGCTACATGACTCATTGAAACATAAACTTCTTACTCTTCTCCCTTGTATCTTCAAATGTATTCGTCATTCTCATGTTGCAGTTAGGTTAGCTGCTTCAAGGTGTGTTACTTCAATGGCTAAGTCCATGACAGCCAATGTTTTGGCAGCTGTAATTGAGAATGCAGTTCCTATGCTAGGAGATGTCACTTCAATCCATGCTAGGCAAGGTGCTGGCATGCTAATTAGTCTCCTGGTTCAGGGATTGGGAGGGGAGTTGGTCCCATATGCTCCTTTGTTAGTTGTTCCACTTCTAAGGTGTATGAGTGATTGTGATCATTCTGTGAGACAGAGTGTCACCCGCAGTTTTGCCGCCCTTGTTCCTCTTCTTCCACTAGCCAGAGGGCTGCCCCCACCCAGTGGATTGGGTGAAAGTTTAACAAGAAATTCAGAAGATGTTCAATTTTTGGAGCAGTTGCTTGATAATTCGAACATTGATGATTACAAGCTCTGCACCGAATTAAAAGTGACATTAAGGAGGTTGCAATTTTATCATTTTGAAAAAAGATATTGCTGTTTGGGAAACTCTTTTTGTTATGATATACAACCAACCTGTTGGGTTGTTGGACACTTTATCTTCTAAACTCACATGACAGTGGTTGCTGCTTTTCCAGGTATCAACAAGAAGGTATAAATTGGCTAGCTTTCTTAAAACGATTCAAGCTTCATGGAATTCTATGTGATGATATGGGGCTTGGTAAGACATTACAAGCATCAGCAATTGTTGCGTCTGACGTGGCAGAGCGTCGTGCTCTGAATAGCTCTGAGGATGTCCAGCAGCCTTCTTTAATTGTTTGCCCTTCAACACTTGTTGGACACTGGGCGTTTGAGATAGAGAAGTATATTGATGTATCTCTGATAAGCACCCTACAATATGCTGGTTCTGCTATGGAGCGCATCTCACTTCGAGAACAGTTTGATAAACATAATGTCATCATAACCTCATATGATATGGTTCGCAAAGATATTGATTTCCTTGGACAGATTCTTTGGAATTACTGTATTCTAGATGAAGGACATATAATAAAAAATGCAAAATCCAAAATTACAGTTGCAGTTAAGCAGTTAAAAGCTCAGCATCGTCTAATTCTTAGTGGAACACCGATCCAGGTTGGGCAATGATGCAAAAGCACTCTAAAATTTGAAATTTAAGTTCAATAAACTGATAAGTGGCTTATTGTGTATCACAGAATAATATCATGGATTTGTGGTCCCTCTTTGACTTTCTAATGACCGGATTTCTTGGTACAGAGAGACAAGTTAGTATTCAATGCCACTGTTCTGTTTCCAAGCTTTACGTTCTGTTTATACAGCAATCAACTGACTTCTTCGTCCTTTTTGATCTTTATACCAATCGGACACTTTTAGTTAACTTTGAGGCTCTGTTACACTACATACTTGTGAGGCCCATTAGTATATCCTACTTCTTTGAGTTACATTTGTTATGTCTTTGGTGCTTCTTGCATATTATATTCTGCTGCTCTTGGGTGTTGAATCATTTTTTTCTCCATTGGTTCTGAATTCTGGCTACTTTTAAATAGTTTCACTGTTTTTGTTGCAAAAGCCCTGTTAGGTAGATATCTCTGCATCTTAGCAGTGAAACTTTGGCTATTTTTGTAAAATTGTTTGTTTTGTATTATGTTTCCCCATAATGGCAGGATTTAGGGTCATGAGGCCTCATTTATGGAAAATTGTTTATCGTGGAATTTGTGAAACGAGTCATTGATTGTCATAACAGTAAGGTTTAAATACAGCTAGCCTTATTGACTACTTGAGAAAATAGCTTTTGGTGGTAAATTTGGTATTGAATTCTCTGCAGTTCCAATTCTTGTATCGTTAGTTGACTGATAAATTTAAGGAAGGAAATTTGAGTTTTCTGCTTGGACATACAATTTTTTTCTCTCAACTGTTACTTGATATTCATTTGTATTTGACGTCATTTTTGCAATCTTGATTGAATATTGACATTCATATGGCAGTTCCAGGCTACCTATGGGAAGCCATTGTTAGCTGCTAGGGATCCTAAGTGTTCTGCAAAGGACGCTGAGGCTGGGGCTCTTGCTATGGAAGCATTACACAAGCAGGTGTAGCATTGCCCTGTTTTTGTCCCATCCTTTCTCTGTAACTGCCATTTTTGAGGAAGTCAAGTGGTTAGTATCAACTTATTCTATTTTTAACTGGGTAACTTCTATAAAATCACAGGTGATGCCTTTTCTTCTTCGACGTACAAAAGATGAAGTTTTATCCGACTTGCCTGAGAAAATTATTCAAGATAGATATTGCAACCTTAGCCCTGTACAGCTGAAGCTTTATGAACAATTTTCTGGTTCACATGTTAGACAAGAGATTTCAAATATAGTAAAACTAGATGAGACAGCTAATGCGGGAGTCAATAATCCTTCACCAAAAGCATCCTCACATGTTTTCCAGGTTTTTATTTATTTTTACTTTCCGTGCCTCCTTTAAAATATAATGATATCAGTTTCCATTTTTTTCAATTTTAACAAGTTGTATCCATGTTTTTCTTTCTCTCAGGCGCTTCAATACTTGCTTAAGCTGTGCAGTCATCCATTGCTTGTAGTTGGTGAAAAGATGTCTGAAGCACTTACATCCCAAGTGTCAGAACTATTACCTGCAAATTGTGATGTGTCCTCAGAACTCCATAAGCTGCATCATTCTCCAAAATTAGTTGCTCTTCAGGAAATCTTGGAAGAATGTGGAATAGGAGTAGATGCCTCAAATTCTGAAAATGCTGTCAGTGTTGGGCAGCATAGAGTTTTGATATTTGCGCAGCACAAAGTATTGACTACTTTATCTAACTTATCTGATTTATTTTTCTAAACATTCAGAACCTTTTGTATTTGTTGCTTAACAATACAACATCACTGCAGGCCTTACTTGACATCATTGAAAGAGACTTATTCCAGTCCCACATGAAGAAGTAAGTTTTTTGTCATATCCTCAAGAAAATTGTTTGCTTTACTGTGGAAAACCTAGGTTCTAGATGTTTGTCTAGTGTTTTATTACTGAAATCTTCCTATTCTTTTAGGTTTTAAATGATAGTGTAGTCGAGATTCAGTTGCACAATTAGTTAATGGTTGTTTCTTTCTGTACTAGATTTTGTTACTTGGGTTAGGATTGCCATATGCAGAATGGCTGTTAACCATACATTTGCATTATTATAGAAGTGGCCATACAGTTGTTGGCACTTGAAAGTTTAACTTTTGTGCAGCAATATAATATTGATGCGTACTGATACTTTTGTATTATTTGATGCAGTGTCACGTACTTACGGTTGGATGGATCTGTTGAACCAGAAAAGCGATTTGACATAGTGAAAACCTTTAATTCTGATCCTACTATTGATGCCTTATTGCTTACTACACATGGTACAAAAATTTTTCTTTTGGCTTGCGTATGCTTTATTTTTAATTCTATTAGTTATATTTATCACTATGGTTATTTGAAACATTAAATTTTAATTTGAAAAGTTGGAATAGTTGGAATGAATACATCATGCTAATAAGGGGTTTGGATTTTGATTTAGATATATCAACTTGAAATAACAGAATATAATTCATGATGAATGTGCTCATTCTTTCCACTGGTTAGGTCTAGATTTAGTTTGGTATGTAATTAATTATTGTAAGCTTCGTGTGAGCTTTATTTAACTTAACCTGCATTTTGAAAGAAAGACTTTTAACACTAATAGAATCCAACTTGGTTCATGGCTTTCTTTGCAGTTGGTGGGCTTGGTTTAAATTTGACATCTGCTGATACCCTTATTTTCATGGAACATGACTGGAACCCAATGAGAGATCATCAGGTATTGGAATTCACTCTTGCTTAAAGCTTTGATTGACCACAGTAAATCCTAAAATAACCTGCATGAGCATATTCAGTTTTCTTTTTGTAACTTCTCAGTGGCACATGAGATTTAGAAGGGCATTGATTTGAAATTCTAATCATGTTTGTTCCAGTTTTTACAAATAAGCTCTGTTCATTATAGTATGTAAGGGCTTGAAGTTTTTTTTTTAATAGGAGTTCAAGATTATTTATTGTTTATTTTGACAAGGATAAGCAGGATACCATCTTATGTACATGAAAGTGAATAAACAAATTGTACGATATTATCAACTTTCTGTAGCATAATCAATTTAAAATTTCTAACCCTGTTGTATGTGAGACTGTTGATGTACAATTCACCATTAACTTTAGTTGCTGGCCTATTTTTTATTTTTATTTGAAAGATATATGCGTCATAACGATGCTAATACAAGTTAAATGGCTAACCAGATGTATGCTTTTGTCAAAACTAGATGGCAATGATAGCATAACCAGTGTACTCTATATTTCAGTTCCTGTGATGCATGGCTTTGGCCACTTTTACTGTAAACATACTGATTTATGTATATTTCAAGACCCAAAATACTTTGGACGCTTTTTACAGAATAGGAATCTGATCTTTCTATGTATATCATAACAATTGCAGGCAATGGACAGGGCACACAGATTAGGTCAAAAGAAAGTTGTGAATGTGCACCGTCTTATCATGCGAGGAACACTGGAAGAGAAAGTTATGAGTCTCCAAAAATTCAAAGTTTCAGTTGCCAACGCTGTCATCAATTCAGAAAATGCTAGTCTAAAAACAATGAATACAGACCAATTGCTAGATTTATTCGCGTGTGCTGAAACCAGTACAAAGGTAATGCTTAGAGAATATTTAAATTTTATACTTTTATCTCTTAAGAACTTTAAATTACCTATTTTTGGCAACGTTTGTTAATCTTTGGCTTATTCTCTTTTGGTGGTTATCTTTGGCTTATTCTCTTTTGGTGGTTATCTTTGGATTTAGTTTGTTCCACAACTTCCTTTTATTTTTCTAGTTTGTTGGTTAAATTTTGTTATGTTTTGTTGTACAGGGAGCTACACCCTCAAAGCGCTCGGATAGCAACTCTGATGGGGACCCCAAATTGTTGGGAACTGGGAAGGGTGTAAAAGCCATCCTTAGTGGACTGGAGGAGCTCTGGGATCAGTCACAGTATACCGAAGAGTACAATCTGAACCAGTTCCTAGCAAAGCTCAATGGCTGAAGCTAGCTGCTCATCTTTTGTACAGATTGTAAAGTTTTGATCGACCTAGGGAAAAAGTTTTGACATTGAGTTGTAGTTCTCTTTTCTTATTTGTGCCATGTTTCCCCGCAATTATTTTTGTGATTTCTCCTACATTGATGGTAAACGTGGGAGGATGGGGAAAAAGATTTTATTGGTTAGCTGAGAAGTGTGACAGAATACACAAATCATCAGCCCAAGATGCCTTGGTAAAGAGGATTGTAAAGATCGAAAATTGTATATACAGTCAGCTTTTATATTATTTCAATTGAAGTTATTCAATTTGAAATTCCAAAATGAGTTCCCACAACAAACTTTCAATGATTCGTCAATATTAAGTGTAGATTTTGAATTGTAGCTGTACATCTTAAGTGTTTCCACAGGACAATTGGTCTGAGGTTCTTGGCAAATCACCCCAAACCTAAATTATGAACGAGGTAAGTATTTAAGTTACCTACTTTTTGTTTTACTCTCTGATGTTAGATGTAAGCAACTTTTCAGTTCTTTGTATTTGTCTAAACATTTCCAAAGAGGGACGTGGTAAAGGAAGAGAAGTTAAATTCTGCTGGTTCTTGCTACTTTGTGCTGATAGAGCTGAATTTCCCGAGTAGATGGTGGATTCAAGCAGTTGGTGATCGCCTGTACATGGAAAGGGATAGAAGGGCCTGAGATTTTGAGGGGATTAGTGAGCGGAGTTATAGGTTTTTCTGTGATCGTTCAGGCAGCTACTGACTTGAAATAGGTGGTCATGCAGCAGGACTTAGTTACTCTGAATAGTTTGTCCCGAATATTGGTGTAAACTTATGTGAAGTTAATGATCTCTGCTTTGTTTTCTTTTGGGTAGAGGAGAAACGAAACAGATTGTCTGTGTGCTTCATATGGTCCTGTTCATGGTGTAGAAGTTAATCCCACAACTGATATACCGAGGCTTAGTGGTTAGTTATCGGAAACAACAGATTTGAGCGATTTGCTGCTACGTAAGTGTACACATGTTAGCATTTATATCAGAGATATGATACTTTTTAAGCTATATATAAGTGCTCATCTTGGATTTTTTTTATGTGGATGAAATCTTCTGAAAATAGAGAGTTAGAAGTAGGTTATAAATAAGTTACTCATTGCTCGACTTAGACAATGGTGTTGGTAACAGAAGTATCTGTTTGGTTGAAATCTACTGTTGAATGTGCTTTAAAACCCTCATTCTAATCTATATCTATGTACATGTTCGATGTCATTAATCATTGGTGTACAAATTCGGCCCTAAAGAATTGAGAATCTAGAGCGAGTACAATGATGATATCTACCGAAGTGGATACATATTATTTGGAAGTGAAGTACAATAACGAATTTTGATGTTGAGAACATCTATTTACTGTCGGACTTTTTTGTTCTTCGAGTTTAATGCATTTGGTACATTTGTGAAGCAGGTACGGACCCAGATAATGAATATTGACAGCCTACGTCATGTGAAACATGATTATTCACATTTGACAGACGACAGCTTTTTCATCAGGTGAACCTTGTTGCTTTTGCAGGCACGCGATCTTCTCCAAGTCTGTGTCACAAATTTCAGCCACAAATTTTATAATAAATAAATAAAATAAAAAATTGTGGATGAAAATTTATAGCATAGGATACGAACGTATTAAAAGAAACAGATGAGATTGAAAGTAACAGATCTGATCCTACACCCTCAGGAAGGGGGAAAAGGACAGCAAAACTGAGTATTTGTTCCACGCTTTACCTAGATATGAAGTAAATAAGAAGTTGAGATTTTTAAATGCTAACGACAAACATCATAGTTCAAGATATTTAACGTACTTGGCGGTGGATGAGTTTATATCGCAGTCCTTATTTATTTGGCATTATTATGATGTTAACCAGCGAATCTTCAATGTCCTCTAACGTCTTTCTCAGTGACGACTTAACATCCAACCTTTACTCACGCATAAGTTCGTTTATGCTTCTCTATCTATTCTATATTTCAAGAGGGTTCAGAGAATTACTTGACATGTCACTTGCTCAAACTCTTTTCTATAGGAGTTTTCTTAACTTTTATGTATACACGTTAAGAAAGATGCATCCCACCAGATTTGGGTAAGCATGGATTACGGCAAGACTCTGCACTATCGGCAAAGACTCTTCTTTTCTGAGAAATTGGTTAATCAAAATCAATTCCATGAAATAAGGAATTTCTTATGGCTTGAACATATTTTGAATATCAAATTTTATATTTGTAATTTAGTGTAGACTTATAGTGCTTAAAATTTTAATGTCTTTTTTTCAAGTTAAAGTTCAATGAATTTAATTTAAAATTGTAATATCGTAGGAAATAAAAAATAATTAATAATTTGTGGAGTTATTCATAGTTTTTGAAAATTAGCTATTTTAAATAAAATCCAAAATTATGCTGCCCCATAACATAATTTATAAAGAGTTGGTGGTACAAAATTATGCTTAGAACAAATCAGGTAATGCAATCCCACCAATACACACAATTACTAACATGTGGCGCAGAAATAGGATATGATTCCTTTCTTAAGATTTGGTAAAAACAACAAGTTCTAAACCAGAAATTTTAGTATATGATGTATCCAAAGTCCAATTTCGTGATTTGATTCCAAAAATAATATCTTATCAAATGGAATGGAAATGAGATTTTGTGTGTGTATGTGTTTCTTGGAAATTTACATCATCAGCATTTCATTTTCTTATAGTGTTAAAAAAAAAACATCATTCTTTCCTCAACACTGGAGACAAGTTCACTTTACCCTTCACACGTTTTGCACACTGAGATTAGATTTATTATATGTACGTAAGAAAGAGCCAACATACCAAATATGTTCTCATGTCCACTCAGTCTATCAGCATCAAACGGGACTTTCACTTACCTACATAACCACACGGAGAGTAATATCTAAGTATACTGTGTGTCCACAACTCTTTGTCCTTTACCTTGCCTTCTTCTCTGTTATCTCTTCATTAAAAAACTTGTTTTTGGACCAATACATCTTTTATTATAATAAAAATTTTTCTTATAATACCTGTCCTGGATTCCACTAATCTGTTTATGTTATAAAAACATAAACTTTTCCCAAAATATCATCTGGGTTTTTCCTCACTGTTTGGATTCTGATAAGTAGAGAGAGATGGGTGGTGGGGGTGAAGAAGGTGTGAACTTAGAGTTCACACCCACATGGGTAGTGGCTGCAGTGTGTACGGTCATAGTGGCTATATCTCTTGCCGTGGAGAGAGTGCTCCATTATGGTGGCAAATATCTTAAGACGAAGAATCAGAAGCCTCTTTATGAAGCCCTTCAAAAAATTAAAGAAGGTAATCTTTTTCTCATCCCTTCCTTCGTTTCTCTCTACGCATTTCTCGTTCCCAGATGGAATCTCCAAGTTGAAATGCACAATCTTACTTGAAAAGAGGGTCCAAGTAATGTTTTGGAGACAGAATTGTGCGTCTTTCTGTTTAGTCGTGCTTTCTGCTCATATGCGTCCGCATGTGCAGGAGTTCTGTGTGTGCATAATTTTTAGGAGGAAATGTTGTCACGTATCCAAATTTTATTTGTATGTGTTCTTGGATAAAACTTCTTTAGATTGAATTGTGGCGAACAGTGTGAAAATAAGGTTCAACTTCTGAAAGTAGGACTTATTTATTTTGAAAAATTGGATAGTTTTGCCGCATTTGAACTGTATTTAATAATTATAAGGAAATATTCGCGTAGTTATTTTCATTTCCATGGCACTGATGTTTTGGGCATTGGAACCTTGGCATTGCAATTCCCACCTTGAGGAAGATTGTGTTATGTGCCCTTTCTTCTTGCTCATTTACGTCAGAGTGTTTGCATTGTGTTTCTTGACGGTAAATTTTCCTGGCAGAGCTGATGCTTTTGGGCTTCATATCACTGTTGCTGACGGTAACTCAGAACATAATTTCCAAAATCTGTGTGCCCGAGCATGTGGTTAATAATATGCTTCCCTGTTCACTCGAGGATAAAGAGAAAGAAACGCATAAATCAAATACAACTGAACATTTTCAGAGATTCTTTACTACAGCTATATCTGGAACTGCCCGACGGCTTTTAGCTGAAGAACAATCATCAGAATCCCCCACTGGTTACTGCGCCAAGAAGGTAAAGATGCTTTTCAGACTGTTAACAATATCCTCTCATTGCTTAAAGTGAAAACAAATGAAAGCATGAACTGAAGGCTGGGAAAGACTTTCTGATACTTATCAAGTGTCTTTTAAACACTTATAGGACAGTTTCTTTAGGTGGTACAATTATTTTGAACAGTAATTAGATTTTAAAAGAAGATGGAAACAGATTGTTTAAGGCCTATGGATGCATTAGCTTCGAAAAGTAATCAAATCCAGGGAGTGGGGGACGGAGGTTAGAGAAAAGGTCAAAAGTTACATAGGAGTGATTAACAGTATCATTTGCAGATTATCAAAATTAGTACTCATCTACTTCATTCAAATTGTGCATGATTCATGTTATATTCTCTGCTTTCCATTGTCTTAGAAATCGTCATTCTTTGATTCTCTAAGTTCTGTTGCTGCAAAATTGAATCATAAATTGTCTGCTTTGACTAATTTTCTGATTTTCCTCTTTTCCTCAGGGCAAGGTGCCATTGTTATCAGTGGAGGCATTACACCATTTACATATTTTCATCTTTGTCCTGGCCATTGTCCATGTGACTTTCTGCGTTCTCACCATCGTTTTTGGGGGAGCCAGGGTAAGAATCTTATGTGATTGTTTCTGATGAGTTGAAATCATAACAATTACTTTTGATTTTTTAATATCCTTTTTCATGATTTAGATTCGCCAATGGAAACACTGGGAGGATTCAATTGCAAAAGATCGATATGACACAGAGGAAGGTAACAATGTGTCATTGATGAATTTATATAACTTTCCCATTAGTTACTTGAGAATAATGAACATATTCATTGTTTGCATCTTTTACTTTGTGTGTTTGTGTGTACATGGGTTTGTTTTTTTCCTTTGTTGTGTGTTGCAATTAATGAAGCCTTATCTTAAGCATGCCTTGTTCTCAATTGGGGAGGTGCTGGAACTACACATGCAATGTTGTTTTTTTCCATCATTCTAAGAAAGCATTTTCCCAAGTTTTCAATAACGTGATTGCTTTTAATTTGTGAATGTTGCCATTAAAAACTGAACTGGTGGCTGATTATTGCAAAATGACGGATTGTTTCTCTACCAAAGAGTTCTATAATGCTAATTTTAGGCTAAAAACCACCTAAAACACGAATCACAAGGATTTAGAATCTAAGATTGTCTTCAAATCAAGTAAGAAAACTTGACTCTAACCAAGCTTACTGATTAGAACAAAAGCTATAAAGATTTTGATTGCACAAGTTGTCTTGATATGATCATATTAAGTTCTTATTATAGAAAAAAAGGAACTTCTCACAAGGTGAAGAAAACTATTAATTTGATTTTTATATTGATGATCCTCGAATTACTTCAATAAGAGGTTTTTTTTATATGCATAAAATTCCTAAGAGCGATAATCCTAAAATAAAAAGAAAACTAGAGACCTAAAGGAAAATTCACTTAACAACGATTCAAACACTAACTACTAATACTACTTTAGCTAGGACTCTAGGGATCTTATTTCAATTCATATCCTTAATGTCATAAAAAATCCTAATCAACATAAAAATTTGAAGAATTATGTTCCAGTTAGAAATTAATCTCATAGCAAGTCTTAACCTAAATAGGAAACTAGAAAATAACTATAAAACAATTCTAACACGGTTTGGGCTTTAAAATTAAGTTATAGCTCAATTACAATAAAACATGTTGACTAATAACTCAAAATGAACTAAAGCCCTTTAGTACATTTTAAATATGCGAATTGGGCTCTATTTAACTGAAAACAAGTGGACCAGGTTGTTAGATATTCTCCAAGCCTTGTTCTTTATGTATTAAGCATATTCCATCTTCAAGATGTAGAGAAGTGACTAATCTTGGCAATGCATTTGATTCATCTTGAACAGCCTCCTTTTCTTGCATCTCCATGATTAATCCTTGCAAAGTTATCTTCATGCATTTGGTCTTTCTCGTTATCATTGGACCTCCAAAAGGATCACAAGAATGATTGGAAATAGGTGCTGGTGCAAGCTACTCTCCATCATTCTGGCTTTTGGAAAGTCTAGAAAAGCTTTCTGTCAGTCTTTTAATACATTAATTGCTTTTAATTGGTGAATATTGCTTATGCAGTTTTGAAGAAAAAGGTTACTCATGTGCATCAACATGCATTTATCAAGGAACATTTTCTGGGCATTGGTAAAGATTCAGCGCTCATGGGATGGTTGGTGAGTTAATTCTTCTCTAATCTGCATTATTCTATAATCAATAATTATATCAGATCAGGGATAAGACATAGCTCATGACATTTCCCACTACTGGCATCTGTGGATTGTGGACTTTTTTTTAGGAAACTAGTTATGAATTGATTGTTTTCTTTTCTTTTTTGAGGAAGTTATGAATCGCTTGTTGTCTTATATTTTCATTGAACTGAAATTATTTTATGGAAAGGCCCTGCATAAGAGACATTAACTGAACTATAATGTGAAAGATGTTTCTTCAGTAGCTTCTTCGATCGTCATTACGATTCACATAATTTCTCTGTCCTATGTTTGTGCTTTCTACGTCATTACGAATCTCATAATTTCTCTGTCCGATGTTTGTGCTTTTTCCAGCATTCTTTCTTCAAGCAATTTTATGCTTCGGTGACCAAATCAGATTACATTACTATGCGGTTAGGTTTCATCATGGTAATGTATTTCACTTGCCATGTTTATCACTCTCTATTCATTTATCTTCTCATCTATTGCTTCTGTTGTAGAGACACTGCCCTACAAACCCCAAGTTTAATTTTCACAAATACATGTTACGTGCCCTTGAAGATGACTTCAAAAGAGTTGTTGGTATAAGGCATGTGATACCAGAGGATACTTTGTCATGCTAAGTATTTTGTATCTTATTGCATACTAGAATATACCATGACTATTACCAGTTTCCTTATTGATTCCCTCTGTTCAACTAATTTCGGCGTTTGCAGTTGGTACCTCTGGGTATTCGTGGTTATCTTCTTATTGCTGAATGTCAATGGTATGCCATTGCACTGAATATTTTCAGATGACATTCTGTTCATATGTCCATTGATTTGATATCCATTTACACATAAGAAAGCTATTTTTCAAAGTGTCTAATCTTCTAGTCAGATCTTAATGATTTTATTCTTCTGTTGAAATTATTATAGTTTCTCAACAAACTATTGAAAAGGGCAAAGAAGTTTAACATTTGAGACAAGTGATTGTTTCAAGTCTTAGCTACATCTCTGATAGGCTGGCATCACTGTTGAGAGTATTTGGACTTTGAAGCTTTAAACATTTGTACATATCAATGAACACTAGCTTGGCAGTTGGAACTGCTTCGGTTTATAAGTCTTTTTTGCTTGTGCTATTTGAAAGAATAGACACAAAGTGGAGCAATGCTATTCTTTTGCTAGTCCCTAAAACTAAATATGCTTTCCTCTTTTGCTTTCAAAATCATTTCTTTTGTTCCTTGCAGGTTGGCACACATATTTTTGGATAGCTTTCATTCCTTTCATTGTGAGTAGACTTGATTAGTATTTCCCTTGATCTCCAAGCCTGTGACTTGCGTCTTCCTACTTGTATATGCCCAGAGTAGCTAGATCTGTTCTTTGCATCAAAGTAAGTGTCATAAAAGGCAGAGTCATTAGATTTAGATTACATTTGGTAAATCCTAGGCATATCCGATGGATGAGAGAAGTGTAGTTAAAGCAAATTTAATGTAGTCACCAAGGTTGATGAATCTTCAAGATAGCACTCCAATTGTATTGTTAAATTCTAAGGAAAAGTGTTTGATAGCTAAAGATGAAAAGGGCCTGAAAACACATTAAGCTAAATGTGATTGGGATAACTGGAGGGGTTATTAATGTGGTATTGTCCTATTTATTGTATATGTTAAATCAATACAACAAAACAAGGTTGCTCATGCTCTGTTACGGTTACTGTCACATATGATTTTTCTATGTTTAATTATAATTGAAAGACAAAATTTCTGATTTAATAGATTTCAAAAATAAAGGGTAATACAAACAACTCAGAAAAGAATGATTGGTCATAACACGGACACTTAATGTTTGACAGAGGTAATGTGATCCTGTGACTTGATTTTTTCCAAAGGGCTGGACTTCTTTAGAGATAGACTTATCAAAAGGTGTTGACTTAAATTTACATTTTTTAGTGTTTGAGTTGCTTCTTTGTATTGATTCGTTTCTCTGCTTGAGGAAACAGACTCTAATTGGTTTTATTGTTGGTTGTTCGTCATTCTTCATTGTAAATGAAATGCTATATGAGACCAATTATTGGCCCGTAAGACATCTGCTTACTCATGGCTTTGTTGTCTCATGAGTTGTGATCTGGCTTAAGACCTTGTTTTCCTCATATCATGCCAAGACTTTTGTATTCATCATTTTGGGTCCATGTTGTAATGGAAGTGTTAACAGATCTCTTATGAACAAATGCTTTCTAGCACCTTTTACTTTTGCATGCTTTTTTATGTTTCATTTGTTCCAAGTTTAATCAGTGTGCTGGTCTTCAGCTTCTACTTGCCGTGGGGACTAAGTTGGAGCACGTAATCACCCAATTGGCTTACGAGGTTGCCGAGAAGCATATAGCCATAGAAGGTGAATTAGTGGTTAAACCATCAGATGAGCACTTCTGGTTTAATCGACCACAGTTGGTGCTATTCTTGATCCACTTTATCCTCTTCCAGAATGCTTTTGAGATTGCATTTTTCTTCTGGATATGGGTGAGAAATCATAAATTATACATGGGCTTACTCAGATAGATGGATGGATGGTATGATAATCCTGACGTACAAGTACCTGTGCAGGTTCAATACGGCTTTGACTCGTGTATTATGGGACAAGTCAAATACATCGTCCCTAGGCTAATTATAGGGTAGGAGCTAATGACTTAATGATGAATAAATGTTTACTTAGTGATGGATATGTGATAGTAATGCCTTTCCATTTGATTCAGGGTGATCATCCAGATACTCTGTAGTTACAGCACTCTTCCATTATATGCTATAGTGACGCAGGTGAGTAGCCGATTATGACAAGAGTAGGTTTTTGTTTTTTCTAGTCTTATTGTTTTGGTTTTGGCAATGGAAATGAAGATGGGCAGTTCGTTCAAGAAGGCGATATTCGATGAGCATATTCAGGTTGGGCTTCTTGGTTGGCGTCAGAAGGCGAAGAAGAAGATTGAGCAGAAAGCAGAAGGCACCAACTCTAACCACGCAAGTTCTCATCAGGGAATTCAGCTTGCTGCAGTTGTCCGCAAAGACCAGGAGATTCAGCCTTCCTCATTTGTTGGGGACAAGTGAAGACAAAACCAATCTTACTTTAAGTCTGCATTAGGTCCTGTTTATCTGTTATGAACCAAGTTCATAGGAATCCAGCAGATGAAGAGTATTTAGTAGCTTGCACTGTCAATGCGTTTAGAAAGATGTTTGTGTTTCTTTATATGTATGTATATTAAAGAACAGTAATGATTTGCATTCGAAGATCTCATCTCATGTCATGGAATTTTGCATTTCACGTCAAATATCTTACTTTTTTTTGAAACATCTCTGCGCATTAGTGAACCTTCTCAAATTTTTACTTGGTGTTGATGTTATGTTAATCTTCCTAAGGTTTCAGACTAAAAATGGGAATTTGATTTATGATAAAAAAAAATATTTTTATCATTATTATGGATTATTTTATTACTTTTAAATAAAACTTATGAATTTATTAAATTTTACAAGAATAGAAGAAAACAAAAATAAAATTCTCAAGTTCTAATTACATCATTAGCCTCAATTTTACCAAAGCCCCTCATTAATTACTATATACTAAGCGTGAATGAATGACAACGAAGAATTTTAATCCAATCATCCAATGCGTCCAACAGCTGTCGTCTTTCTCGTTTTACTTCACTCTCGAAAGTTCCACAGTTTCTGTTTTCTTCTAATGTTTTGCTCATTCTTTTGGCTTCCTCTCCTTCACTGATGGCTTCTTTCCTTTGATATTGCTTCTGGTTTATCGAAATGGGCAATCTTTTTTTGTGTGTATATATCTTTCTCATGAGGATTCGCAAGAACGCAAATCTGTTGATAACAAAAATGGAGATAACGGAATTTGTGAGAATATCGTTATGATTTTGTCAGAGGGATAGAAAGAACATCAATAGGAAGAGAGAGACATAGATTCCATTGATTAGAAAGGGAAGAACAATCACATACAATACTTTTCATGCCGTTGTAATCGTTTAGATGTGGTTTTAATACAATTATTATTATACTCTAGTTTGACGTCTATAATAG
>JANIIA010000002.1:17605876-17615931 GCA_027478495.1 Erythroxylum alaternifolium
AATTTATTTTAGCTATATCTTGAGATTTGGGTATTTTTATTATTATTCTATTTAGAGTTTTTATTTTTGGAGACAAGAAGGGGTTGAAATTTGTAGCCTATTAAGTTCTCGCCGATCTGGCCTCCTTCAGGTATTCCCTATTACTTGTATTTTTAGTTATTTTCTGTTTTTAATGAATTGGTTCTATAACCTGCATTATTCGTATATTGTCTCATTTGCATATGGGTCCACCGAAAACAGCCTCTCTATTATGTAAGGGTAAGGCTGCGTACTATCGGACCTCTCCAGATCCTGCTTTATTGGGAAATTTTAGACTGGGTAATGATTGATGAAGGGCAGGATGTTTCTGATGAAGTAGACAAAGATCCAACTGAGGGGAAGATAAAGTGGGAGCAAGGAAAGCTCAATGGCTCTCCAAACAAGGTGGAGGAGATAGTACAATTTCATGTTGGTAGGACCTTGCAGAAGGCATTTTTGATCGATTTCATGTTGGTGATGTGGTTAGGACCTTTCATAAGGCATTTTTGATTCCAGGCGGTGGAGAGTGCATTATGTATGGAACAGTGATGGGGAGCGTAGGAGCACCGCTTCCTTTTACTTCTCGAGATGATGTTGATTTCTTTTCACACTTGGAGATGCATTTCAGGCAGGACCACCCGCCCTTGTGCGGAAGAGATCATATGGCATTTCTATCCTCTTATTTTCCCGTTAAGGTTATGTTCAAAGCTATTCAGGTAGATTACAGAGTATAAATATTGTTATGTGTTGTTAGTTGTGGTGCTTTTGAAAAAAAAAAGATTTTATGCTGCTCTGTTTATGTGAAAATTGTCCATTATGATTGTTTTATTTTTGTTTGACTGAAAAGGTTCTACTTGTACCTTTGAAACAGGATGTTATTGATGGAGACCTGTGTGAGCAATTCCGGACACTTCCTTTGGATAGAACTCCTGGGGAGAAGTTGGAAATAAAATCATCTGAACAAAGATTTGGTTGAAGGTGTCCTTTGTTTTCATTTGCCTTTAGCCTTGCCTTTCTATATTTCAAGTCAGAAAGGAAACACGAACTCTTGTAGATGGAAGGCACTCCGCACTCCGCACGCCGCACTCCGACCTCCCTGCCTTTCTTTTTTCTTTTTTGGGGCTCTCCCTCGTCAAGGCATGCATGATTAGTTCAAAATTCAATATAATCTATAATGAGGTTTATTTTAATAATATTTTTGTAAAAGATAAATCGTATTAAGATTCACACAATCACTTGTGTATGTATTTTAATAGTAAATACATAATACTTAAATATAAAAGATAGTCAAATATATAAGCAATAATATTTTATTCAATTAGTGCTCATATATTATATTGACACTTTTGGATTTTGAACTTCTTTTTAACAATGAAATATTATATCTAGCAGTATTGTAAAAATCGGACATTGTTACAGTAATAAATTTTTACAGCAATAAAACAAGAGCAATAACTTTAAAACTTAACTTTGATAATACCTACAGCAATGAGGCACTACTTGTTAACGTGTATCAATCAAAAGGGTTTTAATATAATTCTAAAGAAAGAGAGCTGGATAGAGGATTGCAGAAAATAGGATAAATTTTCCAGTTTCATCCGCACAACAAAGAAGTAACTGCAATATGAAACTGATTTTAGACAACTCATGAGACTTAAGCCTGAAAAAGAAAACTGAAGTTTTCAACTAGTGTAATCTAATCTCGGCTTTGAATATTGAACTTGGTTAAAGGTGAACATAAAACAATCATGGACCTTGTTTCCTTACATCTCTTGCTGCTTGTAGTTCTTTTCTTATTTCTTGAAAATTCAGTGTTTTGATCCTTGCACATTGGCTTTGAATATTGAACTTGGTTAAAGGTGAACATAAAACAATCATGGACCTTGTTTTCTTACATCTCTTGCTGCTTGTAGTTCTTTTCTTATTTCTTGAAAATTCAGTGTTTTGATCCTTGCACATTTTGTTTCCTCCAGTTATAAAAGTTATTTGGGTAGGTTTTTGTTCCAATATAACAATTGTTTCATGTTGATCCGGCATTTCTGCGGAAGATGAGTGAGAAACGAATCATCCTAAGCTTTATCATGATGTCTGATGTAAAGATGACATGAATGTAAAGAAAATGCCACAGCATGTTTGATTGATATTTGGATGGTCATAAGTTAGGGTGTAAGTGTCCAATCAATCATACATAGGACAAAAAGTTACAACATATATGAATTTGTCTTTCTATCTCTTCACCTACAACATTCTATACAGACAAAAGTAAAAGTCCAATCATATGCTGTACTTGAGATGTTGCTCATAGAAGTTGATCAACTGTCACCAAAGATCCTGTCATTAGCATTCTGGAAACATATGACCACACCAAATCAAGTAACAATTTTATACATAATCACTTACCAAATGCGGATAATTCACCTTCAGAAACTTGTTATCAACAACCACTTCTTCCCCATCAGACCTGTCAAATCCCATTTGGGATAGATATGTATCAGTAATCCAAATGGACAATAAATTACACAAATGCAAAATTCAATGTGGATTCTACTAAAAGATCCCAGCAATCTTAGAATAATGATGTTAGCTCCTATGCTTCAGCACTCAGTGTCATACAAGTTGAAGAAAATCACAAACCTTACTGCCACAAAGGTTACCAGAACATCCTGGACATTGTCCAAGACTGAAGCTGAAAAGCTAATCGGCTTCAGGATCTTGGTAATAGTAGAAGCATTTTTGTGATCTTCACCTAATGGCTCGCCAATACTTCCAATCCCTAATTGTCCAGTAGTTGCACCAGTTCCAACAGCAATATTCAGCGACGAACTCTCTAAGAATGATACGACTGAGTCATTTCTAAACCTTTTCACAGAGCCAGATTTCCTTCTCTTAGCACCAGTGCGACGAGTATGCTCATCAGGTCCCACATAACCAGTCTTGGGAAGCCCATTTGCAGGACCATTTCCTTCTACTGGCCTCCCCTCTTGAATATGTAATGCAAGCTTCTCTCCACTAGCATCATTCAATAGTGAACCTCTAAGCTCACTAAGCTTTGGATCATATTCATTATCCTCCTCAACGTTAGAACTTCGTTTCGAGTTCATGGACCCATTGTCCTCAACTTTCTTGGCTGTTTTGAGATTGCTTACAATTCCATCATTTTCCCTTTCATTACCTAATCCCACATACTGAGCAGGCGCAGGTAGATTGACCAGATTAGAATTATTCAGAGGGGCATAAGGTTTATCGACAATACTCACTTCAACATCTACCACGCCATCGACAGCAGAGGGGAGTGGCTTCTTCTTTGCCAATGAATGAGGACCTCCAGACTTGCGTTTACGCTTTCTTGATGATTTCCCAGAACGCAGGCTTAAGTTCCCAGGCAACAGAAAAACAATAAATATGTACGTGATGATGCACTCTGTCAAGTTATGAACTTTACACCAACTTTTTGCTATGAAAAATCCTAAAGAATAACGATTATAAGTTTTCAGGTCGTATACCAATTACCAAATATGGGTGATTATTTTACGTCAATTATGAAAGTAAAATTTTTAACTGCACTACGTATGTAATGTCACTACTCAGATCACTTCAATGAAGTTTATCTTGTAAACTGTAAAAGGTAAAGACAAAAAAAATTGGTCTTTTGCTTTTTCGATGTAAAATTTTTAACTGCACTATGCAAGTGATGTTATTAGTCAGATCACTTCAATGAAGTTTATCCTGTAAATTGTAACAGATACCATAAAGACAAAAAAGAAAATTGGTTTTTTCGCTTTTTCAATGAAATTAGTTAAGAGATTAGTATCCATTGAGTTGTAACCGTAGGAAAAGTTGAGTATTTTTGCATTGATGTTCTAAATATCATACTAGACTTAGGAAAACTATTGAACAGAAATGGATGTTACCTCTCCTCGAATGCATCAATCACGTCGGCACATGACTGTAGGTTCTCTAGAGGTTCCCACGTGTTGGCTGTTTCCGGCCATCCTCGCCTTTTAAGGTGATAAAAGCATAACAGTCAAGAAACCACCCTAAATTAATAATCTCAGGTAATTTTTTGTCCGGTATTATGAATATTAAACAAGGTAAGACCAGTTACAGTTCCAGAATGGGAAATATCAAGATAGATCTTAAATGTAAAAACTAAATGGGATGCAAAAGCACTAACCATTTGATGAGATACTGCAGTTGACCCTACATTATAAGAGTGATTCATCATCATCATCATCATCAAATATAGTAGAGAAAGCAAATATTACGAACCAAGACAGACAGAAATGTGAAATAAGAATTAGCAGAGAAGCTTCCCAAACATTTACCATCTTAATCACTTCCGATGCACAAAAATCCCTAAACAAGCACAAAAAGCCATACTTTAAGATTAATTAAATCAAGAATCTTCCGAACGAATTTCTTCCATCGTTCAACTTATCCTAAACATCCTTTCCAAAGGAAATATGTCTAGTGAATGTTGTAAAAAAAAGTGAATCAGAGACTTCATAGAAAAGAAGGATCACAATTTATTCAAAAGAAGGAGTCAAAGCAAACAGGACTGTACAACACATTGTGAAGCAAAGAGAACAGAAGTAAACCTTTCGAACCCGTTTGCGACGAATAGCCTCAATTTCGAAGAAACCCTCATCAAGTTTTGGCCTTTCTTCTTCTTCTTCGCCTTCTCCTTCTTCATCTCCTTCTTCCTCCTCTTCCTCCGCTTCTCCTTCCCATTCCTCCTCCTCCTCTGGATTCTCACCATTAACATGAACCTCATCTCTTCTTTTCTCTTCAGCAACATTACCATCCAACACAGGCACCTCCACAGCATCCCTTAACCCAGGACTCAAACTCGCTGCTGCCCTCCTCTTAGCCTTCATGTTTTCTGTACTGTAAAGAACGAAAGACCCAACCTTTAGGTCTGGTGGGGATGTAGAGAAGGTGGTAACTTGTTTTGATGGTGTAGTAGCAATAGAGGACGAGATTATGAGCGGTAGCAGCGTTGCCTGCCAGTTTCCTTTGTTACTTCACACCAAATAAGACAGAGAGCAAAGGGAACACAGTCACACTACAATTACATAGACAAGTTGCGTTAGCTTCTCCACTTTTCAAGTCTTTATTGTCGGACTCTGCATGGGCCGGGTCTTAATGTTCAACCCAAACCCAAGTAGCAATCCTTTGAGATTCTTCCGCAATTAAATTAATTCACTAATTAATTTTCAATCTTTAATTCCCCATTTATATATAATTATTGAAGTGCATCATAAAAGCTAGTACATATATATGTATATTGTTTTAATGCTTGCAATATATAACTCCGTGAAAAAGAATCGTTAAACGATACTTTGATAATGGCAAACTATTTCACATCATCACTGCAACTATTTTTTCAACTTCTTCTGGGTTAGTGGATGTTTTGTTAATCCGTCATATTTAGAGGAAGAGTACATTAATTTGGACTAATTTCATATGTTATACAATATAAGTGTTACTATATACAGTGATATTTAGTGTTGGTTAGAAGTGTCAACTTTGTCCTTATTTTAAATTGCTCATTTAGAGCAAAATGGGAAAGAAAATGAGTATATAAGGGAGATATATGGCTGAAAATAAGATGAGTAGGCTTGAGTCACGGCAGCACTCTAAAGTGTGTAAAGGGGAGAGGGAGAGAGAAAAGTGCCCAGAAGAGAGAGACAGTGCATATTAGAATTTTCTCTAGCCTCGATCAACAACCAAACAACCTCTGATTATGATGAAATTTTAGGATGATGTTCCTCAATCTTGCCTCTTCACATCCATGGTCAAAATCTGATTTAGAGCTATCTAACATGGTATTTTCTATCCAACCCTCCTTGTATACGAATTTGTATTCTGTCACCTTTGGGTTATGATCATTAGATTTTGTTGTGTCAAGGAGCTTCGTTGATGATTGTGTTTATCTCTAGTTGATTAGGGAAGAACAATTTGTCGTATCCATTTGATATTGTTGATTGGTGGAAGTTTTGGTATCGTTTATTAACAGTCCCGTGATTTTTGGAGTTTTCTATGTAAATCTTTGTGTTTTTTATGTTGTTTGGTGTTTGGGCTGATTATATTTGCATTATGCTCCTATGATTTTGGTTGGTATTAATTTCTACACAATTAGGGAAAGGTTGTAGTTTGTTTCCGCTTATTACCAAAACCAAACCAAACATACCTAAATTTCCGCCTAAGCAGGGTATGGGGAGAGTAAGATATACGCAGTCATGCCTGCATCTCCGATGGAGATACAGAGACTGTTTCCTGATAGAGCCCCAGCTAAGGTAAGAGCAAAAACAAATACCAACAAACAAACTAACACAAACAAACACACACAAGCAACAAAAACAAACACAAGAACACACCCAACAAACAAACAAAAACAAACAGAGCAGACCAATGCAAGTACAACACTGTATAAGGATAACAACATATGTATATGCATGGGGACTATAACCTATAGAATGCACATGATTGTGCAATTGGGTCCCCTTTCTCGACAAAATAATGGTATCAAAACTTTAGGATAGGGCTTGTGTGATTTTACGCTTGTTAAGATGGAAGATAAAAGTGGCATCTACGGAATAATTTATTTGAATTCCGAAAAGTACTCTATGTGGAAAACTAAAATAAAAGATATCCTTTATTGTAAGGATTTGTTTGAGCCCATTTTAAAGAAAGAGATACCAATCAGAGTTGTAAAGAGTGATTGGAAAATTTTAAATCAAAAAGTTGTTGGAACAATTAGACAGTTTTTTGATATGAGTGTCCTCTAACATGTTGCCAATTACACGAATGCCTGTGATTTATGGATGAAACTTGAGGCTATATTTAAGAGGAAGAAATAGAATGTCTTGAGTAAAGCATCATTGATGAAAAAACTTGTAAAGTTAGAGTATATAAAGATGGTGATAACATAGGAGTACATTTAATAAATTTCAAAGCTTGGTAAATCAATTACTTGCCATGAAAATGTCTCTTAATTGCAAGCACTATTACTACTTTGCTCATTGCCGGAAAGTTGGGACACTCTTATTATGTCACTTAGCAACTCAGCTCCAGAGGGCAAGTTGACAATGTAGATTGTCAAATCTAGTATGCTAAATGAGGAGATAAGAAGGAAAAAGATGGGTATCTTCCACCAATCAGAGGTTGTAAAAATTAAAGAAGAATCGTTTAGCTTTCTTACTTTAACAAAAATACATACACAAATAAATAGTTGATACAGCCTATAATAAGAAACACAATCAATAACTTCCTATTTTACAACTTCCTATTTTATCACTATGTAAGACATCCAATGCACCCTACATAAGAATCAACCTATATACATTCTTCCTAACAACTTATATACAACTCAACACATCCCTTTAAGCTAGAGCATATAAATCATATGCACCAAGCTTATTACATATAATATGAGAACTTCTGAGAGATTTAGTCAAGATATCTACTAGTTGATTGGTTGAATTGACATGACTAGTAGTGATGCAAGTAGACAAAATTTTCTCTTGAATAAAGTGACAATCAATTTCTACGTGTTTGGTTCTTTCATGAAACACTGGGTTAGAAGCAATATGGACAACAACTTGATTATCACAAAATAAATTCATCTGTGATACTTCTGCAAACTTTAACTTTTGAACTAATTGCTTCAACCAAATAAGTCCACAAGTTGCTAAAGTCGTTGCAAGATATTCTACTTCTACACTCGATTTGGCAACAACATCTTATTTCTTACTTTTCCAAGATACAATATTTCCTCCAACAGGAACACAAAAGCCTGAATTAGAATGCTTATAAGATAGAGAACCTACCCAATCAGCATCAGATTATCCAATAATTTATGAATGACCTCGATTTTCATATAATAATCCTTTTCTTGGTGCATCCTTAATGTACCTCAAAATTTGAATGACTGCATCTCAATGACTATCATATGGAGCTTGTAGAAATTGACTAACAACACTAATAGAGAAAGAAATATTAGTTCGTGTGATGGTGAGGTAATTAAGTTTTCCTATCAATATTTGATATCATCTAAGATCAGCAAGTGACTCCCCTTAACAAGGTAAAAGCTTTGAATTAGGATCCATATGAGGGTTTATTAGTCTACAATCTGACATCCCTATTTCTTCTAGAATATCCAATGTATACTTTGTCTGAGAGAGTAAAATACCAGATTTGGACTGAGCAACTTCTATACTAAGGAAGTATTGGAATATACCTAAATCTTTTGTTTGAAAATGACGAAATAAATGTTTCTTTAATTGTTCAACCCCAACTTGATCACTTCCAATAATGATAATATCATCCACATTGACAATCAGATAGATACACTATTCTGATGGCTTATACTTGTAGAAGACAGAGTGATTAGACTCATATCGAATCATATCAAACTCTTGAACAACATTACTAAACCGTCCAAACCAGGCAAGTGAAGATTGTTTCAATTCATGTAAAGAGCAACAAAGCTTACATGATAAGTTAGACTCCCCATGATTAACAAATTTAGGTGGTTGCTCCATATAAATATCTTCCTGAAGCTCACCATATAGAAAGGCATTTTTAATGTTCAATTGGTAGAGAGGCCATTGGCAAATGATAGCTATGGATAAAAACAAGTGAACAGAAGACTTCTTAGCCATACGAGAAAAATTTTCATAATAATCAAACGTATAATTAAGTCTATGTATACCCTTTAGCCACCAAACGTGCCTTTAATCGAGCAACTTGACCATTCGGACCAACTTTGACCATGTATATCCAACACAACCAACAGTGGAATGACCTGGAGGCAACAGAACTAACTCCTAAGTATCATTATTATGTAAAGCAGTCATTTCTTCAACCATTGCTTGACACCACCCGGGATCATTAAGTGCCTCATGAACATTAGAAGGAACAGAGATAGAAGAGATAGTGGATAAGAAAGTATAATATGATGATGATAAATAATGATAACTAAGAAAATTATAAATAGGATGAGGGTTGCGAGTGAATGTGTACCTTTACGAATGACAATAGGAAATTGATCTTTAAGAGATAGGACTGCAACAGGTGAGGAATCCGAAGCAGAAACTATATCAACAAGAGCCTCTACGGGAATCTCATCATCAGGATCAAGATCATTAGTATGATGTGGAAGAGTACCATTCTCAGGAGAAGAGCCTTCAATAAGAGATGAACACTAGATAGGATGTAGAGGAGGATTAGGAAGAGGAGAAACATAAGGAACAGGTGCAATGGAAGGAGCTGGAAGGACCTCATTAATAAATGTGATACTTGTTTGAGATGATGAGTAAAATGGAGAAGATTCGAAGAATGTAACATCAACATAAACAAAATATCTATATGTTGATCAAGAATAACACTTATAAACTTTTTAAAGACATGAGTAATCTTGAAAAATACATTTGATAGATTTAGCTGACTTGTGGTGGAGGAGAGAATAATGGTTGATCAGGAAATAGGATGGAATAAGGTACCTGCTTTTGTAGACTAGATGAAGGCATACGATTAATCAAGAAGTATGCAATTAAGATAACATCTACCTAGTATTGTGGTGGAACCTGATTATGTAAAAGTAAGGTACGAGCAGTTTCTATTAATTGTCTATTCTTCTGTTCAGCAATCTCATTTTGTCGTAGAGTTTAATTATACGAGGTCTAATGAAGAATTCATTAGGAAGACATAAATTGGGTGAAGGGAATGGACAAATATTCATGAGTATTATCACTTCTCAACACATAAATATCAGTGTTAACTTGTGTCTTAATTTTTGCACAGAAAGATTTAAAAATGGAAAATAATTTTGAACGAGTTCTCATTAAAAATAATCAAGTGCAATGAGAATAATCTTTAATAAATGTAAAAAATATTGAAATCCCAAAATAGAACACACACGATAAGGACCCTAAATGTAACATCCCCTCACTTATAGGAAAGGGCAATTTGGTCTTTTTGAATGGGTTAGAATAATTGAAAGTGTCTTTATCATATTCATGCATTCATATATG
>JANIIA010000002.1:17617024-17639076 GCA_027478495.1 Erythroxylum alaternifolium
TATAAACCTCTCCAATTCAATTTATCACTTACAATTCTATTTTTCAAGAAATCACTTCCTTCACACTTATACCGGGATAATTGTCATGAACGTATGTATAATAAATTCTTATCTGCACATAACTTGCTATTCACTACTGCATGAGCATGAGATGTGGTAATTTACCACATCTGGAACCGTTTCTTTGGTCCGACCCGTTCTCTGGAAACGGGATGTTACAATGAACAACATTAGCAGCTCAAGGTTAGCCATGCAATTTATAACATTTATCGTTAGTATGTCCCCATTAATGACAATAACTACATTTGGGTTGACTTCCTTTACCACCACGACCCCCTACTTTACTCTATTAGTACTCTAAGATTGAGAGGCCAAATTGGAAGAATTAATTGAGAGAGATCCTATCATAATGGTAGGGGAAGAAACATGTAGTAATCGAGCAAATACTTCATCCAGAGAAGGTACAGTAAGACTTGCCAAAATCTGATCTCATACTAAAGTAAGTTCAGGACTGATAGTAGTAAGAGTAAGAACCATAAAAAACTTATCTCACTAAGCAAGATTTTCTGCTGCAGATTTACCAATAAGTAATAATAGGTTGAATTTTGTTTTTAGGGAGGCCATTCTACCAAGAAATTCAAACATATTCACATCCTGTTGTTTAAGATTAACCAAGTTTGATACTATAGAATGCAATCTCTGAATGTTATTAATATAAAGTAACTTTGCCTAACTACATATCTCAACACAGGCTTTGCATGCTTTATAAATAGGTGAAGTTGAGGATCAATTGTCATAACATATGACATAATAATGCATCAATTTGTACTCAACTAGATTTATTTGTTTCGATATCCTTAGCCCTAGTAGTTAAGTGATTTGTTAGGCCTTGACCTATACACCCTAATTCAACAAAGATAGCCTATAAGGTATAATTAGAATTACCTACTAATTTTTAGCCATAATTGAGGGAAGAGAAATAAAGGGGAGAGCACCTGATTAAGAATAAGATTCTATTGGAGCCATGATGAACCAAGTTTGAATGAGTCAACCAGGAAGGGGCATGAGTGAAATTGAGTTTTGGTGGCTTCAGGGAAGACCGGAATGTAACCAGGAACAAAAAATTCTAGTGGATTATGAGCCTGTTGGTGCTAGAGGTGACAGGTCATGTTCGTCGGAGAGAGAGATTGGTAAGAGAACAACTTTCTGAGAACTTTCGATGACAACAACAAAGTCAATTGATGGCAACAAAAAATGATTGATTGGCATTGTCTGAACAAATTAGCAATGACATTGAGATGAGATATACACCAGAGAGGGAGATTGGAAAACTAAACCACCGAATCACTAGGTGACGCATAAAGTCGTATGGAGTAGCAATCGACGGTGAGATTCTGAGGTTTTACCGTCAAGTGAGAGAGAAAATGACTGGTGATGTTAGATTTTTTATCCAACACCAGAGTAATGAAATTTGAACTTTACCGAAAATTAATCAGAAAAAATCAAAAAATTTTAGAGAAAATCTAAAACCCTAGCTCTAATACCGTGTAAAAATCATAGAAGAACCTTTTATTTTTCTTACTTTGAAAAAAATATGTACACAAATAAATAGTTGATACTTCAACCTAGAACAGGAAGCACAATCAATAGCCCCCTATTTTACAACTTCCTATTTTATCACTTACTAAAACATCCAATGCACCTTATATAAGAATCAACCTATATCCATTCTTCCTAAAAACTTATATATAACTCAACAGAGTTTAATGTAGCCCAAGAATCTAGTAGGGGTAGAAGTAAGAGTAGAGAGCCCCATAACAGAGACAAGTCCAAGGAGAGATCAAAGTCTAAAAGCAAGATTGTTTGCCAATATTGTGACAAACCCAACCACATCCAAAGATATTGCAGAAAAAGAAAAAGTGATTTGGTCAAAGAGAAGAAAGAAAATGGTGAACAATTCAAGTAGCAACAAGAAGAGAAAGACACCACAACAATTGCTACAAGTGAGGAAGACTTACTTTTCATTGGTGATCAAGGTTGTTTGAACCTTGCTTGTGATGATTGCACTTAGGTGATTGATTCGACTACGTCATATCATCTTATTTCAAACCAAGAATACTTCTCATCCTGCATTAGCAAAGAGAGGATGGGAAATGATGGCTCATCTAAGATTGTGGGCATGGGTATGGTATGTGCTTAGAATCATCCACTGGTCGCCAATTGGTGTTAAGAGATGTCAGACATGTGCTCGATAACAGGTTGAATTTGATTTTAGCAGGTGTGCTTGATGATGATGGCTTTTCTAGCAAATTTAGTGCGGGAAAAAGGAAGTTTACTATTTAATAGTGACCTAAGCTATTAAGGACAGATACTTATATGTGATGCAAGGTAAGTTGTGTCATGGAGATGCCAATATGATTGATGATTTCTCCTGTGAGTTGTTGCATAAGAGACTTGGTCACATGAGTGAAAGAGGTATGCAAATCCTTCCAAAGAAACAATTCCTCCGTGAATTGCAAGGTATGTCTCTAAGATCTTGTGATGATTGTTTAGCTGGAAAACAACACATTGTGTTATTTAAATCATCTTCCCTGTTTAGAAGAAAGCATCCTTTAGATCTTGTTCATGCTGATGTTTATGTTATGGATGCCAAATCACATTTTGGTGCACTTTACTTTGTCACTTCTATTGATGATTTTTCTAGAAAACTATAGGCTTTTGTGTTGAAAACCAAAGATGAGGTACTATTGGCATTCAAGGAGTTCCAAGCTAGAGTAGAGAGAGAAACAAGCAGGAAGCTCAAATTTGTCAGAGCCGATAATGGTGGTGAGTACACGGGGCCATTTGAAGAATATTGCAAGGCCCAGGGTATCATGCTTGAGAAGACACCCCTTAAGACACCTCACAAAAAGAATGAACATAATAATTGAAGAAATGGTTCGATGTATGCTTTCTTATGTAAAGTTGCTAAAGTCCTATTGGGTGGAGGCAATGTTTACAATTGTCTAACTCATCAATCAAACTCCTTCCATTCCACTTAAGGGTGATATTCCAGAGAGAGTGTGGACTGGGAGAGATGTTTCCTGTAAACATTTGGGAGTCTTTAAATACCTAGAATATGCTTATATTTTGAAGGATGAGAGGTCCAACCTTGATAACAAGTCCAAGCTATACATCTTTCTTGGCTACTCTGGAGATGAATTTGGGTACAATTCGTGGGATCTAGTTGGTAGAAAGTGGTCAGAAGTCGAGATGTTGTGTTTATAGAAGACAAGAAAATTTAAGACTATAAAAAATCACAATAACCAGAGTCTTCCCCACTTACCACAGTCAACCAAGATCTAATATTTTCCAAGGTTGTTTAGAGAGAACATCAACAAGATATCCAGGAAGATGGCTATGATGGTAGTGATGGTGATGATGAAAATGAAGAGCCATTAGTTGTACAACTCACTACACTACCAGAACATCAATTGAGGAGGTCCACTAGATAGAGACAAGCTTTCTCCAAATATCTAACTAGTGAGTTTGCATTACTGACTGACAGGGGAGAGCAAGAGAGCTATGAGAAGGCTACGTCAAATGTACACAGTAAGGAGTGGTATAATACCATTCAAGAAGAGATTCAGTGCTCGCATGAGAACCACACTTATAACTTGATCGAATTGGCTAAGTGTAAGAGAGCACTCAAGAACAAGTGGGTGTTCAAATGGAAGAGTAGAGAAGATGGTACACCACCCAGGTATAAGGCAAGAATAGTTGTAAAAGGCTTCAACCAAAAGAAGTTGTTGACTTTAACGAGATTTTCTCATTAAAGTGAAGATGTCTTTAATCTAGGATGTTCTTAGTTTGGCTGCTAGCATAGATTTGGAAATTGAACAACTTTATGTGAAAACTACATTCCTCCATGGTAATCTTGAGGAGGAAATTTATACGGAGCAACTTGAAGGTTTTACGGTTAAGGGAAGTGCAAAACTTGTGTGCAGCTTGAAGAAGAGCTTGTATGACTTGAAGAAGTTGCCTCAACAATGGTATAAGGTTTGAGTCCTTTATGTTAGACCATGGTTTCCACAAAACACATATCGATCATTATGTGTTTGTGAAGAATTATGTTGGAGGTCATTTTCTCATTCTTTTGTTATATGTTGATGATTTGTTGATTTTTGGTAATGATACCAAGAAGATTGCCAGTTTGAATAAGGCAATAAGTAAGTCCTTTGCAATGAAGGACCTTGAACTTAAAAAGCAAATTTTAGGCATGCAAATTTCCCGTAATAGGAAGAACAAGAATTTACGGCTATCACAGGAAAGGTACTTCAATAAAGTGCTACAAAAGTTCAATATTGACATGGCTAAACCAGTGATTTCTCCACTTGCAGGCCACATGAAATTAAATTCCTATCAGTGTCCTATAAGTGATGAAGAAAAGAAGGAGATGACGAGCCTTATACATCATCCATAGGAAGTTTGGCATATGTCATAGTGTGCACGAGGTCGGATATAGCTCGATCCATTAAGGTTGTTAGTAGGTTTACCAGTAATCCTAGAAAGGAGCATTGAGCAGCAGTTAAATGGATTCTCAAGTATCTTAGAGGTACTTCCACAATGTGTTTATGCTTTGGTCCCAGATTGTTTATGCTTTGGTCCTGGATTGCCTGTGTCAGATGGCTATACAGATGTTGATATGTTAAGGGATATTGATTCAAACAAGTCTACTTCTGGATACTTGATTAAATTTGTGGAGGGAGCAATATCATAGCAATCAAAGTTGCAAAAGTATGTTGCTTTGTCAACTATAGATTCAGAGTATATAGCAATCATTGAAGCGGGCAAGGAGTTAGTGCGGATGAGAGATCTTCTTAAGGAGTTGGGTTTGAACCAAGAGAAGTTCCTACTCCATTTTAACAGTTAGAGTGCCATCCACCTTGCCAAAAATGTTGCCTACGATTCTCGAACCAAACATATTTAGAGGAGATATCATTAGATTCGAGAAGCAGTAGAAGACAAGTTGTTTAAGTTTGAGAAGATTCACATCGATCTCAGTATATCAGACATATTGACAAAGACCTTGCTAAAAGAGAAACTTGTTGCTTTCCAAAAGAAAGTGAGCTTGGTCGAGCCTCCCAATTATGAGTGAGGGGGAGCTATGCTATGTTAATCCCTCCTACTTGGAAGAAAAGTCTATTAATTTTGATTAATTTCATGTATTATACTATATAAGTGTTACTTCATATGATGATATTTGGTGTTGATTTGAAGTGTCAACTTTACCCCACTTTAAGTTGCTTATTAAAGGCAAAATGGGTATATAAGGGGGATATATTGCTAGAAATCATATGAGTGTGTAGGTGAAAGCCACAAGAGCACTCTATTGTGTATAAATGGGTAAGAGAGAGAGAGAGAGAGAGTGCATATCAAAAAAAATTTTGGCCCCAATCGACGACTAAACTACCTCTAATCAAGATGAAATTTTCATATGTTGCTCCCGGGCCTTGTCTCTTTACATCCAACAGTCAGAATCTGATTTGGAGTTCTCTAAATTGTTATCTTCTGCCTAGCCCTCCTTATCTACGAATTTGTATTTTGCCACCTTTGGGTGATGCATTTTGTTATGTCAAAAAGCTTTCTTGATGATTGTGTTTACCTCTAGTTGAGCTAGGGAAAAACAATTTGTCATACCCATTTGATTTTTGTTAATTAGTGAAAGTTTTGGTACTGTTTATTAACGGTCCCATAGTTTTTCCTCACATTAGGTTTTTCACGTAAATCCTTGTGTTCTTTATAATGTTTGGGCTGATTATATTTGCATTATACTGCTATGATTTTGGTTGGTATCAATTTCTCATCTAACTATACAATTTGGGAAAGGTGGTAGTTTGTTTCCACTTGTTGTTTGTGTATTAGGTCTCATTTCTTGACAATAAGAGAATTGACGAATCATCATAAACAATTTCTTTACTTGGTAAGAGTAAGACTACGTCCTAGTGGATCTCTCCAAATTTCAATTTTCTGCGAGACTTTCATTGAGTATTATTATTGTTGTTGTTGTTGTTAGAATTGTCTAATTAGAGAATTCAACAGTAGTTTCTATGATACATAAAAATTAATAATTCTCAGATCTTCTTTCTTGTTCTCTTTCATGTAAATTGAAGAGCTTTTAATATTTATTTTTTTGGTCAAAAGCAATACAAACTTCATTCATTACGAATCACCAGTACAGATTCCCATTGCATCAGCTGCTAAACAAGATTGGATAGCAGGTGGGGCAACCGCTAACACCACTATTCCTAACGACTTAGTAGTAGCTAACCTGGCTAACTTATCTGCAGGTTTATCAGCTTCACGGAAGACATGTGTGAATGAAACATACTCAAACTCCCTTAACAGTTTATGACACTGCCGAACCGGTGAACTGACTCGTCTATCCCCCAACGATCTTGTTATTAAGTTAATAGCCTCCAAGCTATCATTCTCTACACAGACCTTCCGGAAACCCTTGCTAACGCAAAGATGCAGCCCGGTTAAAATGCTAATAATCTCAATATCCAAAACACTGTAAGCTTTTACAGTATGAAGAAAACCACCCAACCATTGACCCTTCTCATCTCGAAGTACCCCTCCTGCACCTGCAATTAGTCGTTGAGAACCAAAGGCTCCATCACAATTCAGCTTAACGCTTCTAAGTAAGGGTGGGATCCAGCAGCATTTATCTTCTCGGTGTCTTTTGAAGCCTGCTATTTGTCCTATAATCTCCTGTGCAAAATAAAACTCTTTCGCTTGCTTCACCACAGCTGCCTCCAAATTAAACGGAAGAGTCTGTCTGTCTCCAAAAATTTGTTGGTTCCTCCATCTCCACACCAACCAAACAGTTCTCCCGAATAGGAGGGACCACAGTATTGAGTCAGTCTCAAGCCCCCCTATTTTCCTCACATTCGTTAGTAGCCATGTCTCTCGCGGTTGGGAAAAGAACACCTCTTGCTGGTTCCAAGGAACCAAACTGGACCAGATTCTACTTGGAACGAGACAGTCACGGATAGCATGCATTACATCCTCATCACCTTGATGACAGCAAGAACATACCGGTTCCGAAACAATTCGTCTTCTAAAGTAGGCTACTCAGGTAGCTAACCTATTCTCTGCAATCAACCACATAATCATACGAACTCTTTCTGGGCCTTTCCAACTCCAGATCTCCTTCCATATATTACTTCCTTCATCTTCAAGTTCGTCCTTAACTAAGCCATAGGAACTGGCCACTGTGAAATGTCCGCTGGCTGTCCTATTCCAAGCGATAACATCCCTCGTATCCTCATCTGGGTTAATGTAAACCTGTGCTAGTTTGTTGCATATGTAGTTCGGTAGTAAAGGCCTGATGTTGGACCACTTCCAAGTCGCATCCTGATTCAAGTAGTCGGCGACAGTCTTCCGACTAAGCTCTTCATCGAGCTCCTCACTGACGTGACCGGCCAAAGGTCCAAGTTCCTCAAACCAGTTGTCTTTCCAAAACAAAATTCGTTTCCCATTACCCACTACCCATCTGATCGCTCCTAATATCATTGGCCATACCTGAACAATTGCCTTCCAAGAGCTGGAACAATTCGGCTTCAATTCCACTGCCTTCCTTATATCACTGTCCCACCCATATTTCCCTTTAAGTACTCTGGCCTAAAGGGCAGACTCATTGGTAAGAAATCTCCACGCCAGCTTCATGACCATTGCTAGATTGCGGGAAGTGGCCTGTTTCAGTCCTAGTCCACCATCTTCTTTAGATTGACATATCTCATTCCGACCTACCAGATGAAGCTTACGATGCCCTTCTGTCGATCCCCAAATAAAACATCTGATGATTTTGTCCAGTTCATTAAGTATTGAAGCCGGCAACATACTTGTCTGCATGTTGAAGATTGGTAGCGTGGTTAACACCAACCTCGCAAGAGTGACTCTCCCTGCTAATGATAGCTGTCGAGCCTCCCAGGAAGATAGTCTCGCTTTTGTCTTCTCAACAAGTGGTTGGAAATGTAATCTGGAACGACGACCATGTATGATTGGGGCTCCAAGATACTTCCCAAGATTAGATGAGACAGAAAAACCTAACAACCTACTTATATTAGAGGACAAACCCTTAGGCACATTCCCAGAGAAGTGGATCACAGATTTACTCGAACTTACTCTTTGGCCTGAACTTTGGCAAAACCGTTGTAATATCGAGGCAATCATATTGGCTTGCTCAAGGGAAGCCTTTGCAAATAGAAAAATATCATCTGCAAAGAATAAATGTGTTAGATCCGGACCTCGTCTTCCTAACCGAATCGCCTTCCATTGTTTAGCCACAACAGCGTCTTTAATCAGATGGGATAGACGTTCCATACAAAGCACAAACAAGTATGGAGATAATGAGTCCTCCTGTCTAATACCGCGAGGTGGAAAAAAAACTTTCTGTTAAATATCCATTCCAAACCACTCTCATAGACGCCGAGTCAATACATTTCCTAACTCTCTCAATGAACATCTCATCAAACCCGGCCAAGTGCAAAGTTTCGATTATAAATTGCCAGTTTAATCTATCATAAGCTTTTTCAAGGTCCAGCTTAATAGCCATCCACCGCACTCGATCGTTCTTCTTCTTCATAGAGTGTACCACCTCTTGCACAATGGGGAAGTTTAAGGCTCCGGGCATTGATGAGCTCCAACCAATATTCTTCCAGAGTTAGTGGCAAATTGTGGGGGATGTTGTTTATAATTTGGTCATGCAGTTCATCCGGCATGGAATCCTAGATCCGTACTTGAATGCCACCCTTCTCGTGCTGATCCCAAAGGTCCCTAATCCAGAGATGCTAACACATTTCCGACCAGTTAGCTTATGTAAGCTTTTAATATTTATGTGTCTAAACAATATGATCTCAGAAAAATAGCGAAAACAAAAAACTTTTTGAGAAAAAAAAACAGAAACAAACTTTAATTTTGTCAACTTGTACATTTTTAAAGTCAAGATGGTCAGATAAATACGGAAAACAGTCTCATAATCCGGTTTCATAAATTAAGCCATTTTGATAGACATTGAAATCATGGATATGTTAGAGGAGATTACTTATGTTTGTTTGAAGGCTTTACATCAAATCTTCCAAAAGTAGAAATCAATCTCTAAAATTAAGCAAGCATATTTGGGAGACATATGAAGAAGATATTTCTATTCAGTTTGCCTGTGATGTTTTAAGGGTAAAAAGAATATATGTTTAACACAAAATTTGTTCCTATGCACAAATGATCTCTAAATTTGCAGAAGTAAATCCAGAAATGGGTATTTGAATTGGCGGGGAAAGAAAATTGAAGAATAAGTACAGATGAAATGAAGAGAAGCCTGACGAGGCTCAGGGAGGCTAGGCAAAATTATCAGCACTAGCATCTTTGGATGATGCTTACTAGGGAACCAAATACTGCTCCAGTTGTTTTGTCTTATTCCTGATTTTTAGCTTTCGGAAACCACTGGACTCAATCTGTCGGATTCTTTCTCTGCTTACGCCCATCGACTCACCTATCTCTTGCAATGTTTTCATCCTTCCATCATCCAGTCCAAATCTCATTCTGATAACCTGATTCTCCTTAGGACTAAGGGTGTCAAGAACCTTCTCTAAGTCCTGTTTCATAAATTGCTTCATCAGCAGATCTTCTGCTGTCTCTTCATCAGGATCTGCAATTACTTCCTGACAAAATGAAAAGTCCAGTATTTAGCAGGATTCAATGAACTCAACAAGGCAAGAAAAAACTGGACTACATTGGCTAGACCAGGAAAACAATGATAATAATGACTTACCGAAGGTTTAAGATCCATGTTAAGCCCAATCTTCTGATCAAGAGATCTTGGGGCTTTTGGAGTCAACAGGACGGCATTCAGCCTCTTCATAGAGAGCCCAGTTGCCTCTGCAACTTCCTCATCATCAGGATGTCTTCCATTTTCAGTGTACAATTGCTTTCTGGCTTCCTTGACTCTATAAGTTGCCTCCACCATGTGAAACTGTAAACCCAAGAAATCGCAAATGAGAAGCTTATATGATGATGCACATTGAATATGAATATGAATCCTTGATCCATGATATTTGCAAAGAAACAGAGAAACCGATTGTTCCATCTTAAAACTGCATTTACACAACCCACAATGTAGTTCAGTCACTGAAAGAAAAGCTTGCTAACTGAAGTAAAACTTACCGGTAAGCGTATAGTCCTAGATTGATCAGAGAGTGACTTACGGACTGCCTGTTTAATCCACCAATGAGCATATGTTGAAAATTTAAAACCTTTTGAAGCATCAAACTTTTCTGCACCTCTTACAAGGCCTCGGCATCCTTCCTATGAATGGAAAACATGTTTCAGGCACTAAAAACATGGGAATTATAATATCTGGGAAGAGCATAGGCTCTTTCATTTTGTTGTTAACGTATGCATCCATGCTTTCATTGTACATATCTAATCCTAAGGAAGAGATGGGATATCATCCCAGTATTTTGATTGTATAAGAGTTGGTAAATACCTGAACAAGATCCTGGAGATTCAGCCCAGCTCCCTGATAATTTTTGGCGATTGAAATGACAAGACGTATGTTGCATTTTATCATTTTGTCTTTGCAGAAGGTACCATAGTTGAGACGCTTTCTCAAAGTTTTTTGATCGACTCCTGCAGCAGACGCCCACTGTGCAAAGGTGGGCTGACTTCCAAATCGCTCTACTAGCTCCTCATGGACCCTTTCAAGTTTCAGTAGATCCTAAGTGACATTAGCAAAAAATGAAAGATCAGACATATAGAGAGAGGGCATAAAACATGAAAATGCCTTAGAATAGGTGAAAATTATCTTATGTGGACTGCTATGATTACTTCATAGGAAGAATAATAAACTAAGCATGATGTCCATCCTAACTACAGACTACATAAAGGAATTAAATATATAATTATTTACTCTGGTTAAACTGTAATTTGGTTAGGCATGATAAAAGCAGAACACATCATTTCAGTACCCTAGATTAGGATTCACGTTATAGAACGAAAAAGAAGGTTTCTAAACATGATTCTTGCTACGTACTATTGGACCTTATAGAAGAGTGCTGATTCTAGCTGGCTTATTATCTATTATCTGTGATGCAAAATTCGAATTAGTCACTTTGACTAAAAGCTTTTAAATAATAAAACCACATTATTACCCCAGTCCCCAGAGAGAAAATCTCCAGCTAGAACAGAAAATGTTATGGTAATTTTTATGACACCTGTATGACCAATCGCCCTTTGGCCAAGGGATGGAAGCTTAAGCGTCTAGCAACCTAGTCTTGGGTTTGACTCATACTCAGTTGGCTTGTGTATTGGGTATCAGGTATATTCGGAACTTGGGATCTCTTGCAATGAAAAGGGAAAAAAAAGGCAAAATTGGCACCTGTATGGCCTCTGACAACTCCAATTCTTCAGCAGCTGTGAGAAGCTTGGAAGTGGAGGTAGTTGCCCTTAAGTAACGTAATGGATCAGTATAGTCCACATCTTGTAAAGAACTACGCTTTTTCTTGCTTGTAGAACTAGACTTCACAGACATGGCACTTGCAGCAACCTTTTCAGATGCTCTTGCTCGTCTAGTTTTTCTCTCTTTTTGGCGACTAGATCTCACAGCTATACCTTCCAATAGTTGTTGCTCCAGAAGCGTTAACTCTTCAGCTGTTGGCTCCAAATATTCAGATTCTTCGATGGGGTATGGCACAGAGCATTCTTTTCTTGGTCCAGTTTCAGCTATATTATTGTCACCTATTATAATAGCACGTTCTTTTTCTGTAAGTAGAGACCACCTGGATGTGACATCATCAGCTGTGGAACGGTTTTCTGTTTGTGTAGAATTGTAGCTGTTAACTAGCATGGCTGCATCCTTTGCAACCTTGACAGCAGCTTTAGCAAGAGTCACTGCTTCGGCAGCAGCAGCAGCAATGACAGCCTCATCATTTCCAATGAGTGCTTCAGTGACTAAAGATGCTCCGCATGTAACCTACAAATAGATGGCATTTATATTTCCTTATTAAAAAGATAACTGCACTTTTAACTAAGAGATCAAGTAGCAGTTAAAACAATAAAACAATAATTACACTATTTGGTTATAGGATCAAACAAAACTGGTACGCCAACAATTCAAAGACTGACACGAACAGATCTTTTTACAAATAAGGGTGTACAACAAATAAAGGCAGGTTTGAAAAATAATGTGTTTTGAGTTTGAGTGCTGAAACTAACCCATGATCATTAGTAAACGTTTGCCTCAATGGATATGCGAACTACAAACAATAGCGAAGAACAAAGTACATTCCATTGATTACAAGCTTATATTTCATAAATAATTACCTCATCTGTCAAAATGATTAGGTTATGTGGCTTATGGAAGTTTGAGCATTTAAGGAGCAATAACAATTTTCAATTTTGTACTAAGCCTTCAAGGATCGCAATACACTAATAGAACAAGTGTTACCTCCTTGGGTGGGCCAACTGCTCCTACATATTTCCATGGTTTGTCCGTATCAAATGAATTTGAATGAGCTTCTAAAGAAGGTAATCTTAGCTTCTCTAGATCTAGCACCGTCGTTGATGTTGATATTGCTGGTGTTGCAGTTGACAAAACACATTCTGTTCTGAGAATAGTTAGCTCCCTACATTTAGCTGCAGAATCAACGAGGGTTACATGATTAGAAGAATACGGCTATGATATATTTATACTACTACGCCAAACATGAGAACAGAAAACCCTCAGCAGTCGCAGCAATCTGTAACAATAATCAAGCTATTAGCAAAGTCATGTCGCATTTCCTTCGTCAATGAAAGTTATTTTTCTCTGAAGGAAAAGCTCGAATCCGTGGATTTTGTTAAATTAAGGCCCACAGAAAAAGGCTAGTCTCATGATGATAAGGAAGATCATTGTGACGGGAATTGCCTCACGAAGATAGAGAATGCAAACATTGGGCACTCTACTAGAGAATGATTGCCTGCCAAGCAAGCAAGCAAGCAAAAAATGTTTGAGATTGATGATTTAGGAAAAGGCGACGTCTTTTTTATCAGATGGATGCTGCTCGCAAAACAGATTATCGAACTGCCACTTTCTGAAACTAAAAGATACTCATCTAAAATATCATTGAAAAGCATATCAGAATCACCAACAGACATCTAAATTCTTAAGAAAAGCAGAAAAAGAAAACACACACAAATAAAAAAAGTCTAAGTTCTGTTTGTAAAACAGAATCACCACTGGTTTTACGTAAATAAAAATAAAAAAAAATTCCAAGCTCTAATCCACACCATAGGAAGGGCAGTAGTCAAACCAAAATATACCACAGATTTCTCATCAAGACAGAGACATTTCCCATTGCAAAGCCAAACAAGACGGTGGATACTAAGACTAAGCCAGCACAGTTCAGATTGAAACGGGGGAAACTGAATCAATAAAGAAGGGAAGAGAGGGTAACTCACCGGTACTATGATGAAGGTTAGCTCTGAAATGGATAGAGAATGCGTCAGGTTGGCACTTAAACTGCGGCAAAAGACAAGACATCCTCCACCCTTTCGTTCTTCTACGACTACAAAAATCCTACTGCTACATGTGTTTGCTTCAGTGAAATGTCAAATGTCCACATAAGACAGCTATAACTATCACTACAGAGACATGGGCGAAGAAGAAGAAGAGGAAGAGGAAGAGGAAGAGGAAGTGGGGGTGTGGCTGTGATAAAGCAACGGATAAGAGCAGCGAAGCCGAAGGCAGAAGGCCTTTCAGTTCAGCCCAATTCCCTTACGTTTTTTCTCTTCAAAATAATGAAAATCTAAATAGATTTATGTTTTAAAAATAATTTAATTTTGATACAAGTTAAATTATTTTTAAAATTAATAGTTTTTTTCATTCTACCGAATTAATTATATAATTCTTGATATAAAAGAGACTAAAATTCTATATTTCTAAGTTGATTGCCTCATTTGATTAGGATAATTTCCTGGTTTTAAAAGTATAACTATAAACTATTTGCATTATTTTATATCAAGTTAATGAAATGATTTTAAATAATTATATTTTAGATTGAATTTAAATGTGAACGTCTCAAAATCTAAATTTTATTTTTTAATTTTAAAATTATTTTGATAATTTTTTAAAATAATAATAATTTTAATTTTAAACATATCAAATTTTAAAAAATACTTGAATCTAATAAAATTTTGCAATGATTAATAAGATTTAATCGTAAAAATCTTAAAATTTTTAAGTTTTTTTTGATTTATTTTAATAATTTTTGTTATTAAAAACTGATCAGTTTATTGATTAATCAGTCAATTTTTATAAATTAATAAATTTTTATAAATTAAAATAAATAAAATTAATCTTTTTTAGTTAAACTTTAAATTCTTTAATAAATAAGGACTATTTTATTTAATCATATTTTAAATTTTATTTAATTTTTAATAAATTTTAATTCAGTTTATTATATCTTTTAAATGTTAAAATTTTTAAGGTAATCACCTTTAGAGGTAAGTGTGTTAGATACAAAGAATTATAAAATTTCCTTTTCATTAATTAATTGGAGGACTATGAAGTGAAATACGAACGCTTAGAATTGGAAGCGGTCACTCTCGGTACTCACTCAAGCCTCCCAACCAGAACCCTAAACCCAAGAAACAGCAAGGTCCAGCAAAATGTCATTGGCTTCATCTAGGGTTTTCAAAGCTTGTCGGGCTCTGCTTGCTCCGTCCAAGTCCCCCGCCGCTACCGCCGCTGCAAATGCTCCCACCACGACGAAGAAAGCTAAACCAAAGACGAGAGCAAAGACAAAAACGGAGGAGGTGGTACCGAGAAAGCCCGCCGGTATACTAATGGTGACACCTGTATCTCCGGTCCTCCGTAATTTTCTCGGCGTCTCAGAGGCTTCTCGTACCGATGTTGTCAAGAGGATCTGGGACCATATCAAGCAAAACAAACTCCAGGTTAACCCCACATTCTTTTCTTTGTTTTTTTTTTGTTGGTTAGGGTTTACATATATACTTTGTTCTTACTCTAGTTGCCTCTCTCTCTCTCTCTCTCTCCCGGGCTATAAACCCTTTTTTCATACAAGTGTTTGGCTCTGAATTGGTGAAATTCTTTTCTTTTTCTTTGATGTCCTCTGCTTTCTGTACCTCAACAAACTGTCATGTGGTCGCTGCTGGAAGTTCCATTTTTCTTCTGTTTGTGGCTTAACCCTTTTTGTTAGCCTGTTCGTCTCGAATTTTATTTTCAATTTTTCTTTTTTCTGTGTGTTAACTTTTGAATTCACATTTTTTGTGTCCAAATATTTGTTTGATTGGATTAAATGTGGTCAGGTTCTCAAAGTAACAGTATTAAAAATTAGAATCTGAGGATAATCTGTAATTTTCCCAATGAAATGGGATTGTGAAGATAGGGATGAAAGGCGGGTACTTGAGGGAGGTCATGAAAGGAGAACCTAATTCAGAACGTTGTGAGGTTGTTTTAGCAGTTAATTGTGGGGTTGCGAGTTTGAGATACTATTATTTGGCGCTTTATGATCTTTTGAGTTGCATTTCTAGTTATGTGACAATGCAGGATTTCAGACTCCTAAAAATTGTCGTGGTCATATTTGGAATAGAACTAATAATTTGATAGGACTCGATACTATGTTCGCAGTTAAGTGCTTTGTGTTGGAAAAGGACACCCACGCCCTGTATACCTCTTCAAGTTTTGTAGGATTGTCGTGACTAAAAAAGTTAAATATGAAATGTTGCTATTTTAATTTTGGGCTTTGGAATGTTTAGTTGTCCACTCATGGATGTGTGAGGTGAAGAATTATTTGTATTTCATTGTCCTTGACATGCTAATATGTTCTGGATTATATGCTGATCCTTTGAATATATATAGTGGCAAGATATTAGCCTGTTGATGTATTTGATCCGTTGCAGAGTGAGGCTTCAAGTGTAGTTAGCTAAAGTTATTATGATATATATGGAGTGATCGATTTTAGTCGCAGCATGTTTAGAAAAATCAGATGGAACTGGGATATTTTCCTCTTTGCCTATTAGGTAGGCAGCTAAAGATACTGGCTGTTTGTATCATGTAAAGTCTCTCAGCTTGACATTTTACTTGAATGGTGATAGGTCTTGAGACCTTGAATTCTGAGATGGGAAAACTGTCCTAAATTTTGAGCAATTACTTTTGATTTGTTGAGAAGTTGTGAATTATTATCATTCTTAATAATTGCATATGGCTGCACATAATGACTGTTTTTCCCGTGGAAAGAAAAATATAACTAGTCATTCATGGCAGAACCCTGCGAACAAAAAGGAGATAATATGCGATGAGAAACTCAAGGTCATATTTGATGGAAGGGAGAAAGTTGGGATGCTGGAGATGCCCAAGTTAATTTCCCCTCATTTTGTGAAGACTGCCTAATGTGAGGCATTCTGCATAATGCAAGCAGATTTATAATTACTGTTGTGTTGAATCACTTCTTACGTGCTGTTCTGTCGATATGCAGCTTTGGTCTGAGAGCCAAAATATGGTACCCTGTTTTTTTTTTTAACGGTTTTAACTGAACAATGGTGTAAAATATCTGGTAGGATGAATTAGAACGTTACCATGACTTTTCTGATATCTTACCTTTCATGTGATCTCTGTTTTTGTTTCTCTTGTCTCTCTTTTTCTCCTGTTTTCTAGGGAGTAGGCAGGGACGTTGTCCGCCAATCCTAAGGTCTTCAATGTCCCCATCGAGGCATCGACAACTTTTGTCGGATTACAGAGAAAACAATTAAGTTTGGTTAAGTAACTATGGTTATTATTTTATTTTTTATTTTTAATAGATTTATTAATGTATAATTTTTTTAAAAAATAAATTGATAACTTCAAAAAAGTTTTGATGAATCTTTACTTATAATAGAAATAAAAATTCAAAATTATATTTTGGAGAATGTGAATGAAGATATTCTTGATAATTAATTAATATATTCTCTATAAAATAACATCTAATTTTAAGGAGAATTAATAATTAAGATTTACTAAATTTATTTTTTTCCTTGTATTATTGTCCAAGTGATGTATTTTCTTATAGTATATAGAAATGTTAGAAACGTTAGGTTTGAAAATGACAATCTTATTGTTTTTTTCAAATATTTTATAGTGATATATCTTTTTTTACACCTTAATGAAACATAAATATTTGAACTTATGTTTAATTTGCAAAATGCATAAAAACATGGATCGCTATGGGTGACACCTAATTCTATTTAGCCCTTGGTTTTGATTTTGAATTTGTGCTTTTGAGATAAAAGGGGGATGATAGACAATTAAATTTAATTTAAATGTTAATTCTTAAATCAATTTACTTCACTTTTTATCTAAATAGAGGAGGTCATCTTTTACTGTTCTCAAAATGTATAAATCCCTAAATAACAGTGGTTAAGTACTTCAATGCACTTGTATTGTATACATGTTTTTCAAATACAAGTAGGTGAAGTTCTTTGGTTAAAGAATCAATTAACATCTTCTTAGTCTTGAAATACTTCACCTCAATGTCCCCTTCTATATCAACTCTTTCGTAGTCAAATACTTGACTTCTACATAATTAGATCCTGAAATATTCTTATTGTTGTTATTAGACAACATAATAGAACAAATATCACAACACAATCAAATGGGTCTAACTATTGACTCAACTTCAGAAAACTTAAAAATTAAGTTAGTTTTAAAGTTTTTAAATTTTTTAACTGAGTGGTCAATATTTTTAAATCTTAACAATTTAATTCAAAACGTTAGTTTCGTTAATAATTTATTGATTTAACTAATAAAAAAATTGTTGTCTAAGATATGTAGTTGTTCATTTAAAAAAATAATGACCATTATTAAATTATTGTAAAGATGATTTTTTCAGATAAATACCTATATCGTAAACAACAACGATGTCATTTACTAAATTAATCGATTGCTATTAAAATTAAAATCTTAAACTAAACTATTATGGTTTAAAAGATTTAAGAAAACAAATTCTAAAAGTTTAAGATATGTTGTCAATTACTGAAAAGGATAGGAGCATCGTTATCCCAAAAACATGTAAACCTCATAATATAATACCCTATCCTTCTGCTTCCTTTATGCGACTAAATTTTCGAAAATTCGCTATCCTTCCATTTTTCTGCAAGTCTCGTATTTTTCTAATGTCAAATCATTCGGAACTTTTGTAATTTCTTTTATTGTTCTGAAAAATCACTAGCAACGAGCTCACCACCTGTTTGAAGAAATTACCCAACGAATACCCAAATGCTTGAATCAACGTTTGATGGTTTTTGATATGTGGCTGCTGTGAATGTGGTTGATTCAAATTCAGTCATCTTTTTATCGTATCTTCTTATGCTGAGCTAGTCCAAATCTGATTGTTTGAACTCAACAAGTCATCAATTGTAGCTACTATTTCCAAAGCTATAATTTTTGCATGGTGGGACTGCACTGTTTCTGCAAAATCAATGGCTTCTTCTATCTGCTTCCACTGCCATTTTGCCAGTTCCCTGCCAAGACCTTTATCTTTTCTAACAAAATCTGCAACTTCTAATTACTCTATAAAACCCGTAAAGCATCTTTATCGTTACCATCATAGTTATCGTAATGATAATAGTAGTAAAGTTATTGCTTGTGATGATGGTGGTGTAAAACTCCGTAGTGCAGACCTGGTGGCCATGGAGTACGCTGATCTTAAGCTCACGGATAAAATTTCTGCGGTAATGGGATTTTCTACATAACATCAAGTTTCTCCTTCAATATTGTTTGTTTTGTTTCTGTTGAAGATATTTGGCAATTGCTTTTGTGCATAATAAAAATGATGGGTGGAGTTGTTAGAAACACTGTCTTAATATAGTTTTTAAGGTAATACTTTCTTTTCTTCACCGTCGCCTTTTCAATGCTGGTAACTAAAGGTTGGTATGTCTCAATTGCAGGAAGTGGGTCATGTTAGAATCAGGCAACATGTTAACCCTTTGAGTTCCTCTTTCTCTGTAAGTCATTCGAGACCATTTTGAGTATAAGTTACTGCTAACATATGTTGACTATTCTCTAGTTCTAATTTTAACTAAATCTGTATTTTGGACATTTACCTTATTGGCAAAATTATACTAGGTGCCAGCAGAAATACCTGATTGGAACAAAATCTTCAAGGACCCTACTTTGCCACTAATGGTGGATATTGGGAGTGGTAAACTTTTGCTACTTTTGCTTTGTACCATAATATTTCACTATTTCATTTTGGGTAACTACGATAGCCAATTTTTCAAGAGATGATATGAACAGTCCCCTCCACAGATGATTGGCTTTTTGAATTAGCTTGATATGTCAGAAAGGCAGGTGATTGGAATTGGAGTGAATTTTCGGGCACTAGAATGAAACCCCTTTTTAGGACAAGCTTTTAATAATATGGCCGTGATCTGTCGTTACCTGACACTATATGGAAACCTTTCAACTTCACTGTTTCACTGAAAATGAAGGGTTTCATATGAAGTAGATTTATAGTTCAATGGTGACATTTACAACATGAAAATATTAACTTTTCTGGAAGATGAGTTTGAGTGATTTTAGTTCATTCCAATGGCTATTACAAGTGTTTGTTCTGAAGGTCAATAAACAATAAAAATATTGAACTTATTTTAAAAGTACGTTTGGCCTAACGAATGACTGAAATTTTCAGGTAGCGGCAGATTTCTGATATGGCTTGCCAAAAGGAAACCTGATTTAGGAAATTATTTGGGGCTTGAAATACGAAAAAAAGTATGGGAATGAAAATTTTGGGTACTATTTAGGAATCCTTTTTGGAATTAATATTTTGTTGCTTGGTCCTATTTTTTCATGCCTATTACCTTCTTTATCATTTGTGTGGCGATGCTTCTAATGTTAATGCAGCTAGTCAAGCGTGCTGACTTCTGGGTAAAAGAGCTAACTCTTGGTAACATGTATGGTTTCCAAACAAATCTTATTTTGGGTCGGGAATGATACATATCATGGTAATTTTATTGGCTTATTTAACAAGGCAATTTGAACTTATTGCAGACATTTCCTGTTTGCAAATGCTACCGTTTCTTTTAGACAGCTTGTTCTCTCGTATCCAGGACCCTTGATGACAGTTTCAATATTGGTGAGATCACTCGTGGCCCTGATTGTATTATATGTCAGTATGAATGTACTGGGATGCAAGAGTTAAGTTCCAAAGAAGTCCTTGTAAAATAGTACTTGAGTCACGTATACAAGTATATATGCAGTGCCCAGACCCTCATTTCAAGAAAAGGCATCATAAGAGAAGGGTTCTGCAGACGCCATTGGTTGATTCTATCGTCAGTCAGTTGGCCCCTGGAGGGAAGGTAAGTGCTCTAGGCTTTTCTTGTATAACAAACACTGAACATTTTTTAATGTTTGTTTCTCTAATTCTTTTATCATTGTAAGATCTTCATTCTCCTCTGTCGTACTTTCCTAAGAAGTTAACTCTAATGTTTTTTTATCCCAAGTTGGTTGGAAATGATCTTAGGGTGCAAAAAGAAGTTCAGATTAGGTAACCGGATTAATCTATAGCTGTAGATTGGAAATGAATCCACGATACCTGACACTGGACCCCATGTTCCAGTGTGTCAGAACACTCTCTTCAATTCTGTTGAGATAGCTGCAGAGAGTGCAATATGCAGTCATGTTCTTGAACAAATTATCGTGGTTAGTTTGGGCTGCTATAATATAATTGATGTCCATATGCTTGTCACAGTGATGGAACTTAAATCATCACTTGTGAAGGGCAATACAGGTTAACTGGGGAAAACATGGAAATATGAATTTTAATGGTTGAGGTCATGGTTGACTTAAGTTATGTTGGTGCGATACAGACATGTAAATATATGATAAAATGTACATGTCTTCATGAATGCAAGCTCCAATCACATAGCATTCTTCTGCACACTGAAAAACTTTATTGGTCTACATGAGGAGGAGACAACAATTATCTTACGTTCACTTGACTCCAACTTTTCCCACGGGATAGGTATTCATGCAGTCTGATGTGCTAGAGGTGGCTCTTGACATGAGAAATCAATTTGATGCCAAGTCAGACGAACTTGACAATTTCGATGAAATTGACCAAAATATACTGTGCGACAGTGATGGCTGGCTTTTGAATAATCCAATGGGAATAAGGACTGAAAGAGAAATCCATGCAGAATCAGAAGGTTCAAAAGTATATAGAAGGCTATACCATAAGCGAACACAACCAACTGGTAAGCTTCTGTGCAGATTAGAATGTTGCAAGCTCCATTGACAAAATCGTCTTCTGAAGCATTCAACTTTAAAGATTTGTTAATAGCTGGTTTTTATAGAGGCATGGTTCTAGGCTTGTTGTCTTTTGTTTGTCTCTTCATAGATCCCATAATCTTCATTTGCTGATTACCTCAAGGACTAACTTCATTGTACAAGTATCTTTTTATGGGTTTCTTATGTAGTGGGTGAGAATCCACTTTATTACCACTCATGTAGTGGGTGAGAATCCATTCTGTTGCCACTCATTGTGGATGAAGAGAACTCAAAATCTGGAGAACTACTATCCCTTTATTCTCATAGTGATCGTGCATTTACATGTTTAATAAACAATTAAAACAATCCAGTAAAAAATACCATTAATATATGATGTTTGAAAAGGTTCGGTACAAAAAGACTATTTTATATGTTTAATAAAAAGAGCGAAAATGCTGGAGGAGAATTTATGTTTTTCTCTATAACCGTTCGGAGTGTTTGTTTTCATTTTTGTTTTTGATTTTTTGTTTTTGTTTTCAAATTAAGAAAAAAAAATTGTTTGTTTGAATTTTCAGTTTCTGTTTTTAGTTTTGGTTTTTTTCAGTTTTCAAAAATTATGAAAATTATAAAAAGTGTTTTTCTGTTTTTTTCATAATATAATTTACTATCATTTAAATATATATTATTTAATTATTTAATTATTAATAAAAATTATGAATAATCTAATTCAAGATTATATATTTAATAAATTAAAATTAATTATCAATAAAAA
>JANIIA010000002.1:17673739-17689341 GCA_027478495.1 Erythroxylum alaternifolium
TATCTACACTCTTTTGATCGAGTCTGTTATACAGGACTTGCCTAGTGCAGAGTACTTAATTGATATATTTTGCAGATTATTGTGTCAATCTGGAGCTTTATCCAATACATATTCAAAAAGATAACGAGTGGATTTTTCTATTAAAAAAAAGTGTTGGTTGAATCGGTTCGAGTTATGTGCACTAGTCCTCCTCTCAGGCTATCAGAAGTAGATTAATTTAAACTTAATTCATAAAGTTAGGACTGGATTGGTTCTTTTATAGCATCCCTAATTTTAACTTTTTGATTAGGTCATAACTCTTTATATTAGAATTTAGTTAGTTTATTAATTACTCACTAAATTTTTATAAATTAAAATTAATTAATTAATTTTTAGTTAAATGTTTTCAATTAAACTTTAAATTTATTGTTAATAAATATAATTTTTATTATATTGTAAATTTTATTTAAATTTTAATTGTTTTTATGACAATATAATGTGATTAACTTTAAATTTTTTATTTTTTTTGGATTAAATTTAGGCTAAATTGGATCAATAATATGTCAGGTTTGAACCGACCCATTATCATCTCCACTTCTAAGCAACTTAGCAGCACCAACTCATATTTCAGTTCCCAGAATCAGATCATTTCGTCGTCCTCCGGAACTCATAATCTCTCTTTTTGTCCGATCTGAATTTGGACTTCTATGATGTTGTATGGATAAGCACTTGCAACTTTTCGTGGCAGTGTTTTCAGTTACTATACTGTCGGTCATTGGATGCTTGAGGAGCAAGTGTGGAATACATAACAGATTCAGTATCTGACTGAGGAAGACGACAGGATGTGGGGTTGTGGTAGGTACTCAACCTCTTTCGGCGAGTGAAGGTCCAGAGTTTAGAAAAAAAAAAGATTAAATAATTATATTATTTTTAAAATGAGTAAAACCCAAAAAGAATCAGCATTGTTTACAGATAAAAAATGTTGGAATTGTGATTGGTGTGGTGTCCCTCCCCTGAAACAAATGGCTATGAAACTGGAAATGTGTTCGTGATCCTGTCAAATCACGTTCACAGAAGAGCATGCATGAGCATTGGATTTGGATGGACTCTATGTATTTGCCTGTCAAATTTGCTTCACCTAATCCGTCTTTCGTGTTCTTGTCCCAGAACTCCACGCGTTTCTGCTGCAACCCCATTTTCAGCTTTGGCTTTCATGGATGGTCGTTTCAGAGTCATTTCGAATGTCCTTTTGTATAAGTTTGGCGCGTCTAAAAATTAAATTGTGTATGATATTGAGGAGATTCTATGAACTATAGGTGAGATCATGTGCCCCAATAATGGCAACCACTCGACCAACAACCAAAGGCTCATCTTTCATTTTCTACGACGTCATAGAAATTTATCAAGAGGCCTTCTCTTTTAAAATTGAGAATGAAATAATTAAAATCTCTCTTTTAAGAAAAATTTTAAATTTCATACTTTAAATTTACAATATAAAATGTAATTTGATTAGAGTTTGCATTAATTTGAGCAGTCTTTGTTAGGATATACTCTATCCTAAAGTTAAATTAAATTATCAATCGTGTTATTAGTTCATATATAATATTTATATATGTGTCGTATTTATTTTTTAAGTGAAATATAAAAAATGAACATTTTACAAATTTAATACATCCTACTCTTAATTTAATACCTTCTAACTCATCAAACTAAAAAAATAATTATCAAATAATAAAAAATTTAGAACTAAATTTAGTGTTATATCTTTATTCTTTTAAATTATCAAAATCAGAAAAGAGTCCTCAGAACAAGTAGAAATTGAGAGTTTTGAGTTACAGGGATAGATAGATCATATTTAGAGGAGATAAAATCTTCTGTTTCAATTATGATATTTCTATTATGTTCCATTAAATTTCATCTACACATTTATGTATACTCCACATAAATATATAGATGAGAGTTAATATAACATGATTAGAACAAAGTAATTAAAACAAATGATTTGATATGTATTCAACGTGGGTGTTATTGAACATGAACTTACGACCCTCAAATCTTTTGTATCTATAAAACCCTGTGTCAACTCTATTTTAGAACATTCTACTTATACATTATTTGAATCTCACATATTTATATAGATGAGATGATCCGAAACAAAGTTAGGGCAAAGAAGATTTGGTAAATTTGATCCCGAAATTACGAGGATCTGGTTTCTCTGCTATTGTACTGACTCGACAGGTCAAGTAGGAACTTTTTTCTTTTTGTAGTCTTCTCATGAGCTAATGGGTACAAGTACAGACATTCATGAATTATTGGTGCACTTGATATTATTTTCAGGTTGGAGCGCTCTCTTTTTGACAGGGTGTTTTAAACATGTGCCATGTTCAATGAATTTTACATAAATGTAATAAAATAAATAATTGATATTAAATAATTATTTAAATCAAATTTATTTTTGATTTATTGAATAGTTTATTTGTAACGTATATGAATAAAAATTATTAAAATTTTTAACTCAATCAAATTAAATACAAGACTTTGCATTTCATCGAGACTTTAACTGAGTGTTAATATTAACGATGATGATGATACCATATAAGATTACAACTATATGTTTTTCATTATTAAGTAGATTAATTTATAATTACAACTTTTGTGCATTAATTAAAGAAATTAATTTTATTTTCAAATAATATGGGCATGTAAGGGTCAATGTCACGTGAGATGGGTTCTAAATTTTGTTACTCTTTGTTTATTTTAATTTTTATTTTTTTGGTACAAATTCACTTATTTAATTCCACAACACATGCATTGCTAAAGAAAGTATCACGTGCCACATGGGATACCTAATTAACAATTGCATTTAATTTATTTTACCTCCTTAACCGGTACCAAGTTAAGTTTGTACACATAGTGACATTTGGACATAGCCTTACCTTGAGAATATAAAAGGTGAAAAGAAGAAAAACAAAAGTTATATAAGTTCCCTCTGAGTTTGCACCCAATTAATGAGGTTTTGGCCCATCGTTATTGTTTTTGTTTTTGCACATTTACCGTAGTGATATGACTGTTCTACTTCAGCCTTTCGAGGTAATGACTAAGAATTTATAATGAAGATAAGTAGAATGAAGGGATTCAGAATAACATAAAGTGGCATGTATTGAGAAGAAGGGTTCAATCCAGAATGAAGACATAGAGGCTAATAGGAAGAAAGTGATTCCTAGAGACTGGGTTCTCCTCTTTAGGAATTAAGACCACCAAAGGTTCAGTAATATCATGAGGGCAGTATCCAAGCTTGCATCACCATCTCAAAGACAGTATCTCCTACAACAGACCAAACTTTTTATAAAAGATTGGTTGAAACCTATTTGGGCCTGGAGTTTTATAATCACCCATAGAGTTAACCGCAACGAAGACCTCCTCTTTAGAGATAGGGGTGAGTAGCGCCTGCACCGCCTCGCTAGATAGACATGGATGAGCTGTAATCTAAAGAAAAGGCAAGGTAATATTCTTAATAGAACAAAATAAAGTTTGAAAGAAATGGAGCACCTGGCTTTGGAGATCATGTTCGTCCATGACACAAGAACCATCAACACTTTGAAGGAGTTCAATCCTATTCCTCTTACGTTGGCAAATAGTCATAGCATGAAAAAAACAAGTATTTTTATCACCATGTTGTAACCATTGCACCCTAAATTTTTGGTACCATAATAATTCCTCCTATAAAAGTATAGTATTATATTATGCAATCAAGTCCAGTTCCAGTACATGGAGAAATGTTGAATCTCTACGAGCAAGGTACCGTTGAATACCCACTAGCCTAGCTAGGACCCGATTTTTCCTGTGGAAGATATTACCAAATATCTCCTTATTAAATTTCAACGCAGCTTCTTTAACATGCATGAGTGCCTCAGGTAAGGAATGGTGATTCAAGTTCCAAGCTCCTTCCACAATCGAATGAAACTCTAGATGCGTGGTCCATGCAGCCTGAAAGTGAAAAGCATGAGTGGAGATAAGCGGAATGTAACCATAGAGTCTAAGAAGAATTAGATTATGATCCGAGGAGGTGCAAGGAAGATGATGAAGAGTAATCACCAATCAGTAAAGCACTATGCATGATCCAACCGAACTAGTGTAAAGAGAGCTCCATGGAATTTCTGACGAAAGGTAAAAGGAGCTCCCTTAAAACCAACATCAATCAATGCACAGGAATCCCAATTTGCTTTGAATTTCTTAGCTATATTTGGGCAAAAAAACACCTCCTCTCTTTTCAGTAGAATAAGCATAGTCATTGAAATCTCAAATAAGAAGCCAAGGCCTATCGATGATCCTATGAATCCTCATCATCTCCTGTCAGAAAATACCCTTAGGTGTTGCATGGGGGATGGCGTAAACTGCAGTTAAATAGCATAAATTACCAAGATAGTCTGAGGCAAACAAATGTATAAATTGCTTGTGGTACACCAAGACTTGAATAGTAATGGAAGTGGGTTGCCAAAGACACCACATGCCTCCAGAGAGTCCAACCGAATCCACTCGTATAATACTATCAAAGCCAAGAGATTGAGAAATCTTATCAGCCTTGTCCCCTGAAATCTATGGTTCCACAATAATGAGTATGTCTAGTTTATTGATTCGAATAAGGTCTTTGACAGCACGTGTAAATGCTGCTCTAGCTGCACCGCAGCAATTCCAAAATAAAATATTCAAATTCTGATTCATTAAAACAATGGGATAAGAGAATGGCCAAGTCAACTCAAGTAATACTGCTTGGAACCATATCCATATCAGCACCACTGCTGGAAGCCACTATTCCATTGTCACCGTTCATATCCTATAAATGAAGGTGCTCAGTGATCATATTGTCAAGATGAGTACCGCCCAATCCTGGGTCGGGTGGTTTTGAAGCATGCACAATGTGGAGATGCTGCTGACCCCCATCCCCATGGACAATAGCAGTAGAGTTATTCAATCCGGGAGGGAGAGGTGAGGATTGAAAAGCTTGCCTAAAATTAGAAGCTACAGTCTGTACCAAGTTCACATCAGGAACACGACTCAAGGTGGAAGGAGGATTATGATCACTAGGCCTAATAGATAATGGAACCTAGAAATTGAGCTCAAGATTAGAATTAGATACCTCACCAGCTTCTGTTGCCAATTCCTTCATTTCATTACTCTTAGATAGAGTCCTACTACTTCGCGACTTCGGAGCTTTATCTAGTTTTATGGACATCTTGACATGAGTTTCAGCTGTGAGTCCCATCTGAAAATTGAATCCTGGTGGATGGTCCTCCTCATGGCACAAGTCCGCGTGAACCTGCAATGCAGTGTCAATAAAGTTAGCATTTTCTAAAAGTGCAAACCGATTGGATATATGTGATCCAGTAGGAGTAATCGTCAGTGGTTTAGATCTAGCTTGTTTTTAGACGACCATCCATGAGCCATACCTACTATCGACAATAGAATTCACATCCTTTCGCATAGGCTCCTGCCCATCGTCTACCATCACTCATTTGTCATTTACGGTTGGTACCATAGGTTGTGCCTCCTGAGTAGGACCCTCAGTAGAACCCACATTACTTGGGCTTAGATTTTCCTTATGGCCATACTTCCTACACTTGAAGCAAATAGTATGAAGGCCCTCATATTCTACATTGTAGGTACGACCATCAATCTCAATTTGTACAACAAGCATTTATCTAATTCAACCTCAACACAAACCCTTGCAAAGTGCCCTCAATTTGTAAGAGTAGTATTTTTGTCCAACTTAACTAGACGTCCCACACTAGACGCTACAGCCATGAGCAAGTCTTCATCATAGTATTGTACCACGACCTCAGGGAAACGAACCCAAACGAATGTAGAGTTGACAAAAGCGTAGACTGTAGAAAAGTTTGGCGTCCAGCGGTGTACAGTCAAATAATGATCAAATATCAGCCAAGGGTCATCACAAAGAACGCTGTCAAAGTCATGATCTTACAGTAACCTTACAGTTACTTCACTTGAATACCTACAACTTCAAGGTACAATGGTGTTGTGCTTCTTCTCGGAGAAATCACGAGCTATCACTAAGATAAATGAATTGCTGATATTAGCCTCAACATTTATACAAAATTTGTCACATATTTAATAATCAATCACAAAACGAACGTTATGTGTTAAAATAGTTAAATAAAAATTAGAACATTAAAAATAAAATTCCATGGACGTTCAAGGTGAGAGGCTTAAGCAACTGGGAAAGCGACCCTAAAGTTTTGGGTATGCACACACACAATCTCTGGTTGGACAGGCTTAAGGCATTGACATTGTGGAGTATAAAAAAAGATCATTTATTGCGTGTCAAGTTCGTGGGTCCGAAAAGAACATGCATAACAATTTCCAGGAGAGGTGTGTGCTTTCTGGATAGGAGCAGAGCAGAATAGGACAGAACAGATGAGATGAGCTAGAGTTCATACAATTAACATATTGTCTTATTTTCCTTGGGACTTCCCCCCTTCAACGCATGTTTCAATTCGTTTTTCTTCGCAGCTAAGTTAGCCACATCTGAGTAAGTGGAGTGAGAGTAAAATCTGCCGTTTCAGTTTATTAATATTTACTTATTTTATTAAATTTTATTCCTATATTTATACGAGATTCACGTAAATTAACGGATAAAACTAAGGATAGATTGATCATCTAATAATAATAAATAATCCAACCGGTGGAGTGAAATATATCGTAACAGGATCAGATCTTTTATACTATTTATAATATTTTATTATATTCTATTAAATTATATATAAAAATATATTTAAAAATTTAATAAAAAAATTAAAAGAGAGTGTCACGAAACAGAGGATTCGAGAGATATTGCAAGTTTGCAACTAGCTAAGCTCGTAATAACTATTGCAAGTTGCGTCTTCCCACGAAACGAGTTTTGAGGTGGACCGTGGACGTGGACATGGACATGCACATTGCAGGTGCAGCTACTAACTCTTCCATGTTGCTGTTGCACGTTCTCGAGGTCCCATCACCTTGTGCCTGCACATGCTAGGGGAACGGAGGCTCACTCCGCCTCTACCGTTTAGCCTCTACTTAGCTTGTCCGATGTCCATATCATTTGATTTCATTTCCTCTATTACTGTCAATTCTTGACTTTTTGGTATTTTAGTTTTGCGCCATCGGCGACCATACATGTCATCTTAATGCTTCTTCCGCCAATCAAATTGGCTGATAGAAGATGGATATGACTTGTCATAAATTAAGGCTTAGTTTCGGGATGAAGATTGAATTAATTGTTTGCTTTTCCACTTTTAACTTTTGTCCACTTGTAACTGCTATTCTGACTTTTTCTAAAACAAGAAGACAAGTAAAAGTTATTTTTGTGTTAAACAATACCTTTCTTTCCCTTGTATAAAAAAAAAAAAAGAAAGTAAAAGTTATTTTTGGTTTTTTATTCTTTTATTGTTATTTAAATTTGACGTCAAAATGTTCAAACATTCACGTCATAAATATCATCATCCTAATTAATTTTCAAATGGACAAAATTAATGATTAAAAACTTTAACTGATTCAATCAATCTAATCGTAAAAGTTTTGAATTATTAACTTTTCGATTTAGTTTTTAACTTTCTTGTTTGATTTACTTTAATAATTCTTGTTATTAAAAATTAATCAATTTATTAATTAATCGGTCAATTTTATGAATTAATAAGTTTTTATAAACTAAAATTAATTAATTAATTTTTATTTAATAATATTTTTAAATTAAATTCAAATTTTTCGATGAGTAGGAACAATCATTTTTAATCATATTTAAAAAATTTTACTTTTATTTAATTTTTAGTCAATTGTATGATGATCTAATATCAGTTTAACTTTTTAAACCGTAAACTTTTTATCTTACTGGTTTAATTTTCAGTTTGATTTTGAAAAAAATGGACAAAACTATTCGCTTCTATTAGGGTTCTTCACTTTTTTTTGTATCGGTCAATATTGTAATTAAATTCACTATTTTAAATTTAGACAATGGATATTTTTTATGTTTTAAAATTGGTTAAAAGGAAAATTTAATAGTAATATTTGTAATACATAATAGAAAAAAAGTGTCACATAAGTTTAGATTGACGAAATGTCGGATTTAATGATTGTATTTATTTTACAAAATATTGTAATTAAACTTAAATTTTAATTTAAAAAAATTATAAAGATCAAAATATACCTTTTAATAAAAAAATATGTTTCACATATCGGTGATTAAGTCAATCCTAATCAACGGATTGTCGGAGTATTATTGAGGATAAAAGTCAATACAAACTGCTGGCCTCATATACATGTCCCCTGCTATGTGTATAAATATTTTACATGTCTTTTTTTTCTTGCAAAATTTTAAAGTATCCGACAAAGGTTTTTTTTCCAATAAAACACCTTTAGTATCCGATAAAGTTATTCTTTTATAATTTTTTTTTACATTAGGTATCCCAGTTTAATCTGACTAATCCTAAGTCTCTAAGATCTTACCTAAAGAATCCTATAAGATGTAAATCTGGAACCTCAAGATCCCTCAAGTTCCTACGTAGCCTGTACACTTCTGCGCACAGGGAGTCGTCACATACTTGATTGGTCTCTTTTTTATTCTTTACTTTTGCTCTATGTGTTTTCAAATTTAGTTTTTTTCATCGTACAATTATGTCGTGAAGTTTGGAATAATATAATAAAGGGGTTAATTAAATTTTTGAATCGTTATTGAATTTTATAATATTAGTTTACATTTAAAAATATCATAATATTAAGTTTTTGAACATAAAGAGTCACATGAAATTAATATTTTTAGTATATAACTACTATATATCGTATCTGTGTCATGCTATAATTATAGATATTTTTAATTTATTAAATAATAAATTTCATACAAATTATATGACAAAATAGTAATATGATGCAACTCGCTGTCTTATTCATATTAATAGAGAATTTAACGATGAATAATTATAATTATTATTATTAAAGTCAATTTTTGTAAAATTAAATATCTGATTTTAGATTATTATAAGAATATTCAACGAAATACTAAAAAATATAATATTCATACTCTTATAATTTTTTTAAAAATCATGCCCTCATAAGTTAGTTTACACGTCAACAGCTAATATTAAATAGTTAATTTTACTAAATATTTTTAATAAACAACTGATATTATTTACTGATCAAATCAGCTGATATAATCAATTATTAGCTAATCGTTGATAGAATCAGGTAAAAATTAATGCAGTCAGCTGTTTGTCAAATAGAGTCATTATGACCCCCTATGCAAATAAGAGATGTTCCCTTCACTTTGAATTTTAAGCTATGAAAAGCAAACTTTTGGATTATTTTTCATCCAATGCTAATTAAGCAAATCATTCTAAATGGCCCTATACAATTTAAAGTTTTTAAAAAATCATACCTTATGGAAAATGGGTATTAATGAAAAGAAATTTTATTAAAAAATTGTTAATGAGACTTACTTAGTTTAATAAAATTATGATAAAAATGAATAGTTTTGTATAAAATGATATTATATTTAATCTTGATTAAAATAGTTAATGACCAAAGTATTACGTCTGTCTTTAGTTTAGTTTGGTTTTAGTTTAATACTAAAGAGGAAGTGAAGTGAAGCGTATGTGTGTAAGAAAGCGATTCTTTCTCTTACTATGGACCAACCACTAGCCAGCGTTGCCTCCAGCTGTCTTCACTACTTTCTCTCTCTACATTTGACTAAAATAAACTCTCTTTTTTTTTTCTCTATAATTGTAAATATATATTTACAAAACAAACAAACTGACAAAGGAATCCATTCCATTGCTCTTCCCTTCCCTTTCTCCGCCCATTTCGTTGCACTAAATTAATAATGCAACCAAAGAACAGCACCTAATCACATTACAAACAAAACAAACATTAAAAAGTTCGTATCTTTAGTACTATTCGCCATTTCTCTCTTCTCTGTTTTTCTTTATTTATGTAGTCACATAAATATAGGAAAGAGAGAGATTGGTTTGTTTCCTCGTGATCCCTGCGAAGTCTACGTGAAATCCCAGATTGCCTTGTTGTTTGTTCCATTCTCGTCTTAGTTGCTCCAGTTATAGCAAAGTCGCATTCTTGCGGGGTTTTATTCTCTCAGAAAAACGAAAAGAAAAGAGCTTGTTATGTTATAGAGAGAGGTGCTGGCTTTTTGTTGAAACAACAATCTAGTTTCTTTTGGGTTGTTCTCAAATGGTGTTTTGCTGCCCCCTAGCTAATTCTATGTTTTCTTTCCCCAGGTTTCTTGCTGAATTGGAGCAGTTTCAAGTAAGATGTTCAGGTGGGTTTTTTTCTTTCTTTTCTTTTTCTTTTTTGCGCTGTTGTGTGAGCTTGTATGTGCGTGTTATTTTTGTGAACTTGACTTGGGTCTTTCGTTGTTTGATGGTTGAGGAATCTTTATGGCATTGTTTCATATAGGTTGTTGGATTGTCCTCTTTCAACGCTTTTTTCTTAAGTTTGAGGCGTGTTCCCTGTTTTGATTACAACGTACTGGTTGTCGTTCTTTTGTTTGGTTGGTGAGCAATGGGAAGGATTGAGTTGAACTTTCGGCAATTGCGTTCACTCCATTTTTCTTTAGGATATTTTTGGAGTCAGAAATAGCAAGGCTGAAAATTTAGTTAATTTTAGGTGGGATGATATATGCACCTTAGGAATCTTAGTTTGGGAATTATGATTAGTTGAGTTGTGAAAATTTCATCCGGGGAATAAAGGAATCCTGCAACCTGATATTGAATCGATTTACCAAAATTATTTTTGCTTATTTTCTGTCTTGCTAGTTTTAATTATACTTTTTACTCTATTCTTTCGCCTGGAAATAAAATTGATAGATGATAAGAAGCCAATTTCATTCGTATGGTCAGTATGTGAAAACCAGAAAAGCAATATAGTGAGTAACCAGGATGCAAAAATTGATCAAATCTTTATTGCTGATGTATAGTATTCTTGGTTCAAATTTGGAAGAGAACTAACTTTGTGATTGTCCTAGGCCCAAATAAACATTATATTAGACACATTGCATGGGAATCATCATATATTAAGCAGTGCTTTGAAGTTATCCTCTAATGTACTCTGTTTAAGTGGGTGGTACTGTAATTTGGGAAAAAGCAAATGATCTTAGTCTCTATGCTGCTGTTTGCATTTGTTTTAGACACTTATGGAGGTGGATGTGAAACAAGCTAGTTTGAGGTCTGGTATAGGCCTTTTCAGTTTACTTTGCAGATCAAATCAATTATTGATGTCATGCAAATGTAAGCCGCTAACAAATTTTAATCATCTATAAATGATCTAAATGTGCTTTGGATTTGAGGTTATTTAGGTTGGTTTAAATTCTGCATGTCATATTTGTTGATCTCCTTTCTGATGTTAAAGCAATATTTGTAATTTCCAATTTGTGCCTTTCGACTTTTGTGGTGGATTATACTGGATAAACTCAAACCTCATTGAGCATATGGTTCAGCAGCCTTCTCTTTCTGCACAATTAGCAAAGTGGCTGCAGTCCTTGATATAATTTGTTTTTTAGTAATTACGGAAGTTGAGGGACCCAATATTCACTGGATATAACTGCTTACTTCTCGTACCAATGGTTGTAAAATGTTCTTAGTGAACTGGTTGGATCCTACGTATAAATTCATGAATCAGACTACAATTTTTCTTGTGCTGAATATCAAATTGATTGTTACTTGCCTACTGTGTGGCAGAATTCTTGAGCTTGTTAAGCATAGACATTTTGATCCAATGGGGAAACATTTTTGACACACAATGGATCCTCAAGCTTTCATCAGGCTGTCAATAGGCTCCCTTGGGCTGAGGTTTCCTGGCGCAGCTCCGAATTCTGCAACATCTGGAATTCATACATTTTCGTCTCCATGCTTGTGCGAAATAAGACTACGAGGCTTTCCTGTGCAAACAACTTCAGTTCCATTGGTGTCCTCTCCTGAAGCAACACCTGATATTCATAACATTGCGTCGATATTTTATCTTCAGGAGTCTGATCTAAAAGCATTGTTAGCACCTGGCTGTTTCTATACTCATCATGCATATCTTGAGATTGTTGTCTTCACAGGGAGAAAGGGCTACCATTGTGGTGTTGGCATCAAAAGGCATCAAATTGGGACATTCAAGTTGGAGGTAAGTCCTGAATGGGGTGAAGGGAAGCCCGTAATTCTTTTCAATGGGTGGATAGGTATCGGCAAAATCAAGCAGGCGAGTGGTAGACCAGGAGCTGAACTTCATTTGAGAGTGAAACTCGATCCTGATCCCAGATATGTTTTCCAGTTTGAAGATGTGACAACATCGAGTCCTCAAATAGTTCAGCTTCAAGGCTCCATCAAGCAGCCCATATTCAGTTGCAAGTTTAGTCGGGACAGGTGACATGCATTTCGTGGCCTCTTTGGCATGAGTTATACATAAAAAATTGTCTAGCATTGAGATTTTTGTTAAGACTTTCTAGGATTTCCTAAGATTCTGGCTTTCAGTACAGCTATTAAAAGTGGTGTTTTCAAGCGAACAGCTTTGTCCAATTCACTTGCATACAGGTTAGCCAAAACTTAGCATAAGAGTTTCGCGTAGTCTCCCTGAAGCATTGCAAGCAAACACATAGAGAGTAGCAAGTACACTGGTGATATAGCCTAATAGGTTTGTTTTGTCATTCTTCCAATAATGAGTTCATTGTTGATGAATTTTTTTATATGGTTTTGGAGTGACAGGGTATCCCTGGTGGATCCGTTAAGTACCTATTGGTCTGCTTCCCTTGAAGGTGCCGATCTGGAGACTGAGAGAAGAGAACGGAAAGGATGGAAGGTGAAGATACATGATCTCTCTGGGTCAGCTGTGGCAGCAGCCTTCATAACAACTCCATTTGTACCATCATCAGGTTGTGATTGGGTTGCCAAGTCCAACCCGGGAGCTTGGTTGATAGTTCGACCTGATGTTTGCAGGCCGGAGAGCTGGCAGCCATGGGGAAAGCTTGAGGCCTGGCGTGAGCGTGGAATTAGAGACTCTGTTTGCTGTAGATTTCACCTCCTGTCAGAAGGCCAGGAGGGGGGTGAGGTTCTTATGTCAGAGATCTTTATGAGTGCTGAAAAGGGTGGGGTGTTTTTCATAGACACCGACAAGCAGATGCGAACAGCTGCAACGCCAATACCAAGTCCTCAAAGTAGTGGAGATTTTTCTGGACTAGGTGTGGTTGTTGGTGGCTTTGTTATGAGTTGCAGAGTATATGGTGAAGGGAAGCACAGCAAACCCTTGGTTCAGCTGGCTATGAGACATGTGACATGCATAGAGGATGCTGCTATCTTCATGGCACTTGCTGCGGCAGTTGATCTTAGCATTGTAGCATGCAGGCCTTTCCGTAGGATGCTTCGTAGAGGATCTCGCCATTCTATATGAAGCAGAGAATACCTCTTCAACATAATTGTCATGAACAAAACTCGTTTTTACCTTCTTTTTTATTTTTTTTTCCTAATCATTGTAACATAATGGATACGATAGTGTACAGGACTTTTTGTTTATCCTCCTCTCTCCCAGAAATTGTCTGCTCAATCTATAGCAACTTTGAGTACTCGTGTGATGAACTTGTTCACCTTTCTGCTTTAGACGGTGAAGGGTTTTTAATTTGGCGGGGCAATGAAGGAGAAAGAAACACTATTCTTTCATAACGGGACTTAAAACAGGACTGAAAAATCAATAACAAGCTCATTTTCTTACAAAAATGGAAGTCAAGTCTAGACTTGGAGAGACTCAAAATGAAACATACACCGGTTTGGTTTAACTTTCACAAAATGCCTTTGAAATATTGGTCTACGAGTTATTTAGGTAATTTATTATGCAAACTTATTTGTATAGATAAAATCATTGTTACCATGAAAAGGATAGGGTATGCAAGATTAAGCATTAAGTTTGAAATGAAGAAAGAACTCTCATATTCCATTAACATAATGAGATTTAATGAACCTATCTCAGATGGAAGATGAGATTAACTATCAAAGTAGACAAACACTGAACCAACAAAAGAAGTAATGGAGAACTAGTAATAATCTATTATTCGACAAAAGGGATTACAATGAGTTCATGAGGATCTCTAACAATAAAAAATTGCAGCAATCGAGCTGTATATCTATTCATACATCACTAGCACCACGTAAAGAGATTTCTTCTCAATAAAACAACCAAAAAGAAGACAAAGGGATGATAGATGATACACTAGCATTGGTAGAGATTAAAAATCCTATTATGACTAACATAATATCTAACCAAGATGCTATTATGGTCAAGTTCTCATTCTACTCTCAAACAAACTCCATCTACACGTAGATTGAAGCACCTTCTATATCACCATGTAGCTCCTTTAGAATTTGACCCCACCATAAGCAACATCCTAGAGGAGGCTTTTATTTCAACAATTAGAAAGAGGTTTCGTGGGAAGTCCAAGAAGAAGACTACCATTGGCCAGTTAACCCACCTTAATGCCTATAATTAATTGGAATGTTAGAGGCTTTAATTATAATGGTAGCTTATAAGATAATTCCATTTCGGTTAAGCACCGCAATTACACATAACAACTTCAACTAACCTGAAATCCCTCTAATATTGAAATGAGAATCACTTTCATTTATGCCTTCGATTATTTGAATAAAAGGAGACAACGATCCAAGAGCCTTATTGCCCTAAGAAAAAGCATCAAATACATGGTTAATAAGTATGGATTTCAATAGCACGGTTTCATAAAATAAAGTTGAAGGGCACAACAAATTCAAGATACATCTTAATAAAAACCTAATAAACTACTTAATATAATTAGGGCTACTTGACTTGCATTTCGATGAGCAACAATACATATAGTGAAATAAGCAATTGATGATCGGTTCCTTAGGAGAAAATTGGATAAAGCACTAGTTAACACTGTATGGTTAATCATTTTCAACAATAGCAGAGCTTATTATTCGCCTTTTATCAACAGTGGTTCTAGAAAATTTTTATTTAGATTAAACAATTGTCTAATGGGAAATTTTAGGTATGAGGTAATTACAAGAGGACTGGATATAACAATGATAGGCTTTAAGCCCTACAAATTTATAAGTTGAAATAAAAAAAGAATTTAAGGAGCTCAATAAAAGGAAGTATAGCAACGCTGAGTTATCATTTTAAAACACAAGAAATGCACTTAAAAACACCCCATAAAGCACTTGATAAGTCCATTTTTACATGTTTGTAGGGGCTATGTTAATTGTAATTTAGTATTTTTATACTATGTTTTATATAAAATTATATGCAGCTTTTCTATGTTTGATTCATTCTCTTGTAGGTGATGATTTTGAGAAGGAAGCACACATTTTAGAATAAGTTTCTCCGTAATTTTCCAATTGAGGCGATTCCAAAGGCATTTGAAAGCTCACTTGAAGGGTGATAATTTTGTAAAAGACCTAAAACAAAATTTATAACACCCCCTTATCGTACGGTACGCACCGGGACGCCCGTAGGTCATTCCGGTACATATCCTATGATAAGGGTGAGCTACGTGCGATCACTACAGTCACTCCACATGGCATCACATTAATTTGAACAATAAAGCATTAATTGTAAACCAC
>JANIIA010000002.1:17689797-17744292 GCA_027478495.1 Erythroxylum alaternifolium
CTCAACCATGCACGACATCATCATCTACCATGCATGACTATCATCATCTTGAGGGTGTAAGGTTTAGGTTAGGATTTTTGGTGAACCAAAAGGAGAGTAAACAAGGTGGACAAGAGTGGAAAAGAGTGATCAAAATTTCAAGAAGAACAAAGAGAAGAGAAGCTTCGGATGATGGAGAGAAAATCCACTTAAACACCAAAACAAGAAGAAGACATAAGAAGAGTCGTGAAAGACAAAAAGAAGTGACTTTGTTATTAATGAACAAATAAGGTGGTCATGTAGGCAAGTGACATGTGTCACTTGCCACATGTCACACTCTCAAGCCTTTATTTAGTTTCTTTCCACTTTCTACTCCAATTTCTCCCCAAATTTTCAATGACTCAAAATAATAATTCCTGAATTCATATGTCTAAATTTTCAGTGCCATTGGATAGTCATTTTCACTATCGGTAAACCCTTATTCTGCCATTTGGCATTTTTCTTAGTCCAAAAATAACCCCGAAAATTTTTCGAAAAATTTATAAAAATCACTAAAAATCAGAAAACCAAAATAACCCTCTCCAACACAGTTGTTCATTCACACAAATCATATTTTTTTCATAATTCACAATACTTCACAAAAATACCGGGAAATGTCATGAATGCATATACAGTCATTTACATGTGCAAATTTCACTATTCACTTACATGTGTATGCATGAACATGTCAATACAATTTTAAGCATTTATAACCAATTCCAAATGACTATTTTACCTTTCCCTTTGGTGAGGGGATGTTACAAAATTGGCATCCAATATTAATTGAAACTAGTGCCAATCTAGTGATAAATTATACTTTTAAAAGTTTTAAAGCAAGACCAGGGTGGTTTAAAAGTGTAATAGGCACAATTCTCGTGACAATCACTCTAAACACATGTGGAATTATAAGTTTAATCACCTTATAACTCTTTTATGTAAACTTAGCTGATAAATGCTCTTATTAGGGTTCTTTGTAGAGGATTTTAAGAGGCATGTGACAACATCCTTTGTCACTAGGATTTTAGTTTTAGTTTTTGTTCAAATCAAGGATGGATTTAGAGTAAGATTTGAAGGAACCTGTGACAACTCTTCTAGTTCTTTCTCTCTCTTTTTTCCTTTACATTTTGACTATTTTGCCCTAGTTTTGTTTAGTTTATGTTTAGTAGTTAAAACCCTATACATGATTTGATTATCATTTACTTAAATTTATTCTCTTTGTTCTTAATTTTAGATTTGAGTCTAATCATCATAGCTTCAATATTAAAGATTGTATAAAAGATTGAGAAGTGTGCACTAGAAGAAAGAAAATACTTTGTCGCTAAAGAATGAAACTGTCTTAAGTTATTATAGTAACCAAATAGATTAAATATACTTAATGAATTTGATTAGGTTTAATTACAGATTAGGAGATGGTAGTTACCTAATTGAATATATATGTATTCTCAAGAGGGCATAAATACATTAGGTTAATTGTTATTTCAATCATAATAATTGAAATTCTACGGGAGTAAACCTAAAAATCCTACCTTTAGTTTTCTGATTGCTCTTTGTTTAATTATCTCATCTTTGTTAGTTTAGAAATTTAATTATTTTCTTAAATCTTATTTAATTTAGTGTTATTTTTATCTAGGATTAATGTACATAGTAATATAGTTAATGTGAAATTGATACTCTATATCACTCCAGTCTCATAAACTTGCCATAATTGCCTATGTATGCTTACAAATTTAGTAAACCAACTTTTTGGCACCATACCAGGGAGCTATTAAATTTCCATTTTATTAATCCTAGTTTTTATTTTAATTTATTTTAATTTCCTATATTTGTGTATAATTTAGTACTTTTCTATGTGACATCTTCAAGATTAATAATAAAATCATGCAATTTCAAACTTGATGGTATAAATTGTTGATATTTCAAACCAAATGAAGATGTTGACGGATTGTGACAATGGTTATCAGAGGACATTTTATCATTATTGCATGTAAGGGCACTTTCCATATATGTATGATTGTAACAAGCCCTTTATTACTATGAAGATGTTGATTAAATGGTTGTTTATAGGGAAAATAACAAGAAAGATCCTTACTTTGATATACATCATCCATGATAGAGTAACCATTTAAATATATCTTAAGATGAGCAAGGAGTTTGAGTAAGCAAATAGAGGTACCATTTGGATTTTAACAACAACCTAATTTTAATAGTAGCCACAGTCATATAATAATGAGATGGAAGAGATGATCTTGCAGTTTACGTCTTCCCTCATTGAAAGATTATAAAGATTAGATAAATTGTACATGAACTTACTTGAATAGATAGTCCAATCTAATTGTATAATTTTTATAATTTAGAAAATCAAGTCAACTAAATAGTTGAGATGAGTGGTGAAAAAGGTAAAGGTGAACTTCATAGTTGTACGTAGATGAACACAAGAGATCGAATGCTAATCATATCCCTTAGGAGTGACAAAAACTTAATATTAAAGATGCTAAAGAGGAGGATGTGCACTGGCCAGATAAGCATAAAGAAGTGTGTAGGAAAGTGATAGACAAAAGCAAACCAACATTAATCTCATCTTTAACTATTGCCTGTCACGATCTTAACTATGAAGATGATTTCGATATAAACAAATAAGTGTTGATCTCTTTCACAATAAACTTCAGTCACATACTAGAGCAACAGACATCTCAACTCAAGATAATAGTAATTCCATAACAAGTTTGAATAGATGGAAACGAAGACAGTTTTTTTTTTTTAACATATATTACAAAATACTGAATATTTAAAGGATCCCCTTTCCAATAAGAAAAAGTTTGAGAAATTATCTGTGAGCAAGTTAAGTAAAGAGGGTCCCTGTATCTTGCAAGTGGAAGAAGGAGAATGGGATAACCAATTCCAATAGAAACTGGGACTTATACTGAATGAGATATAGGTAGCTATAATATGAATAATCATCTACGAACGTAATAGGATATTGGTGACCATTCCAAGAAGTTATAAGGAATGACCCATAAATGTCTGTATGTACGAGTTATAAACGTCTATAGCCTTATTGGCACTTGATTTTCTTAGGTTTGTCTATTTCTCCTTAATACAATTAACACAATTTTTAAAGTCCACATAATCAAAGGGATTAAGAATTCTATCAGACACAAGACGTTTAATTCTTTGTTTGGAGGTATGCCCTAAACACTTGTGCCATAATGAAGCAGAATTCTTATTGGTTAATTTTCACTTTTTACCTCTATATACATGCAGAGTTTTTTTATATGAGGCAACCGTATTAAAAAAATATAGGTTATCAACAAATGATAAAGAACTGGTACTAGCAAGCATTGAATCTTGAAAAAGACTAAATTGACCATTTCGAAAATGAATAAGAGTAACCAAATTTGTCCAATGTAAAAATATAAATTAAATTCCGTCTAAATGAATGTACAACATAAGTCTTATTCAAATCCAAATAATAACCGGTCTTTAACAATAACCTAAAAGTTCCAATAGCCTCAACTTCTATCACTTTACCATCATCCACATATTTGTATCTTTCACCACCAATTGGCTTTCGGTAGCTCAAGCAACCCTGCATAGACACACTGATGTGAGTAGTAGCATTAGAATCTAGCAACCAAGTGTGTATAGATGCTAAAGTTAAATTAACCTCAAAACAAAGCGAGAAATGAACCTTTCTTTGCACGCCATGCATGATATTTGGTACAATCTTTTTCTTGTGTTTGACACTTTCACCAAAATAAAAAGGAAAAAGCCTTATCCTGTTGTTTCTTTTCTGGTGTGGCACCTACAGCCTCCTTACCCTTCTTTCTTTTGAAGTTCTTATCCTTTGATGTAGTTGCCAATTTAGCACTCTCCGTCTTCTCTTGATTTAGTCTTTCCTCTTCTTGCATACAATGAGAAATAAGCTCATTTAGCGTCCAATTCTCCTTTTGATAGTTGTAGTTAACCTTAAACTGACTAAATTGTGTAGGAAGAGATATCAAAACTAAATGCAAAGGCAAGTCCTCAAATAACTCTAACTTTAGTGCTTTTAATTTTAAAGCAAGATGTGACATCTCCAAAATGTATTCCCTTATGTTTCCTTTTCCCTTATTAAAATGAGATTTGCCAAAATCGTACTTGTTTTAGCCTTTTCACTTTTGGCAAGCCTCTTTTTAATTTCCTCAAGGTAATCTTTGGCAGTGATGACCCTTTCAGACATAATGCTTCTGAAGGTTTTCAGAATAGCATGCTTTATGATCATAAGACTCATGCAATTTGAACTTGCCTACCTTTCCATGTCCCTCTTATCATTAGAGGAATTGTCAACCATAATATCGACAAGTCTTTCATTCCTTAATGCAAGGTCTAGATTCACGACATCAAAAACAATCATAACATTCTCTTTCCATGCCCTAAAGTTTGTGCTGTTAAGCACGAGAATGGAATTGATATTGGTAGTAATAGTAGAAGTAGAAGTAGCAGTAGAAGTAGAAGTAGAAGTAACAACTGAACAGAGAACAAAACAACCAACAACCAAGCTCACATAAATTCCACATAATCATATAAAATCAAATAATGGTAAAGCCCATCACAAGGTTCAAGAAACTTGGCATAACATCAATTTTTAGTCTTTGGATAGAAATACTAACTTGCAAGCGGTACTCTTGGTGCAGTAATCAAATATTGACAATAACAAAACTGGTAAACAATTAATCTTTATTTGGATTGATTAATTGTTCACATAACTAACTTAATAATTGTCACTTATTTATCACCACGAGTGTACATGTATTTCGACCAAAATATTAACTGTCCTTTGGGCTGGTCAATATCTGCATGAATTACATATACACAACCATATTAATATTATAAAATAAATTAATTTACACAAGAGAGGCTACTTTGGTAGCATGTTGTTTCAATCAATTTATTTCATAATATTAATAAAGGATCAATTATATCAATATTTGAACATACCTTGAACAATCAATTTGAACATTGATTGTATTAACCTTAGATAACCAAATTTAATTTACACACACACACACACACACACACACACACACACACACACATATATAATTGTTTCCGGTGGTACATATTTCTTTCTTTTTCTACGTGTTATTTACGTATATTTGGTTTTGGCATAAATCAATTATACATGCTTTATACCACTCGAAACAACTAATGGACAGAAATTGCAATTAATGAATTCTATCAATGCTATTCTTTATTGAATCAACTAGCCTTTAAATAGGAATTTACAGCAGTATATCAAACTCTAAATTAATTTCAGGTCTTCATCGAATGGTTAAAGTGTAAAACCAAATAAAGTAGTTTTTGATCTGTTGGCTAATGGTCAAGGCTTTTATTAAAACATAAAGGAGCTATTAAAGGCTTTTATTAATAAAACAGAAAGTAACGTTTATTGGATAAAGATGAAAGTCTTTTGAAAACAACCAATCGTAATCTGTTTCACACAAAGCATTGAATAGTTGAACAAAAAGATGCCTAATAACTTATCTTGTTTTCCTCGTTTCTTTTTTCATTCATCAACAGCATCACCACTAACGACATCATCATTGGAAATTTACCAAATTAAGAAATCTAGTGTATAAGATCTAGTATACGATACTTTTGGCAAAAAAATTAATTGATTTTCGTCGAAAATATGGAAGAAAAATAAATTAAAAAAATCTCAATGATCTAACATAAAAGAGGCTCAGATATCATTTATAGAATTTAATTCTTTCGGTTGAAAACTATCACTAATTATATAAACAACTTAAATCTTGTAATTATTCGTCTTCTAAGTTAATATGTACGTATGTTTTCTCTAAAAAACCGTCACTTTTTTAACTAATGAGATATTAGAAAAATAATCGTACATCTAACTTGGAGACCATAACCCTAATTCTTTATATAATTTGTCTTATTTTTATTTTAGCTCATCATAAAATAGAAATCAAACTATTGAATTTCTACATATTACCCATACTTTATTAGATATTATATAGTCTAAAGCCTTTAACCTTAATAGATCACTTTAGCCGGGCATAACCTTATGATAACTCATAATGTACAAATTAATTTTTATATATACTTGCATCCAACAGTCTTTGCATGTCTTGTACAAATCAAAACTTCCATCTTTTTAAAGCTTAATCTGGTATGGTTATAGGCATAGGTTGTCTTACTAGCAGGTGATTGAGTTTTAAGATAGTGGTCAGTCTTAAGAGGAACATGTTGTGAATTGGGATACCTAATTGACAATATATAACATATTTTTAAAATTAAAATAAGTCAAGTATATGCTAAACTTATTTTTTTAGACGAAAATTAGACAAATGTTTGAAGTTTCATTAATTTAGATTTTAAATAAAATAAATTCATTATATTAATTTTTTAACATTACCAAACCTAGTTAATATTTAAATTAAATCTTTCATAAAACTTTTAGATAAAAAATGACCTTTCAAGTATACCGCTCAAGTGAAAAGATACAAAATGATCGTAATTAGTGATTGTAAGAGAAAACTAAGAAAGTCTAAGACTAATTGGCAGAAGGTGATAAAAAAATGATATGACAATGTTAGAATTTATCGAAAACATGACCCACAATCGAAAACTTTGGCATTCTAAGATTCAAGTAAATGATCCCTCGCAAAAAATTCCTAACAGTCCTCTTTAATTCCTTACTCTTATCTCTTATAATTAACCTAAGAGGTATAATTACTTGTTAATAATAATAATATTATTATTAGTATTATTATTCTTATCATCCTCGTCCTCATCACCGTCATCATCACCATCTTTACTACTATCAATAATAATAATAATATTATTATTCATTTTCTTATTATTATTATGTTTATGATTGTCCATGTTATTATGATTATTAATATAATGTATATTTATCTTTCTAGTTATTGCTTTATTTTATTCTATTATATATCATTATTATTATTATTATCATTTGTATTTATTTATTTATTTATGTATTTTAAAAAAAACATTTTTAATCATTTTATTTTTTATATATTTGCATTTATTTATTTTTATTATCATTTTAATTAGTATTTTTCATTACTACTTTTTTTCTTTTTCTGCTTCATGCGAGTCATTTGAAAACAGTTTCTCTACCAGTAACTAGTTAGGGGTAAAGCTACATACTACTAGACTTCTCCAAATCCCGTGCTTTAGCGGAATTTATACTGTCTGTTGTTGTTATTGTTATAATTGCTATGTTACAAATACTATTAAACTACTTTATGGACTACAACTTCCCTTGATTATCCTTAATAGTCATCTAAATATTGTTTATAAGGTTTTGAAAGCGCAATCCAACACATTTTTACAATTCAAAAGCGATATTTATTACATAATCACCTTTCTTATGAGGTTTATTTGATCTATGCGAGTTTCACATGCTTTTCAATTATCGATCAGAAGTTACTTTCATTTAATTATTATTTAAGAAACAATATGAGCAGATCTCTTGTTCACATTGCCCATCCTAAAAGAGGAAAAGTAAAAGATTTGTGTGTCCATTACTTAGCATCATCAATCATTATGACATTTTAACATTATCAAGACTAGCAAAAAGAGTAATAATATGAAAAAGAAACACTAATATAAACACCAAAATGGTAATGATTGCACTTTTTCAAGAACAATAATTCATGATCTTATTGTCCAACAGTTATATACTGCTATATTTATTTAGCAATTTCATTCATACAATTAGCATTCATATTTTTTTTTATGACTGTATTTAACCGCTCTCGTAAGTAATATTTAAAAAAAAACACATCTTAAATTTTAAAATAGCACCAAGAATTGGAGAAAGATTTTCTGTGCCCAATAATTTATTCCCTCTGTACCCAATATATCTCGACCATTCAATTTATTGCATTAGATGATTGAGATCTCAGGGTAACATGCGGAATTGGATTATTAGGTCAACTCTATACCTAAGATAACATAAAGACTGTATTCAAAACAGTACTCTCTTGTCTCAAGTTCAGGGAAGTCCTTCAGTTCCCTGTCCTGATAAAAAACCTCAAAAGCAAACATGCCACAGGTCCAAATGTACTTCAATTTCCTAGTTTGGTGGAAAATTGAGCTCCAAGTATACTTCAGTTCCTTAGTTCCATAACGAAACTTATAGGCTCACCGCTCACAAGCCTTTAGCCTAAATGAGTCCATTAGCTCTTTGAGTTATACCCACATACCTCAAATGCAAATTTAGAGTCACTTCTTCAACTTTCCAATATTTGTTTCAACAAATTATAAAACTTAAAGACAGAAAATTCTCATCTCTAAAGACTTAAAATATTATTTTTGCAATATAAGAAAAACCCCAACCATAAACATAATTTATAATTTTTAGTGGGGTTAATAAAATACAGAAAAGATAAAATTATATAATATATTTTAAGCCATAGCGCAATTATAACCCTTATAAAAATAAAAAAACTACTTTATAAAGATAAAAGTGGTATTTTATTTAATAAATCAATATACAAGAGTCTTAACGCTTATCAAAAAGATATAGAATAATTCCTTACTAAATCCTAATTTATGTTTCTCTGATCAAGATTAGAACGCTCAGAATTAGAACACTAGGAATGTTATGAATACTGTACTGATAGTTAGAACACATCTAACATCTAAGTATCTGATTTTGATCATATCTATGTTTTGCAAGTTAATGACGTGAAGACGACAAATTTTTAGCGTCATAAACAATCATTAGCCTACTGCATGGCAATAGTTCTTCAAAATGATCCTACATAATCATAATTCTAACATAATCTTTGAGAAATAAAATTTCCCCCCTCAGTAGCAAACCCATTTACCAACTTGAAATAAGAACTTTGTATGCATACCATTACATTTTGCAAGCAGACCATTACATTTTGCAAGCAGTATATTTCTGCGAATATTCAGTTTGCTCAAGAAGGGTGTTCTAAGCCACATTTCACTTTAACCACTAAAAAATATCAATTACCAACAATCTCTTCTGAGGCTGAGAAAACAGACCACACAACTCAGAATACAATATCCAACCTTACAATGAGATCTTCAGCAGACGTCTAGGCATCCGGTGTTTGAAATAACTGCTCAACCTCTGTGATAATGGTTTGAGCATCTTCAATATCTGGGCCTTCTTTCTGGTCAGACTCTTCCAACTCAGCCTGAAAAATTTGTGAAACCATAAACAAATAAAGAAGCAAAAAAATAAAAAATAAATCCTGCACACAAAAAGCTGTTCTGTTTCATTTTCCTTTTCTTTTATCTTCTTTTGTCATATTTTGGAAGAGAGTAAGGCTCCAGATCAGTATGAAATCACAGCCTAATAGTCCCAACTTTAAATGCAATGCATTTTATGGTGCGATTCATAATACCTAGCTCAATCACTTGTTAATGTTCCTGAAGAAAATTACAGGATTCATTCTATTTTCTCAAAAAGTCGTAAAGCCAACAAATACCAATTCAAGCTGTTCAGTTGGAAATAACTGCATAATTAGAATGGTAATGATTGTTTAAGTTCATACCAGAGCTCCTTTTAAGTCAGTTAACGCAGCCTCAAGGCGCTTCCGAGCATCCGGAATCATCATCCTCGATTCAGCTAGCACATTTTCCTGCCAAAATCAAACAAGGAGCCTAACTTTTAGAAAAAGGAGACCAGTAAACATTAGACAATTGAAGAAATTCAAAACAATCAACAGCAGAACCACAGATAACATCGTACCTGTTGTTTAAGGTCATAAGGATCAGCTCCATTCTCCTTCATTTCAGCAGTTTTGGCTGCTTCTGTGTCGACTTCTTTCTCATAGTAACGCAACTCCTTGACAATGCGCTTGCATGTACTTGTCTTGATTTTCAGATTCCTAAGTGTTGCCATGGAAACCTACCAATTTCCAACACAGATAATAAATTAAAAAGGGTCACACTGCACTAAACAAACCCAGTCCAATTCAACATTAATGTCATCCCCAACCAAACGAAAAGGAAACATAAAACAAATTCGGGTAAACAGTAAACTAACCTGAAATTCGAATAGAGAAACCAAACAAGGAGGAGATATGACTCAGATGCAAAGCTCAGATCTTCTGGAGAATGACGGAAGCACGTGACCATGTCCAAATAGGGCTTTGCCTTTTGCTCGAGGAGAAGATGGAAGAGGCTTGGGTCTCAGAACGACGTCGTTGATCTCATCACCGATGTATTATTGTATATTGGGCCTAATTGTGTTTGAGAAAAGCCCATATAAAATTTTTTTCCCCAATAAACTCAAGTAGTAAACCCTAGTTTCGTAGATGCCAACCCTTCTCGCTAATTCTCTCTAGCGTTCTCTAACTTGACTGCTCTCCTCGCGGCATCATCTGCTAGGTGAAAAACATGGGTCGCGTTCGTACCAAGACAGTGAAGAAATCATCACGTCAAGTGATAGAGCGCTACTACTCGCGCATGACACTCGACTTCCACACCAACAAGAAGGTGATAGAGGAGGTTGCCATTATACCGTCCAAGCGCCTCCGCAACAAGATCGCGGGTTTCTCTACCCACCTCATGAAGCGCATCCAGAAGGGCCCAGTTCGCGGGATCTCTCTCAAGCTCCAGGAGGAAGAGCGCGAGCGCCGTATGGATTTTGTCCCTGATGTCTCTGCCATCAAGACCGACCAGATTGAGGTCGACAAGGAGACTATTGACATGCTTGCTGCTCTGGGTATGACCGATATTCCTGGTGTCGTTCAAGTGGACCCTGTTGCTGCTCCTGTGACCCAGTTCGGTTTCGGTAGGGGTGGTGCCGGGAGGAGGTTTTAAAAGTCGTTCATACTCGCCCAATGCCTTTTTGTTATTTAAATTAGTTTTTGGTTTTTTACATGTTATGATTTTGGATTTAGACTTAAAACGCCTGTTCTATTAACGCTACTGGATTATGAATTGTTGGTATTGGATGTTGCAAGATAAATGTTTATTTTTAATCTGCGTTCGTGTTTGTGGTGCTGTGAGTTTATTGGGCTTGTAGGTGCTGGAGCTGTTAGCTGAGTGATGCATACTCTGGTATCTCGTTGAAATGAAATCTTTGTTGTTGACGAATTGGTTGGTAATTTTGTGTATAATGAGTTTAACGAGTTACGTTGTTGTTGCATGATGCACCTGGAGTCTATAAAGCAGATGTCAAATGCTAGTGCTTGTCTAAATGTCTTATAAGATCATTGTCACAGTTCTTGCTTGCACAGGAGGGTATAAATAGTCTTTTTGGAATTTGCTTCGTCTTTAAGGTTCCTGCATTTTTATAATCTGTACAAGTCCTAGATGTTAGTAGTTGTTACATGTTGCCAGTCAAAGTCATATGTTTTGCCCTTATACGTCCGTCTATTTTCGAGTGGAATAGGAAGAATTTGATACTCATATTATGATCCTGGGGCGTATCATTGGCTTTGTCGAGCATACAGGAAACTGGAAGTAGCATTCTACCGAAGTCAAGTCATGGATTGGTTCCTTCAGCCGTTTTGCTATGTGTTGGTGTTTCCATTGCTTCTTTACTTACAACCGCACTAGCCTATAAATACTGCTTTAGAGGGTTCTTGCCTTTGTATGAGATGACTGCTCTCTTTATATAACCAACCTTGTCTGCTTGCTAACGTTGCTGTAAGAATGGAAACTGTTGCTATAGTAACATGAACCTGAAACATTACTTCAACACTTATGTCAGTTCCTTGGCTCTAAAGTAAACAGTATGCTTTCCAAATTACTCATTGGCAATGATGGTGCAAAAGAAATCAGAGTGAAGATGTCTTGCTTTAGGCTAGTTAAAGACATTGGATTGAAACCAAATCTCCATAAATCTAGGCATGGTTAACCAAGTTAGTTCAATGATAGCATCTCTTGTTGGAGTTTGATTATGTTCTAACAAATTTTGGTTAGTGATGACAACCAACACAACCGAGAGAGTATTTCGGAGATAGGCAATGGCATGCGGGGTAAAAAAAAGCTGCCTGCCTGATGGAAATAGTGTTTATGTTTGTACAGAATTGTCACAGGACAGAAATTAATGATGGAATGAACCGTCAAAAGATTCAAAGTTAATTCAATAGTGAAAGGATTTAAAAATTCAATAGATTAATTCCGTTTTTTACATTAAAAATTTATTTATACTTTTAATTTTTAACTATTTAATTCGATTTTTTTAAAAAAATTAACAGTATACCAGACCGATATCTGGATCAGGAACCCAGGCTTCCGTGTCTAAAACTGCTGCAACTAAACGAAATTTGTAATATAAAATTTTAGTCTAATGCTGTAACAAACAAAATTAATGATTACGTGGATTAAGTTTTATGATATATTTATTTACTTTTTCGTTTAATTAAACTTTAGAACTTGTGTTCCTGTTACGTGAGTTTAGTTTTCAGTTGTTAAGTATATAAATTGTCAGTGCTAATTTATCAATTATAAACATCTTTACAAACCTATATTTACAAATTTTGTATTTTGCATTCCGAGTCTAAGTCCAAGTTCAAATTAGTATGATTAATATTATAATTTTTAATATAGATAGAATATATAATTTATTAATAAAAATTGAGCTTGAGTTTAATCATCGTTAAAATGACTAGAACTAATCATTTGATTGGTTAACCTCTGGCATTTATTCAGTCTTTAACATTTTTATTTTTAATTAATATGAGATACTATAACATTTTCTTCCGAATACAATTGAAACTAAACATTCAATTATTACTTGAAATAAACGTAACAGTAATCAGACTGAACTATTGAAACTAGACATCCAGACGGATAATTAAAAAATAAAAAATTTGGATCAAATTTGCTCTGATATTATATTAAAATTTTTAATATAAATAAAGTGTAGATTTCATTAATAAAAATTAGGGTTAGTTTCAACTATTTTCAAAATAATTAAGACTAGCCATTTGATTACTTAGCCTTGCTATTTGTTAAACCTAACGTTTTCATTTTTTATCAACTAACAATTAGGAAATTGGAAGTGGGAGGGATAAACCCCGAGGTGATGTGTCAATCAAAATACTGGAGGCTAAAGCCAATTGAAAATAGATTGTGTTGGACCGACATGGAACTGTGTTCCTCTAAAATCCCTCTTTCTCTTCTGTTTGTGTAAGTCATTTCCTTGCAAATTTGCGGGTTTCTAGAGATGGAAGTAGAATTGGAGGGAAGAGTGAAGCCACTGAGCTACAAAGTGAAGGGAGTTTCCAGAGAATCTCCTTCTCAGAAAGCCTCTCATGTACTTGACACTGACCTCCGCTCTCACTGGTCCTCCGCCACCAACACCAAGGAGTGGATCCTTCTCGAGCTCGACGTATGTATATTTCTTTCACTTTCTTCTCACCACCCTCCGTTCCTTCTTCTGTTATTTGATTTGGTTCTGTTTTTTGTAGGAACCTTGCTTGCTTTCGCATTTTAGGATTTACAACAAGTCTGTGCTCGAATGGGAAATTGCTGTTGGTTTGCGCTATAAGGTTCAATCTTCTTCTTTTTCTGTTTTCTCTTTTTCCCACTCAGTAATAACTTGGAAGAACGCTTATTGAGGATTTATGTTGATTCAAACCTGTTAATTACATAAATAAGCCATCGAATATATCTTTTTCCATTTTTGGCTGTACAGTAGATTTACTATAATGGAGAAGTGGTGTTTTTGTTTATTGTCAATTTGGGAGGCCAGTAATCCAAGTTTACTACTCTCAATTTCGCTTATGAAGCTACTTTGGAAAAGGTTTTAGTTGTAATAGAATATGGTGAACAGAATAGTGTTGTCATCTTTTTGGCTCAAGGCAGGATGGGAGACTCAGACTTTGAGATGCTATAAATAGTTCTGTTTTCTATATTTTTTTTACATAACATGGAAGAAAGGTGAAATTTTAAGGTTTTTGAAAATTTGAAAGCGCCATTTATACTCGTATGAAAAATTTGCATATGTTGATTGTTTTTCTGTATGAAGTTGTTAGGCTGATCATATCATTCATATTGTTTGTGTTCTAGTTTCTTGAAAGCTCTAGAGCTGAATGTTTCAACTGCTTGTCAATTGTCTTGCCGCCAATTTCTGATACTTATTTGGCATAAATTTGATTATGTACCAAAGGAAATGAATTTATAAAATAAATAGATTGAAAATTTTTGTTTTTTTTAGGTGAGCATGTCTTTTGGGCCCTTATTGAACTATTGGAACCAATGACTCAACACTTTCTGTCAATTTCATGCATCTTAAAATTAATTGTATACCACAGTATATTTTATTTATATTCTGTCTTTTCTAAATAACCAGCCAGAGACATTTGTAAAAGTTCGCCCGCGCTGTGAAGCACCTCGTCGTGATATGATATATCCAATGAACTATACTCCATGTCGCTATGTACGAATATCTTGTTTAAGGGGAAACCCAATCGCCATTTTCTTCATTCAGGTAAATGACAATCAGTGTTCCTTATAATGTCTTGGTCGTTTTGCCAGCATGTCACGAGTATATTCTTATCTATCCAATATGAAATTTTCAGTCACTTGCCAGTCATTGGCTGGTTATGGCTTATTAAGTTTCAGTCTTTCACTTCCTGTCTTACTTCTTTTCTTTTAACTCCACTCTTAACCAGGATGAAAGTTAACACTAACTCTAGTAATTCATTTTCCTGGGCTGTACTACTAAGGTTTTTTCCGCTGTCTCTTTCTTGCAGCTCATTGGGGTTTCAGTGACTGGTCTTGAAGCAGAGTTTCAGCCAGTTGTTAATCATTTGTTGCCACATATTACATCACACAAACAGGATGCTCATGACATGCATCTTCAGGTGAATCCTACTATCTTATAATGCATTTTTGGTTTTTGGCTATTCTACTTATATTATTAACTTTCTTATGCCCCACATTTCACCAGTTACTTCAAGACATGACAAAAAGGTTGCTTCCTTTCCTTCCCCAAGTTGAGGTACATGCATTTATATTGTCTCAGTGAAGATCTTCACTTTCTTTTTTCTATTTTCATGTCTGGCTCATCATATTTGTTTTATGTTTTACTCTTATATTTGAGGTTTCTATGCTACTAATTAGCATGGTATTTCACACTATGCAGGCAGATTTAACCAACTTCATATATGATGCTGAGCAGAACTTGCGTTTTCTTGCAATGCTTGTTGGTCCATTTTACCCAATACTGCAAATTGTGAATGAAAGGTTTGTTAAGCTGCTAATTATTTCATGCCAGTTCACACATGCTAATGGCTTTGCGATGAGATGTTCTTCCTAAGCGTTTAAGTAATATTCTCTCTTAAGTAATATACAGAGAATATTCTAGGATCTCCCGTCTGTTTCACTCTCTGGACTCTGGTCTGTAACATCTTGACCTTATGATCTTATATTATGCTTGTAAAAGAGCGGCTTGAGTTTGTATAGTTGGCCTATGAGCTCAGAATTCATATGCTTGTACAAAAAATCATATCGAATCTTCCATCTGTTTCAAGATTTGGGCTTCTAATCTGTAACATATACACCTTATGATCTTATAGTATGCTTGTAAAAGAGCTGCTCATATTCCAGGTAACATTATGCCCTTGGGTTTATATAGTTGGCCTATGGGTCCGGAAAAGTGTTGTCTACAAGCACTTGAGTTTATAATATTGAATTCATATGGTAAAATGTATTATCATATCTGCATTTGGGACGAGAAGATGTGATTTAGGGTCTCCTATATGGTCCATTATTATAAAATCTTGATTCTTCATATAGCAGCCACCGAGGCTGAAATTTTCATTTACAATTGATCGTTGGTGTTTGAATTTTCTGAGTACCTGTTACAACATCACAGTGGTAAATGTAAACTTGGGCATATACGTCTTGGTTGGGAAAACCATTTGAACATAACTGTACTCCAAGTCAGATATCTTCCAGTTTACCTCGAGTAGGTTTGGACCATTTAGCTTATTACTGGAGCAATTTCTCATTAATGATAAATTTTACTCCATTAACCTTTGGTGTCCGAATAGTTGAACCTTGTTGTTAAGTGTTAGGGTGATTTGTGTATAACCTTCAATAGCTTGTTGCATTACTTTTGCAAAATTATACATCATACCTTTATTGATTTAACTCAATAACATTACTGTGCTAATATGGCAGAGAGACAACAAGGTCGTCAGGCAATGTCTTTGACTCTGAAGGTCTTAAAAGCAGTCAATCAGTGTCTTCCTTAACTGTTTCTTCTAACTTTGAGGTTCTTCCAGATTCTGCTCATCTTTCTTTTCATCCTTTATGTTTCCTCTCAACTTGATTGCTGTAAGAAAAGTTGGCCATCTTTTGACGTTCTCAACTTTGTTCTAGATAAGAAAGAAGTTCAAGACCAAAAAATTGTACCTATTATTAAAAACTTTGTGAGAAGCCAAGTAGAGTGGCTGAAAAATTTTCAATAATTAGAAAATTAAAAATTCTCTCAGAAATTTTCTTTACCATACTCTGGCTTTCCTTTCCTTTTCTCTGAAAACAAATTCCAACAACTTTTCAAGCTTTTAAGCAAGTTTGAAAAGAAAGAAAAAAACTGACAAAAAACAAAATTTTAACAAACAAATATTCCATTTTTCGAACAATGGGTTTCCTGTTTCACTTTGCAAGCTGTTTTTCTTTATTTTATATGTAGAAGAATAGTTAAAAATTGGATGGAAAAAGAGATGAAACTGGAGAAGAGTTTTTCTTTTAAATATTAAATACAAATTCATACTTGTTTTGTTCTTTTAGCAAGAGATAATGTCCAAACTTTTAGTGACCAGTTACTTGTCCTCTTGAATGACTTTTGTTCTCCAATCATCTTGATAATTTCACTTGAATTAAACGTATACTAAGTAGCTATCTTGATCCCATGCACTTTTTATTTATTTATTTCGATTGGGGTTGGTTGCATGACCCCTTTTTGCATTTGTAGCCTAGAAGATCACGAAGCACATCTCCGTTTGTCTCAGCCACTTCAAGTTCCATGGTCTTCTGTGCAGATGCAATTTTTATGTTACTGAGGAAAGCATATAAAGAGTCCAATCTGGGAACTGTTTGCAGAATGGTGATGGACCAACTCTTGGGTGATATGGTGACCTAGTTTTATGTTCATTCCTATATTTAATTTGCCAACTGATGTCCTTGTTTCAGGCTGCTAGAGTATTACATAAGCTAATAGAGCCTGTCACTTTACGAGAAGGAGCAACCTTTGTGGTTGAAAATGCATCAGTTGTAGATGAGACTGCAAAATTTGAAGTATGTAATCCTGTCCCTCTGGTTGATTACTCAAGCTTGTTCGGGGAAGATTTTCAGATACCCGATGATCACTGGGACTCGAGCATCCTTAATATTTTGGATATAGGGGCAGTTGAAGAAGGCATTTTACATGTTCTTTATGCTTGTGCATCACAGGTCGAGTACAGTACTACCGATATTCTTTAAGCATCCATTTTGAAATTTTTTTGTTTTCTGTTTGTTTTCATCCTTGTCACATTGTGATTGATTTACTTTCTAGCTTTGTGCATTTTGCAGCTTTTGCTTTGTCACAAATTGGCAGAGGGTGCCTCTGAGTTATGGTCTGCTTTACCACTCATACAAGCATTGCTGCCAGGTTAAGTGTTGCACAATAATCTTCTCCCGGTATTTTAAAATGTGTATGAAGAGTAGTATTCATTTTTAGCATCTGAAAGATATTTCTAATAGTCAAACAGTAATATTGTCAACTTGTTATTCTAGAGGGAAGCAACATAATATTACATATCCATGACACTCTTTAATGCAATCTTTGCTTTTGTAACGATTAATCGAGATGGAATTCTTAGTAAAGCCTTCAATTTGAAAAATATAATGTAATCATTTTGCGTGGTTCAGTATGTGCGAGGTTCGTTGAATGTTAGTTATTATGTTGGGAAGTAAATAAGGAGTAGTGAAGTAAGAAAGATTGTACTGATTTCACATCCTAGCTCTTATATTTTGAACCTTTTGTGAGCTCACTTGGTTGTTGATGTAAAACTCTACTGTTATCATGGAAATCCTGCCATATGTTGACATGCTATTTCTGTCAGTATTTAGCATTAGCTAGTTGAATATTTTTAAATGTGAACAATATTACGTACAGAAATTTCTTGCACTTTCTTCTTCAAATTTTGACAGTGGTCTTCTGTTTTTTGTCTTCTGTTTTTTGTCTTCTGTAGCACTTCGACCTGGAAGCAATCTTGGTGATCGTATTGACGATAACTTTTCTCTGTGGAAACAACCATTTGTGCAACAAGCCTTATCACAGGTCAGTGCTCATCTGGATTTTTACTTTACCTTCCAGTTGCATTAGAAGAAAGTTATCTGTTTATTTTAAAATTTTGCAGATTATATTCTGATTACCACTGTGATTATTTAGTGCAGATTGTAGCTATGTCTTGTTCAGCATTGTATCGTCCACTTCTTCACGCATGTGCTGGCTATTTATCATCGTTTTCACAATCACATGTTCGTTCCTGTAATCTTCTCATTTTCTCCTTGTACCTAATATTAGAGAATGATTTCAGTTCTATAGTGATATTCTATAGTATCGATGTAGTTTGATTTATGCTGTAACGTGCATCATTCAAGTTTGAGATTGAGATATAAACTAGTTACAATCAAAAGGTAGACAAATTCCTTTAGTTTGTGGAAGTTCGGAAAAACTCTTCATGAATTTGATGTAGTTTTGGACCTTTATGAGGTTAAACATCATTAAGCTCCGTCAAATACAAAATAGGCAACTTTTGATGAATATTTTTGAAACAATCTGCTACCTAGATTGTGGCGTCGTATGTAGGAATACTATAAAACAAGTTGCCATTTGGTTTGAAAATTTTAAATAGCATAGGGGGTTCGAACTAAAATCATAACTACAAGGGTTCCTTTTTTTTGTTTTCCACTTTGCTCATACCATTTACCTAAAATTCTAGTCAAAATCATGGTGGTATATAGCTTTTAGTTCTCCTTTTCCATTTGCTGATTCCTTATTGGTCAAGTTTGAACTTGCCACATAACAAGTTCACTTTGACACAAAACATGATAGTTACTTTTCCTACAGGCTAAGGCAGCATGTGTTCTGATCGATCTTTGTTCTAGTGTGCTAGCTCCTTGGATGCCTCATGTCATTGCTAAGGTTTGTGGCTTAGTGAACAGTTCCCAGTTAATGAATTCATTTCTGGATTCTTTTGTGCTTGTGAAATTTAAGCTGATTGTGATGCAGGTCGATTTATCAGTGGAGCTTCTAGAGGACCTATTGGGTACAATTCAGGTGTGCTTATCACTCACTCTATCAAGTTTGTATGTTGAGGCAAATTAGTGATTAGTAAACTTTGATCTATGTGTCAACTTTAGAGCTGCTTTTCTTAAAAAATATTGGATTCAGGAGATTGAAATATTACAGATTTACCATTAGATAATTGTTGGTCTAGATTTGTGTATCATTACCACTTGGAGAATGTTTGTGGTGACAATTATTAGATGCTTGACATGAGACGAGATGCTTTCTCAGTCTTGATGGCTGCAATCTGTGTTTGCCAGATGTTTGTGTGTTCAGTACTTGAAATATTTACTAATGTAGCATCATGATTCATCCTGTATTACAAGTAGTGGTCTGGGCTTTTGATTGATCTTATTCACCAAATAAGGAGACCTAATGGGAAATTAAGATCCACAGGAGTAAAGAAAATATTTTGCATCTTTAGTATCTGGGCCTTTCTTGAACAGGGTCACAGAGTCCATGTTGTAGTGCCTGTCCGATTCTTTGTTCTGTTGGTAAGAAAGCATTTAAAAACTAATTAAAGTATTTTTAAATGTGTTTGACAAACTAAAAGTTCTTTTTATCTAATAAAATTTTATCAACTAAAAGTTATTTGGTGAGAAGCTATATTTCTTGCTTTTTTGGAGAGTAGGTTTATATTGAGAGGTTTAGCTAATGCATTTTCAATTTAGCATTAAAAAGTATTTTTTCCATCTTTATCCTTCTATAAATAGAGAAGTATTACGTACAACCACTAGCTCTCTTCGTATTGAAGTTTCGGCTTGTTTTTCTTCTCTCTGATAACGTATTCTATATTTCTCGTTTTAAAGCAGTGTTGGTTTGTAAATGTGGCGAAAATGTTGCCATATACTTGTTTTAATTCATCATATTTCAATGTTGTACAGCAATTTGATATATGATTGAATTTGTCAAATTAAATAATAATAATACTTTGAAATATTTTATGCCAAACAAGTAAAAAAGTGCTTTGAATGATGAAAACTCTTTAAGAAAAATTCAGGTGTCTCCTCTAGCCTTTCTCTGGAACTAATCTCTCTCTGCTCTCAAGTATCCTCTTGAGATAAGCCATTACAACTTGACAGGTTCTTTCTTTCTCATCAATCCAAAAGGTTCAGTTGGTTGTACATGAGACTAGCACCTTACTTGCCAATTTCAAGGAAAATGATGTGGTGGCAAATACCTCACTACAAAGAGGGACCAGTCTGTCGGGTGACATATTTTAGATAAGGGTTTAATTTCATGCACATGTCTCTAGATGGGGAAAAAAGGGAGTAACGTAATTTCCTCCTGAAATTGTTACTGTTTTTGTTAAAGATCTATGCTAGAAGTGCCTTCACCAAACACAATGGTGAATCAAATGTGACTTGAGACTCGTACTAGCTGGAGCTGAGAGGAAACATAGTTTAGTTGATAATTTTTCTTGAAGGAGAGTGTTATGTGCCCGTGCTTGGGATCGAGTCCAAGGACGATTCTCATGAAAGTTAATTTCTTGCCCTTTATTTACGTTGGTTTCCTTCCTTGCAGAACCTATTTTTGGTGAGATTAGGCAAAATTACTCTACTCCTAATTAGCTAATTTTTATGATAACTTCTCCCTTACTTTATTGCATGACATAATAGCCTTGTATAGGCGAAGAAACACGAAAGTTCCACCTAAACTAGGACTCCTAGAAAGACTCCTATTCAAGCTATTTTTATTAACATAACTATAACAGAAACTAGTGCAGAAATAATAGGGAAATAATAGACTTATACTAAAAATAAAATACTCATCTAATAGACTCATAATAAAACACTTATCCATATCATCACTCCCCTCCTCGACATCGAGCTTGTCCTCAAGCTTGAAATCAAGTTATGCCAGTGATCGTATGCAAAGATATCTCCTCCTCTTCTTCCTCAGAATTTGCCACCTCAATCCAAAATAGTCGCTTACATTTCTGCCCCACCGAATAAGACTCGTCACAATTGTAGCACAACCCTTCTCTCTTCTTTCAGCCACTTCTGCTCTGGTTAAGCATCTTCCTATCGGGGATGGAGTACTTGCTATACTGGAGGTTTTTTTAGCCCCTGAGTTTTATCTTACTTCCTAAAAGTGTGGCTGCACTTGCGCTGGTGTTGTTACTACTACTGTCCAGCTGTGAAGATGGCCATAGGGTGGTGTTTCGGCTACCTCTTTCCCCTTGGGTGTATTGCATCTGCATACATTGCAATTTTCTTTCACATGCTCTTGCTAAGTTCATTGCAGATCCAAGATTAACAGGATATTGCATCTCCACCTCGATTCGCAGCCCCTTCTACCAACCCAGCCATGAATAGATTTACTTGTAGGTCTTGTGGAAGCCCTATGGTTCGAGCCAGCAGTGTTTGGAACTGACGTTGATATTCTTCTACGCTCCCTGTCTGCTTGATGTTCGCCAATTGTCCTAAAGGGTTGTTACTAAGGTGAGGGCCGAATCTCATATTGCAATGGCATCTGAAAGAGTACCAATGCATCCCTGGTTCTTATTGTTCAAGTTGAAAGAACCACAGTTGGGCCTCCCCCATTAAATGAAAAGTAGCCAATCTTACCTTCTCCTCCTCCACTGTTTGTTGGCTTAGGAAAAACTGCTTACACCTGTGAAGCCAAACCAATGGATCCATCAAGCCATCGTACGTTGGAAATCCTATCTTATTATACCTGGGCACCATTCTTGCCCCATGCAAGCATGCGGATAATCTTTGCATATTGAGCCTTCAATTCTTGCTGCCCCATCTCTAATGCCCGTATCCTCTGATCCATCTGCCAATCTACCGAAGATTGCTCTGCAGCTAAATGGCCTATTTTGTGTATGAACTCATGCTCTGATACCAAATTGTTAAGTGCTCGTGCTTGGGATCGAGTCCAAGGACGATTCTGAGGAAAGTTGATCTCTTTCCCCTTATTTACGTTGGTTCCCTTCTTGCAGAACCTATTTTTCATGATGAAAAATTGGCTGCACTTGTCAAGGACAAGGTCTGTCGAGATTAGGCTAAATTACTCTACTCCTAATTAGCTAATTTTTATGATAACTTCTGCCTTACTTTATTGCATAACTTAATAGCCTTATATAGACAAAGAAACACAAAAGTTCCACCTAAACTACGACTCCTGGAAAGACTCCTATTCAAGCTGTTTTAGGATTCTTAGAAAGACTCCTATTCAAGCTGTTTTTATTAACATAACTATAATATAAACCAGTGCCGAAATAATAGGGAAATAATAGACTTCTAACTAAAAATAAAATACTCCTCTAATAGACTCCTAATAAAACACTCAATACTCCTCTAATAGACTCCTAATAAAACACTCATCCATATCAGAGAGAACTATATGGAAGTTATCCTAATTCTATATATTAGAGAATTTTTAACCATGGAGTCCAACCTGAAATATCAGAAGACCAACCTTTTGTCAGTAAAGTGTTGTCCCATGATAACAAAGACCCTATCTGCTGGATCCTTATCACAAACAGTATTATAATATTGTCATTCGACACAGAATGCTTCGCAAATTTATGTAAATATTACATTCTTGTAGTTTCACGTTATGTCATTTCTGTTTTGCATTTCAATATCAATGTCTGTTGACTAGTTCCTATTCTTTGGTAAATATCTGCCTGATAAATTGGATATTTTATGTAAATTTGTTAAAAGATGGCTCCCCATCAGGAAATAATTAGGTAAGGATACTTTAATCTGCCATATAATTGTCCTAATCAGTGATACTTATGGCATATTGCAATTTACCGTCTTTTCTACTTCCTTGTATGTACACATATTAAATCCCCTAACGGTGTCTCAATGTGCTTTAGGATGCTCGCTATTCCATTACCCGTGCTCGTGCGCTCCTCAAATACATAGTGCTGGCTCTTTTAGGGCACATGGATGATATGCTGGGGAAGTATAAGGTAGTGGCATGCTAAACATTAGTAATGCTTCTTCATTTGTTAGGGTTCAAGTCCTGTATGGCTGAGTCACACTAATTAAGGGGGAAAACTTATTAAAATCTGAAAGGTCTTATGGATTGGTGTTAATTGGCTATTAATATAAGAAATATTGCATTGGTTATAACTGCAGTTATTTTCTTTATTTTGTACCTTGCAGGAAGTCGAGCATAGAATTCTCTTTTTGTTGGAAATGCTAGGACCTTTTCTTGATCCTGTTATATATGCGCATAAGAGCATGATAGCATTTGGGGATGTTTCTTTCAGTTTCTCGGATAAGCAGGAACAAGCTGGTGCAATTGCACTCAATGTAATCCGCACAGCAGTGCAAAAGCCTGCTGTTCTTCCTTCTTTGGAATCTGAATGGAGACGTGGTGCGGTTGCTCCCAGGTATTAAGTTGCCTGTTTGATAGTTTTGGGAGAATGTATGCTATATACAATTCCTCACTTTGAGAGCAAAGAAATACAAGAGGACGAAAATAAAATATTAATTGTCAATCATTTACTATAATATTCATCCAATAAAATAATATGCCAATATTGATAGTTCCTTCTTGCTCATTGTGTTGGTTATGTTGATAACAAAATGACCTAGAGTCCTCCATACCAACAAAGTTGTCTATGTTTGACTGAGAAGGATAAAAAGGAGTAAGGTGGAGGACTGATGAGGGTGGGGATCTTTGCCCACTTGTATGATAACTACAGATACAGTTCCTATAGTGACTAGATATTGAGATCTGATAGTATGATTTTCACTTGTGTTCAATCCACGAGTAATTCCAATCATTCTTTGGGCAGTGTACTTCTCTCAATTTTGGAACCTCATATGCAGTTACCTGCTGACATTGACTTTTGCAAGTATTCTGCCTCTGAAAACACCGAACTTGAATCTTCAAATACTTTATCATGTCCTTCGATGCTTCAACATGGTGGTACTTCTGCAAAATCAAACAATCAAGAGGTGCAGGATGGAAAAGCTGATGTCTCTGATACCAATTCAAAGGTGGATATTGTCGATGATGTGAGTCTTCTGTTTGCTCCCTCAGAACTGCGGACCATAGTGTTGATAAATGCTTCAAGTAATCCTAACAAAGATATTTTAGAATCCAACCAGAGAGATATAAACTCAGAATTGAAACATGCTGCTGAAGAAAAAGTCAGTCACTTGTTTCAGAATGATTTGCAATTGGATGCTGGTGTTGCTGCTGAATACTTTGATGTTCAAGCCAACTATATGCAACTTGTAAACTATCGTGATTGTGAAATAAGAGCTTCTGAGTTTCGGTGTTTGGCTTCTGATTTGAATTCCCAATCTGATAAAACTGTTGAAGGTCATGATGCTGCTATAGATGCTTTACTCTTGGCAGCAGAATGCTATGTGAATCCGTTTTTTATGATGTCAGTCAGGTCAAGTTCAAACATGATGGACATAATTAGCACTGGTGGGACCAGAGATGAGAAAGCATATGGAATTTCAGAGCTGAAGAATACCTCTAAGAGGAATGCCTCTGACTTGGAGAGAATAGCTGTTCTTGAAAATGAAAGGGATAAACTTGTTCTTCAAATACTTCTTGAGGCAGCTGAATTAGATGGTAAGTTTCATAGGGCCCAATATGGGGGAGATGTCCAATGCTACCTTGAAAGGCCTGATGATGAAGCACTTAAACTGTCTCCTATAGATGTACAATCTGCAGATGCAGTGACCTTGGTTCGACAAAACCAAGCTACGCTCTTCAGTTTTCTTGTTCGAAGGTTGAAAAAGGAGCATGCCTCATTGCATGAGATTCTTATGCATTGCCTTGTGTTTTTGTTGAACTCTGCCACATGGCTGTACTGTGCTCCAGAAGAAGTGATTGATATTATATTGGGATCTGGTGAGTATCTTAATGGCATGATAACATCATTGTACCATCAGTGCAAAGAAGGCAATCTTCAGCTAGATACAGCAAAGATGCTTGTATTACGACGGCGCTGGCTCCTGCTTCAGAGATTAGTAATTGCTTCAAGTGATGGTGATGGATCAGACTTTGCAGTCAATGATGGCAACAGATTTAGGGCTGGAAATTTGATTCCATCATCAGCATGGATGCAGAAAATATCCTCATTTTCCTTTAGTGCCTGTCCCTTAGTTCGCTTTCTTGGTTGGATGGCGATATCTCGTAATGCTAAACAATATATTAAGGACCGACTCTCCCTTGCTGATGATCTGTCACAACTAACATATCTATTATCAATTTTTGCTGATGAACTTTCAGTAGTGGGAAAAGCCGTTAAACAAAAACCTGAAGATGAGAAAAATGAACAATCTGTGGTTGGAGAAGATTCTCCAGCATCTAAACAATTTAAGGTTAAAGATGGGCTGCATCAAGATTTATCCTTCCATGTGCTCTATCCTGGTCTCAGTATGTTCTTTCCACATTTGAAAAGGCAATTCCAATCTTTTGCGGAGAATATTTTGGAAGCTGTTGGTTTACAGCTGAAAGCTCATTCTTCCAGTACTGTGCCTGATATCTTATGTTGGTTCTCAGACTTGTGTTCATGGCCATTTTCACAAAACAACCAAATCATTCAAAGTAACTCTTATCATGCTAAAGGTTATATGGCAAAAAATGCCAAAGCTGTCATCCTTTATCTTCTTGAAGCTATTGTGACAGAGCACATGGAGGCAATGGTGCCAGAGATACCTAGAGTAGTGCAAATACTGGTGTCCCTTTGTAGAGCCACATACTGTGATGTGGAATTTCTTGACTCATTAATGCGTCTGTTGAAGCCCATCATTTCATATTCATTAAAGAAGGCATCTAAAGATGAGGAAAAGTTGGTTGATGATTCATGTCTTACCTTTGAATCTCTTTGCTTTGAGGAGCTTTTTGATGATATTAGACATGAAAAGGAAAATCGAGATGCATCTGCAAAGAAAGAGTACAGCAGAGCCTTAACAATTTTCATCCTGGCTTGTGTGTTTTCTGATTTATCCTTTCAGCGTAGAAGGGAAATACTGCAGGCTCTAACTTTATGGGCTGATTTTACTAATTTTGAGCCAACCACAGTTTTCCATGGCTATCTATATGCATTCCAAATGGTTCTTGAAAGTTGTAAGAGTTCTGTAGTTCAGACTTTAGGAGCATTTGGTCTTGTCCCACTTCAACAGGCCCAATCTCCTGCTTTAGGCAATGAATTAATTTTTGCCAATAGTGAGGTAACTTCGTGGTTTCTCAATGAAATATGTGATAATACTGATTTTTCAAAGCTATCTGAGAATCTGGAAAATAATGATTCTGTTGGCATTATCTTGAAGCGAAAGGATAAATATCTAAGAGCTGAGGAAGTAGAAGACTTTACGAAGGGCTTGGAAAGTGTTATTGCCAAGCTTAATCCAACCATAGAGCGATGCTGGAAATTGCATCGTCGCCTGGCAAAGAAGCTAACTATTACATCTGCTCAGTGCATTTTGTATTCAAAGTGCCTATCTTCAATCAATATGCAAGTTCGAAATGCTGAATATAATGGTAGTGAGAGTTCTTTATCTACTAAACCACTTGAACAGGTTGGAGTTCACTGGAGGATTGGGCTAGAGGGACTTGCAGAAGTCATTATTAAGCTTCAGGAAACCTATTGCTGGGAAGTTGCATCTTTGATGCTTGATTGTCTATTTGGAGTGCCCCATTGTTTTCCTCTGGAAAATGTGATTGACACCATCTGTTCTGCAATAAAAGCCTTTTCTTTTAATGCACCAAAACTCTCTTGGCGGTTGCAGTCTGATAAATGGTTGAAAATATTACTTTCGAGAGGTCTACATAGCCTTCACGAGGGTAATGGGCCTCTTTCTGATCTTTTTGTCACGTTGCTGGGTCATCCTGAACCTGAACAACGTTTTATGGTACTCCAGCATTTGGGTAGATTGGTTGGCCTAGATGCAAATGGAGAAGAGGTTATACAGTCTTCTGCATCATGCAATAAGTTGCTTACACCTAGTTTAGTTTCTTCAATTGCAGAATCATTTTTGTCACTTCTAATTTCAAGGATATGGGATCGGGTAGTTTTGATGGCATTGTCTGAGATGTTATTACTGTTGAAAACTCATGCCATGGTGCTTCTCTTGGGTTTTATTCCATATGCTGCACGACACCAGTTACAATCTTTTCTCGCTGGAGCCGATAGTGTCTTCCGTATTTTGGGAGGACTTGCATACCCAACATGTCAGGGCCCGCAACTAAGACTTTCATTAGCTCTTGTTGCTGGTGCCTGCCTGTATTCTCCAGTTGAAGACATTGAATTAATACCTCAAGATGTCTGGAGATTCATTGAGAGTATAGGCTCTTCGAAAAGTGGTATGCATATTTTTATACACTATAAGGTGCTTAAAAATGAGGAAAATGATGAAGACATAATAGTTTTTGATTCATTTATCATTGTTCTTATCTTTCAACAGCCAAAGTAGGTGACCTCGAGAAAACTACTTGTGAAGTCTTGTGTAAATTGAGGAATGAAGGTGACGAAGCAAAGGAGGTTTGTCTAGCAACCAATGACCTAAATCATCAATCTAGGCCTGAAGTTGGCAAAGCCTTTTTCTTTTTTTTCCTCCCATCAAGTATTCTGACTAGTTTTTTGTGCCCTTGCATCAATAATGGAAGGAATGAATCAAAGGAAGTATTTTTATCTACCAAACAAAAGGGTAAAATAAACCTAATAAATTATTTCTGGTCTGTAAATTCTGAAGGGACTAACACCGCCATTTGGCTCAACTTTATGTGGGTTACTTTTATGGGACAGGCATTTTTGTGTTTCTTTTTGTTTTCTCTGATAAATTAGATTAAAGCAGTGTTTTCTTTTCTTTGTTTTCTTCTTCTTCATTTTTTTACCAGGCCTGTTTTACATGTTAGTTGCATATGCAACTAGTTCTCTTTTATTAAAGGGGAAATAATTTTATATAATTGCTGCAATTTTCTATTAAATCCAATCGTACTTTTTTACCTAAGGTCCTGAGGGAGGCGCTGTCTTCAAGTTCTTCAAATCAAGTTGATCCAGATTTTGGGAGCACTCGTGAATCAATTCTGCAGGTAAGAAAATTGATGAAAACTTGGCCTTCCTGCTAATGCATACTCAAAACACTCTTTCCCTTTATTAGCAGTAATGAAACTGAGCCTACCACTTTAAATGACATGTGAGTAAATTGTTACAGGTCCTTGCTAATCTAACTTCGGTTGAGGCATATTTTGATATGTTCACAGAAAAACTTGACCAAGAAGCAATGGTAATATTTCTTTTTTAGCCATGCTTTTCCTTTCATTTCAACTTATAGAAATTCTGGCATTATATCATGTTGTGTAGGAGCTAGAGGAGGCTCAAACGGAGCTAGATATTCTTCAAAAAGAGCATGCAACAAAAGAATTGTCTAATGATTCAAGTAAAGAGGGGCAGAATTCTTTAATCAGTGGTATTGATTTTCTTCTAAAAAATGGTTACAATATTCTACTTGGAGCTAGCCAGCTCATTTTCAAATACTTGTGTTTCCATTTTGTTTTAACTAGTATTCAACTCTTTATGTTCCAGCCTCTATGAAGCATAAGGACCGTCTTCAGCATATCAAGGATCACATTCAGTCCATGTATGTAATGTCTTTTACTTGTATAGTACTGTGCTATACCAAAATTATTTAAAGGTCAAAAGGGAATAGAAATAGTTATAAATATTCGTGGCAATTAAGGGAGAAACACTTGTTAGATATGATGTGAGTGATGGATTCTTCTATTCTTGTGTTTACCGTCTGGATTTCACATTAATTATTCAATTGAAGGTTAAACAATGTTAAATTTGGCATGTTAAATTGAACTCTCGTCTTAAGGATGTTTGTTATGTATGCTTTACAGAATTCATAGGAGGAAAAAGTGAGAGATTTATTTTTATAATCTTGAAACGTGTGGAACTAGAATGATAACTAGTCTTAATGTGACTATTTAAGGTAAAGAAAGATGCCTACAAAGAAAGAGGCTATATAAACTTGAACTACAAGCAATTCTAATCATTAGGACAACATTAAATTTGACATGTTAAATTGAAATCTTGATTAAGGATGTTTATATATGCTTCACAGAATTCATAGAAGGAAAAAATGAAAGATCTATTGGTATGATCTTGAAGACTGTGGAACTAGAATGATAACTAGTGTTAATGTGACTAATTAAGGTAAAGAAAAGAGCCTACAAAGAAAGGGGCGTAATAACTCAAATTACAAGCAATGTTAATCATTAGGAATGAGATTCTTGATGAGTGTCTCTGAAATGCTAATGTCAAAACACTTGCATTGCTTTTTTGCATGAAAGTATAGTTTTATAGTAGGTCCTATTAAATCCAAATTGTTGTTATCTTTGTCAGAGAGAAATCCAAGGTCCTAGAGGATATAGTAGCCCGCAGACATAGGAAACTACTGGTGAGACGTGCTCGTCAGAAATACTTGGAGGATGCAGCTTTACGAGAAGAGGGACTTCTTCGAGAACTGGACAGGTTTAGCCAATGTTGCTCCTAAATTCTAACCAACTTAGTGTTGGGATATGATCTGATTAGTGAACCTAATGTCTTAGAGAGAGGATGGCTGAAGCAGAGAAAGAACTGGAGAGACAGCGATTGCTAGAACTTGAACGCTCAAAAACTAGAGAGCTCCGCCACAACCTTGATATGGAGAAGGAGAAACAAACACAGGCAAGATTCCTAATATCTACCCCTTTAGATAAACCTTCCGTAAACTTCGACATTTATTCTTCTTTTCATATACACTGCAATTGGAGGGATGGTAAAATGTCGCAAGAGTCAGTTACACTCCATGCGGTAGTCTTTGCAAAACCTTGTATAGCTAAAAAATCTACTACTTTTACTCGGTTATCTGATGTTTCTCGTTGTCAACAAACTTTGTTGAGGTCTCAATTGGCACGTATGCTTTCTGAGTATACATGTCCTTAGATGTCCTTGCGCAGCATGCTTTCTAAGAAACAATCAAACAAAGGCTCAAACTGTAGGTTTGTCTTTTCTTTTTAAAGATGTTTCATCTTAAATTGTTTATATTACCTGCAGAGAGAACTTCAGCGTGAACTGGAGCAGGCTGAATCAGGATTACGTTCTTCACGACGTGACTTTTCTTCGTCCACTCATGGCAGGTATAATTATCATCATCTTCAGCATCGCCGTCATCGTCATATTATTATTATTATCTTGGTAAAAATTGACACGTATTGTTTCGACATCACATGTCATTTTGGCAATTTTGGTAATAATTATTCTCCTTACCCTTTGCACAAGCACTAGATGAGCAGGAGGATTAAATAAGAACAGGAAATGAATAGCGAAGGACCAAAACCAAAGTTTTTATGAAATCCTGGTTGCTAAGTACTGGATGAGGTGCTACTAGTATAGTTAATATCAATCTTTGTCTCCCATTTTGCTGCCCTGCATCTATTGTTTATCAAACATTTATTATCAGCTATTGTACCTACCTCTGGGAGAAGGAGCTGACTTGATGCTGATGTGTAATTGAAAATCAATTTGATTTTTTCTTTGTGGCTTCCTATGTATCAAAGAATAAAATCTTTCAAACTCTTATATAGTGGTTTAAGCCCTTTTGTTGCAATCCAAGTGCTGAACTGTGGAATATAGTAGCTTGATTTTGATTGACATATTAATCTGTTCCAGGAGATATCGCGAAAGGGAAAATGGAAGATCAAGTATTGAAGCGACTGCAAGAACCAGTAGTGGAAGCTTGCAGCCTGAAATGTCTACTGCTAGTACATCTGGTACTATACCAACCGTTGTCTTATCAGGGTCTCGGGCATTTTCAGGACAAACGCCGACTATTCTTCAATCAAGAGACCGTCTAGATGAAGGTGGCAGCAGTTACGAAGAAAATTTTGATGGAAGCAGGGACCTGGGTGATACCGGTAGTGTTGGAGATCCAGACGCATCAGCATTGGATGGACAATCTGGTGGATTTGGTGCTGGGCAAAGGCATGTGTCTAGAGGAAGCAAGTCTAGGCAAGTGATAGAACGAAGAGAAAGAGAAGGAAGACGTGAAGGAAAATGGGAAAGAAAACATTAACGGCTAGAATCTTGGTGGGTGAGATTCATCCATAAAAGGAGCAAGGCTTCTAGCGTTCAACGTGACAACCATTCACCGTTGGATAAAATGGCTGAGTTTTTTGATTTGTCCAAAGCTCGTGAAGAATGTTGTACCCGAGAGAAACATCCTTCGGTGTTTTTGAAGTGGAAGACTTGGCGGTGTAACCTTTATACAAATCATGGTCAAGCAAACTTGGCACGGAACTTTAGGAGTGTCTTCTGGCTTCTGCAGCTCCAATTTTATCACAGGTCGAATGACAGCATCATGCTTATGTATTGAATTCTTGAACATTGGTTGGTACAGTTCATTCTTTATATAGATTAAATAGCAACTACACACATTTTAACAGCGGTTTTATCAATAAACATTTTAAAAAGTTAAAAAGAAATTCATGTAAATGTTAATTACGATAGGAATGTTCTTCACCTTAGTTATTATTTATGCTGTGGTAATCCATATAAATTTTAGGCATCCTATTGATAAAAACCATATTAAAACATGCGCAAGTAACTTGTGTTATAGTAGGCCTTCAAATTTTATAATTCAAAACATGTATTCGAAAATACATAGAAATTAGTTAGTGGAGAGTCAAAACAATCTTGTAAGAATTTCATGACACTTGCCTGTAAATTTATAAGAAGTAGCCTCTTTATTAAGTAGGGGTAAGATTGTGTATTATTAGACTTTTCTAAACTTCACACTTTAGCATAATTAGGGTGTTGTTGATGATGACGGAGAGTCACAACAATCATGGAATTCTAGAGATTAAATTACCTTAAAAAGAATCTATTTATCTTATATTGTCCCTAATGATTCCTAAATAACCTTTTAAAAATTATACAAATATCAATCGGTATCCCAGCTTTGTTGCAAAATATTAGAGCAGCAATATTAAATTTGAAGATACATTTTGCATATTGTTCCTATAATTGTCTTATGGTCTAACCTGATCCTTCTTTCATCTGCGAAACAAACTAGTCACAACAGCAGTAGTACAACCACGAAATGTATATCCATAATCCAATCTACAATATTCAGATGATCAATTTAAAAGAAAACATGCTTGATCAAATAGCCTCCTGAAGTCTTGATTATTATGAAAGAAAATCCGAATTCCTTCTCAAATTTCAAGCATGTGTGCATATTTTGTCTTCTTGAGGGTATAGAGCAAACAAACATCTTAATACAATGGCACCTCGATGGACTTATAAGGAACCTATGAATATAATGAAACCAAAACACCAAGGACAGCACAAGGCAGAAAATCCAAAGCATAAATCAACAATGCAATGTCATCGACCACAGAAATGGGTAACATTGAGAAATGGACAAGTTATTAGTTCCAAAATTGTCAGGATAGATTGGTGAACCAACAAGTCTGTCTAACCCTCCTTTTCACCTTCAATTTTCTTCGGCTTCTTGGCGGTTACTTGGGAGTACAAGAACGTTCCAAGGATTGCAATGGCTGATCCAAGAGCGTTCAATGGCCTAACTGGATTCCTGAACACCAACACAGTAGACACAATCACCACCACTCTCTTCATTGTGTTACCAACTGAGAAGGTTAAGGGGCTAATATCATCAAGTGCCTGGTACGATGACTGGTTGTAGAGATGATAGAAAATCCCAGATACCAACACCCATAAGTAAAATGTTGATGATTTCCCAACAGATTCAATGGCCTTATGATACCCTTGAACCCACTGTGACCCCTCAACAACAACCGCAACTGGAAATAAATAAATTAACGAGATTATACTGATCCAACCATACAAATTAAGTCCATTCACTTCCTTGTATTGCTGCAAACTCTTCTTCGAGTAAATATTTCTTAGGACAAAACCAACGTTGCTAATCAAAGCACCCCACAAGCCTTGAAAATTGAAGGACACTTCCGTGATGGCAGCAAGGGAACAACCAAGAACGATGGGGAGAATAGAGAGCCAAACCTTTAATGGGTAAGTGTCCCCCAGAAACGAAGAGAAAATGACAGAGAAGACAGGCTCCGAGGATTTTATGACATGAGTAAAAGAAACAGCAACTTTAGAAAATGAAACACAGGCTGATATGTGTCCTATAGTGTGAAACAATGCAGGTCCAAGAAGAGCAATAATGAACGGTTTCGAGATCTTCGGGCAAGGTTGTAGCTTCAGCGACCATAGAATGAACATCCAAACCGACCCAACAAAGAGTTGAAACGAGGCGAGAAACCATGGAAATGGAAAGACATTCAGTGCCTTCTTGTTGTAAATATTAAAGACAATATTATGGAAGTACCAGAGACCAAAGATAAGCGCAAGTTGAATCCTTTTATCCTTGGTGCTTGAAGCTGCAGCAAATTCTCCTTCCGGACTTGGTTCAGATTCCGATGCCGCTGCTTTGGTAGTATACGGACCTGATTTTGAGCATAACTGAGATGGGCAATGCAGAATATTGGTTTGTGTGCTTGAATCATGGATCTGACGAGCAAGTCTTGAAGAAAAGCCAATAGGGTAAGTGTAACGACGACCGAAGTAATGAACTTCGACTGTCAATGCTCCGATTCTATCAAAACGTGGATTTTGAGAGTGATTTCTGTTGAGAAGATCTGGGATTAGGATAGAAGAAGCGTTTACAGGGTGCCTACTGCGGGTGGATTTGGACAAAGTGACTGGAAACAGTGGTGTGAGATTCAAAGTCAGCATCTTTATCCTAACTGTACGGATTAGAAGAAGCACAGATGGAGTTTATGGATTCAGCAAGCTGAAAAAGGTACGATTCGATATTCTTTTCTGGTCTTCCGTTAAATAGTTTGGGATTGGAAGACACCAATAACTTTGCGGACGAGATTTTTTTAAGAAAGCTTAATAAGCTGTTTTCAAAATCTATCCCTTTGTACAAGGCACAACACAATTTTAGTACATCAAAACAAAGTTCACATGTAAATTTGCTTTCCTTCGTCTGATGGTACCATTCTACATCAACTCAAATTAAAACCAATTGGGAGTAATTTATTGTTTCTACTTCCCACTTAAATGTTTGTCTTTCCTTTCATGATAAAAGCTCCAAAGATCCAAGCTTTATAACAAAATAGTAGTTTGGAATATGAAATGAAACTTTTTAGTAAGGAAAAACTAGTGTTACAACGTACATTTGCCGGTGCCAATATTGGCAATGACAAGTGCGTACTTTTGGCAATTCTCAACTACAAGTCTCCTAGGTTTTGAATTATTAATAATAATGGAAGCAATCCCTAATTCTCAAAACGCTGCGTTGGTTGTGGGGTTGCTTGCTGGTATAAGTACGGTAGTAGTGGCGATATTGAGGGAAGGAAATGAAATGGGAAGCAAGCAAATGGAAGAGGTGCAGAGGAAGTTAGGGATGCTGAAATATCCAAGAGCCAACGCTCCTGCTCAATCTCTCCTCTTCGCCGGCATGGAGCGTTATGCTCTTCTTGAATGGCTTTTCTTCAAGTAACAAACAACCCTAAACCCTATCTATCTATCTGTCTATCTATCTATCAGGCCTTGTACATTATTATATTTACACTGTAGTACAGTCAATTATAACTCACATTTCACTCAATTACTTGCTTGTAGGCTTTTGGGTGATAAATCGCCCTTTTCACCCCACAACTTACAACACTCCGATGATGCTACCCATCGGGACGAAGAGACTGCTCGCATCCAATGTAAACCAAAGCTCTGCCTTTTTCGTTTTCCATATTATGAAAATTATTTAAATGCATGATATTATTTCTTGCAGATTTGGCTGAGATTGCCAAGTTTCTGGGTATTACTACTATTATTGATACTGAAGCCATCCAAGTAAGCCTTATTGATTACTGCTCTTTTTCTCATATTTATTGTTGCCATCATTACGCCTTGCTTTTTTAGTTATTTACATGAATTGATGCCTGCCTGCCTTTCTTTTTGCAGGGACGTGGATCCTATGAAGATCGTACTGAATTCCTTCGTCTTATCGTGGATCTTGTCGAGGCTACTATGTATGCTGATCATCCTGACTGGAGGTTGGCTGGCGGCCCAACTTTTAAATTTCAATTCTTAACTATTATTGCCACTTTATTTCTTTTTTTATATTTATCTCTATGCTCCAATGTCATGGCCTTTCTTTGCAGTATCGATGAGCAGGTGGCTAAAGACATTCAACTCATTGATTCTATTGCTGAGAAACAAGCTTTGATTTTCTCTGAAGATTGCAAATTGTTTCCTGCAGACGTTCAGATTCAGTCAATCTATCCATTGTAAGACACTACTTCTCTCTCCATTCCCAATGTAATGCGAATTATAAACTGGCCCTGCTTAGTCTTCATGTCGTTAGATTAGTAACGTTCTGTGCCCTTCAAAGCACATTCGTAGGCCAGATGTTTCTGAGTTGGAGGCAAAGCTTGCCGAGCAAGCTAAGATACTCTCAAATCTTCAGCAGAAAGTTGATGATTTGGCTTCAAAGGTTTATCCCAACACCCTTTTCTTCCGGTCTTTACTTTCCAATTTCATTTTTCATTTTTTCTGATGTACTCTCTCTCTCTCTCTCTCTGTGCGTGTCTGTATACTGTTCCCACCTTAGAAACCCGGGATTTTCATTTTCTTTGAAAATTGCATGGATATGGTGTTGCAGAATCAAGTTTCACCTTTTGTATGTCATATGTTAACTCAACTTTTCTCGACTTGTTGTATAATATGCAGAACATTTTTCTCTTCGTGAAAGTTGTCATTGCCTATATTTTATTAGATGCACAGGTCAAAGCGTGCATCTTTCTAGAGTTTGGTCTACTTTTGTTTTCTCCTAAATCTCATCTTAAAATACTGAAATTAGTTTAAAAAAAGTTTGTTTTCAATTATGCCTTTTTATTGTAGTTATTCTACTGTTTGCATGTTCCCTTAAAATGTTGTTAATTTCATCACCTAATTTTTCTTTTGTGTTCTCTTTATAGCATGCTTACAATCCAGATGAGGAGTATACAGAGGTGGAAGCCAAACTGCGGGCATATCTAGAATCTTTCTTAGAAACTGCAAGATCATTTAATCTGATATACACCAAGGTGTGTTTTTGCTCTTTGAGACAACTGTTCTTTCACTTTATCTAAGTTCTCCATTTTTTTCTTGGATAAATTACTTTAATATATCAAACTTTAATACTAGCCCTATTAAAAGCAGCAATAAAATATTAAAACTTTTAATTTGTTGCAAACTAGCCTGCTTTTAACCTTATAGTTAATGGTGTTGATGTGACCCACCACATAAGCAAGATTTTTTGATAGGTCAGCATCTACATGGCATATAACGTTACACATCAGCAAGTATATTAAAAATATATAAAAAAGAAGAAAAATAATAGAAGAGCCATTATTCTTAACCCAAGTCCTCGTTGTTATGTTGTCTCTCTGGTTTTTGCCATTGTGTCTGTGGGTTCTAGCTTGTTGAACATTGGTGACTCTGCTCCGGCTTGTGTGGAAATTTGAGTAAACGTGCAAGGAGTGCAGTAGAGGATGATGTTCATGGGGATTTGAATTGAGGTGCTGGTGCAAATTGGAATCACTGACCTGATTTGGACTGTTGGGGCAATTCTGTGAGGCTTGAATCCTTCAGTGTTCATTGGCGTAGTTGTGTATGTACTAGATGAAGGTCCCTTGCTAGACATGGTGCCACTGAAGATGGGAGTTCTGGAACTAAATTGTTTCTTCATTATGTATGCAAAAATCATTCTTAGAAATGTTGTCAAACGAGGGATCTCCAAATCTGCTAATATTGAACATGGAACTTGGCTTGTGCATATAATATAAATCATGGTTGCCACTTGAATTTGATGGACTACTTGAATCCTCCTTTTCAATGGGTATCTTGACAACATCTGATAAAGAACCTAACCTTTTCTCCACATCCTTCAGTGAATGAGGAACTATAGTCATTTGAACTTTGGCTTTTGAAGGAGTGGAAATTTCTTCAAGTAATGAAATTGTTGGCAAAATCTTTGACGTAGTTCTTGGTGGGGTGGCAGGAAGGAGACACACGAATTTTTCTTGAACATTAGATCATCTCGACCAGTATCTAATAAAAGATCAAGAAGCTTCCAATATTTATAACTTGTCCTGTTATATAGGCTGAGGAGATGTAGAAGAGACGATTTCTCTGTAACCCCTGAGCACTCTACTTCTTATTTGGTTATGATCTTTCTCTATAGCTTGCTTGCTTTCCTGTATTGATCCAAGGTTCGAAAGGACTCTTGCCACAACTGCTAGATCGATTCTTCATGATTATCTACTTATTTGTTAGATTTCAAATCGAAGTTTGGCACTGCCGAAATGTATATATTGATCAAAAACACATGCCTGAAATGAAGCATAGATATCAATGTGAGAAAAACCCTTGCTTTCAGAGCAGACCAGGTTGCTATTGCGTCATTCTTAGCTTGCTTTATTGTCTCTGCTGGGTGGCATGTGGCTAATACGACGAAGCTTCACAGTACAAGTGAAAATTGGTACATGACCTGTCAAAGGGTCCTGTTTATGTGGCAGGCATGCTTAACTGTAGAGTTAATAGTAGGTTAGTTTTGTAACAGATTAAAAGTTTAAATATTTTATTGCCACTTTTAGTAATTCTAGTTAATATTGCAAAATCAGGTAAAGTTTGGAATTGTAAATGTAATTTACCCTTTTTTCTTTGTGTTTTGGCTTCATTAGTGATCATTTGTCTTGTATTTGAAGACAAGTATTTATTGCAATCTCAACTTCTACACCTTTCGATGCTGGACTGAAACTTTTATGCTAAACTCCTGGTTGATAGTATTCAGTGAGACTGCAAGCTGATTTGTTGTTACAATTGATGTTTTTGGTTTCTGCAGGAAATTCGCCCTTGGACACACATGATGGAAGTGCCACAGCTTCATGGGTTTGGTCCAGCTGCCAATCGCCTGCTGGAGGCATACAAGATGCTTCTGAAGGTACTTGGTGCTAATCCACAAGGCTCTCTTCTTCTCAACTGTTTGTGTGCGGATGCATGGAAATAATGAGAATAATGTTATACTAGAGATTGTTAAAAAGATCATTTTTATGTTAATTCTTTGAATTGCTGTCCTCTCCTTTTTTTTCAGTTCCTGGGGAATTTGAGGAATCTAAGGGATTCCTATGCAGCACTTTCTGTTGGATCATCTGAAACAATAGCTGGTGAGCCCTCCTCAGTTACAAGAATAATTTCAGAATGCGAGTCTGCATTGACATTCTTAAACCGTGACCTTGGAATTCTATCGGCTTCCATTGCACGTGAGCAAGGTAAGAATGCAGCTTTGTCATGAACATTATGCAAGATAGCTAGGAACTTTTGTCATGACGTCATGTCTCTTTGATGGGAACCTCTACTGCTACAATATTGTGGATTTGTTGAAGGCTGAATCGTGTCTTGTAACTATGGGACTGTGCACATGGGACTGTTCACTACTTGGTGATTTGTCGAACCACTAGATCAATTGTCAATGTATGTAACCTGGATCTCAGTTGCTTGGACATTTTAGTTCATCATCTTGTGAATTTGTATTGCTTTATAGGGAATGTTTGTAAAGATGATGACGGAGTGAAGGTACTGATGTGGTTTTCCACTGTTCTGGGCTTTAAAATTGATCTTGAATTCGCCTTGCCTCCATGTAATTAGTTTGTGCTACATGCTTCGTTTCTTTGTTATTGAATTAAGTACAAGTAAGAAAATTAATGGCAATTTCATATTTTTGCCTTGAATTAGTTCTCTAATTTTGAGGTCAATTGTATATAAGTTTTTTATTTTTAAAATTTTAAATTTAACCTTGAACTTTCTAAATAATTGACCTTTAATTCATCGGTATCTATAGGTATTTCCAAAAGTTTTCAAATTGGTCCTCATTTTTGTTAAATTAGTAAAAATAAAAATTTGGGAACTTATCCCATATGCACCTGACTTTAAAGTTAGAGGACAAGTTTAGACTTTTCTACTTTTAAATTATTTCTTATCTCAAGATGAGCAACAACTAAATCACCATTAAAATAAGTAGCAAAAGAGGTCATTTAACAACCAAAAAAATGGAAGTTCTTCATTTTCTTTATGTGAAGAGAAGCTTGACGCGAGCTTAGGAATGGCAATGAAAAGTTACGGGTTTACGTTGCGTGACTTGAGTCTAGACTAGAGCTTATTCAGATTGCATAAATAAAATTACCTCATTTGGGCCTTTAAAGTTCAAAATAATATTATTTTGGATGGGGGTTTGACCATTTAGGCCGAATCTAAAGCTAAATTTGTCATCGAAATTCAAGCTTATTCTAATATTTGATGAACTCTAGTTTGACCTATTAACTTTGGATCGACTCACGTTGATTCCAGTTGCGCTATATTTGTCATCCCACATGAGACGAAGCGAAGGAGCTTGTGTGAAGGTAGATAAGCGAGAAGTAAGTAGGGGTAGTAAAAGAACTCAAGTTTGGTCTGGTCTAGCTAAAAGTCAAAACGTTTGCTTGAATTAATCAGTCTTCAATTTAAGCTTAAGTTTTTTTTTAAAAAAAAGTTTTGACTTTTAGGCCGAGCTTAAACTTAGGCCCTTAAATTTAAGCTTCAAGCTAAGCTCGAGTTTAGGCTTCATAGCTTAAGCTTATCTTGAAGCTTAAACTTCGTTTACATACAAAATTTCGTCCTACATGTATAACAAAACAAGTCGTTTTATATCTTGAGGAATAGTTATTTTTAAATTTGTCAAAACTTAATTAGGCTCAAGCTCAGGATAATTTTTGCGGTCTAATCATACTTGGGTTGCACTTGAATCAGATAAAAAATTTCGGGTTGAGTTCGTGATTAATATGTTATTACGAGCTTCGATTCTCAATTTTTCTAACAATTACTTTTGTCATGGATCCAACCATCATTAGCTTATTTTAGAAAGTATTATTTAAGACATTTGGAGTGACGTTGCAATTTTTTACTACCTATCTCACAAAAATAGGTGGGCAAACGAAGATACATAACAAAGCACTTGAAACTTATCCCAAGTGCATGATAAGTGACTGTCTTTCTAATTTGAACAAATGATTTCCTTTAGCTAAATCGTGGTATAACACTGACTTCCATTTAGCCGTATAACTCTATTTCAAGTTTTTAAGGATATGCTTCTCTAACTTATATTCCTTACTTAGTAAGAGATGCAAATCAATTATATGTGGATCAAATATTAATTCATAAGAAAGCAGTGATACAAATGATCAAGTTTCATAAGGATTGAGTATAAACGTAATGAAGGAATTAGTGGATATGAGAAGATGTGAGAAGAGATTTAAGGCAGGTGCTGTGATTTTTGTTATGTTGTAACCATCCAATCATTATAAATATAAACCACGGTGGAAGACAAAAGTTTATGCCTTTGTATTATGAACTTTTCAAAATCCATTTCGCATCTTACGTGCTCAACTTAAAAAGTATATGAAGGGCATTTGTATATGCTCTACAGCCAATCAATTTTTTAAATATATTTTGAGATATAATTAATTAAATGTGCTATTTATCTTTATATATTTTTGTTAATTATATTTGATGTTTTAATATTAAAGGTAAGATTCTTAGAGTAATTATTGTACAATTAAAATTATAATGAGATTATAATTATGATATTTAATTTACGTTTATATATTAAGATGAGATGTTGATAGAACTGTAAAACTAGCTTATGTCATTTTTCTTTCTTATAAAAAATTAATTGATCTCATATATTAAAGTATGAAGATTATTAAACAAAAATGTGGATACTTATTAGAGATAAGTTCATTGAACTAGCCCAATTATAAGGATCTAAAGTGAAATATTACTTATGTATCTATAGATTTCCTAATTATGATGCGTATATTATTAATTCTTAGACTTGAGATTATCAATGTATATTATGTAGAGATTACTTGTTTTAATGCTACCTATTTTATTTATGATAGCCCAATCAGTAGTATTTGAATATAGTATGAACCATATGTAGATAATTAAACAAGTCAATAAATGATTTACCATTCTAAAGTAACTAGGGAGAATGTTCTAGTATTTTTTATTAGTAGTGATTTGAGGAAATCTCTAGTCAAAGTGAATTGAGATTTGAACATGTTGTTTTTAAATATCAATTATAAATCAATGCTAACTAGCAAGAACAAATATGATTGAATTTAAAATAGTAGACACTAATTTCATACTTTATGCTCAATTGAAACATTAGATAGTGAATGATTAAATTATACATCATAACCATACATTGATAGTTTAAGCCAAACTAATATGACATTCCTAACATTTGAGTGATTATGATGCTTGACATCAATTTTGAACAATGATTATAATAATTAGAGAATTAAAAATAAATTAGAAGGAGTTTAAATTTATCTAATTTAATTACAAATTATAATTATAATTTATAATCATTACTAATATATTAGGAACCTAATAAGTTACGCTTAATAAGCAGTTAAAAAGAGAAAATTTAATTTAAATTAAGTCATACTTGATTATAAATTTTGATGAGATATTTGATTTTATTAAAATTAAATTATAATTATAATTAAAGATAGACTTTGACAATAATTACAAAATTTAATTTTAATTAAAAAGAACCTTAGTTTCTTTTTTTTTTTTAAATAGGGAAGAGGCAAAAGGGAGCTAGCACTCCTATCTTGCTATATGGATACTGTTAAAAGGTAGACAAATGTATAATTTATGGTTGATAGCTAGAGAAGAAATTTTTATAAGAATTTAAGTTGGGTATGATTCAATCTCTTATTTATAGGATCTGAACGACAAATTGTAAAATTCATTTTTCCATTATGCCTGTGATTCAATCATAGTTAATTTCTCAGTAGTGGTATTAGAGTCTCCTTTAACTGTTTAACTTGATTAGAATCACTTGCTTGCTATTGATTTGAAAAAAATTAAGGATTAAAGAGCAATAATTATAACCCTTAAAAATCATATTAAAGGCTAACTATTTATCCATTAAGAATTGGAGCATAAGACAAAGAATAGGCCTTACTTGTTAAGGGGAAATACATAGCCTTTAGATATTCCATCTACTTGACATTCTAGGAAAAAAGTGAGCCTTGTACCTTTTGTTAGAGTCAATTCCTTGATCCTATTTAAATTACTTAAAGCAACTGAATGTAAATCCATTTATTGGTTTTTAGATATCTATAAGTGCGTTTCCCACTATAATGCATCCAAAAGTATCTTGAATAACTTGATATCCTCTTTTCCAAGCTTATGATGAGTAAAAGTCTACCGAACTATATTGCTCCATTTTTCTTTTTGAAAGAATTGATTATACCTTTGTTGAACATCCCTCTATAAGCAATTCAAGTAAGGGCAAGCAAAAAAGAGTTGAATTATAGTTTCAGGGGATTTCAAAAATAACAACCAACTAAGATTAGAAATGGGGAGTAGAGAGCCATTTATCCTATCCAATGTACTTAGGTTGTTCCTCGTTGCTAACCAAAGGATAAATTAGATTTTTAGCAAAAACTACTTGCGCCAAAATAATCTATGCCAGTTAGTTCTTGGAGTTTGGAGCTAAACAAATCCTTGCAAGTTTTATTGGTAAATTTTCCAAAGGAGGGCCACAACCAGATGGCCTTATCATCTTAGTTAAGGTTAGGCTTAATTGTTCAAAAGTTCATATCCTCCAAGTAATGGCTATGAATTCATTTTACCAGTAAGAACTTCTTTTCATTTAGGATTCTCCACACACTCTTAGCAATCAAGACCTTATCAAATATTGAATGGATGTCCAAACCCCTTTCCTTCTTTGGCAAATAAATGTTCTTCTAACTAACCTTTGCATAAGGTTTCGAATGGTCGTCAACTATCCATATAAGGTTCCTAAAAAACTTCTTAATATCCTATATAACTTCTTTGGAAGAATAAGATGAGAGTACTAGTAATGTATAAGTTATTAAGCAGTAAAGTTATCAATTGTATTTTTCCTACATATGTAAGACATTTGTTGTTTAATTGTCAATTTTACTTCTAAATATATCAAATAAAGTATGGTAATCCATATATGAGATTCTTTTAAAGGTAATTGGAATAGCTAGATAAGTAAATGAAGGATATGTGAGACTTATACTCATAACATTAGTAAGTTTCAATTAGGATTGAACTATGTCAATTGAGACCACCAGGTAACTCTTTTCTTTGATATTGCTCAATCCAGATATCGAATTGAAGGATTCTAGAGACTTAAGACAAGAAATTGATATGGAATTGACACCATAAAGTAGCAGAAGGCCATCAATAAAAGAAAGCTTGAATATCTGCAATTGTTCACTTTTGATTTTGGAACTTAAAACAATTCTTCAATCTTATATTGTAATTAATAAGCCTCAAAGGGATCTTAATGTAGATGGTAAGTAAGGGGAAAGGGGATTTCGTTACCTGATTCCCCTTCACCCTTGAAATTTTTTTATGTTTTCTTATTGATAAGTAAACTAAAGGAAGGAGTTGTGATCTATAAGCCAATCCTTGAAATGAACAAGGTTAGGAATATGAAAGCTTCTAAAGAGTTGAGAATGAAATCCCAATTCATTGAATCAAAAGCCTTATGTAGATAAATCTTTACTACATGATTCTTAACTAGCCTTTGTAAATGATAGTTTTTGTACAACTTTTAAGCAGGTAAGATATTATCTTTAAAATTCCTTCCTTCTAAAAATGCTGTTTATGAAGGATTAATAAAATATGGAAAAATTAGCTTGAGCCTCGAAGTTAGAATCTTGGAGATTATCTTATAGAAAGTGTTATAGCATGCTATGGGTTTAAAATCTTTCAACGAAGAAGAATTGAAGATCTTAGGAACAAAAAAACTATGGGTTTTATTCCACACTTTCAACATCTTAGCACTGGAGAAGAATTTTAACATTACCTCTCTGACTTATTTTTTCAATAAATCCTAAGCCTTTTGATAAAAACATGCACCAAACCTATCTAGACTTAGAGCTTTGTTAGGATTAAATTTGAAAATAGCCTTCTCAACATACTCTATTGTGAAAGGTCTAGTGAGGAATTCACATTGCTGCTTAGATAATAGTTTTAGAATAAAGGACCAAAGAGAGGACATTAAAGAGGAGCTTAGTGTAGGAGAGCCTATCGTGTTTTTAAGCAGGAGTGCAAAACCCTTTATGGTTATTTCTTATTTAGAAAAAAACATTAGGGTTTTTATTTCTTATTAAATAAAATATCCTAATTATATTTAAATTAAAAATTATAATTATAATTTAATTTTAATAAAATCAAATATATCATATTAGATCCCTAAAGTTTCTTAAACTTTACAATTAAGTCCAACTTAATTTAAATTGAATTTTTCTTTTTAACTATTCTTTATAATTGACCCATTAGGTTCCTAATATATTAACAATGATTATAAATTATAATTATAATTCATAATTAGAAGTATAATTATAATTATTAAAACTCTTTTTAGTTTATCTTTAATTATCTAATTAAATAATTTATAATTGTAGATCAAGATTAACATATAGCTACATGTTATGACCACCTAAATATTAGGAATGTCAAAGCAGTTTGACTCAACTTGTCTATGCATGGTTATTATGTATAATTTAATTCTTTCATCATTCAATATTCCAATTAGATATAGCGTACAGATATAATGTCTATTCTGATAAATCCAATCATATTCATTCATACTAATTAGTAATCAATTTAGTATTTTCAAATATCAATTCACTCTAGCCAAAGAATTCCTTACCTCATTACTAATAAAAAATAATATAACATTTTCTCTAATTATTTTATAGTGGTGAATCCTTTTTTGACTTATTTATCTCCATATGGTTTATACTGTACCTAAACATTACTAACTAAGCTACCCTAATTAGCATATGTCATAAGTAGCATTAAAACACAATAATTCTTATATGAGATAGTTTAGTAATCTCAAGTTTAAGGATCAATTATACAACCATCATAATGAGGAAATTCATAGATATATAAGTAATATTCAATTTAGGATCCTCATAATTAAGTTAGTTAATGAACTTTAATAAGCGCTCACACATTTGTTTAAGTATCTTCATACTTCAATTTATAAGATCAATTACTTTCTTTATAAGAAAGAAACATAACGTGTTATTTTTACCGTTTCAATAATATCTTGTTTTGATGGAACTACAACTAGGAATAATTTATAAATGCAAAATGAATCTCATATTTATGATCTAATCACAACTTCAATTGCACAATAATTATATCAGGGATTTTGACTTTAGTATTAAAAAATTAAATGTAATTAAAAAAATAAAGATAAAGAATACCTTTATTAATTAAAATAATAATGCTATACAAAAATTGTGGCCAACTTTATAAGGGCATAAACTGACAATCTCTAACTTAAACTAAAACAAATTGCCTATGTATCTAATACCATATTCATGCATATATTAATCATGTATCTTTTGAGATAATGGCTTAATGTCAAGATCTATAAGATTATCTTCAATGGGAACTTACTCCAATATTATGTCTTTCCGCTTCACTATCTCTTTGATCATATGAAACTTCATGAGTATATAGTTGGATTGTTAATGAGATCTTTATTCCTTTGCTTATGCAATAACATCATTATTGTCACAATATAATACTGTTGGCTCATTAATGTTAAGAATCACTCCAAGTTCAATAATGAACTTCTTGATCCAAATAACTTCTGTTGTTGCCTCTGACTTAGAAATGTACTCTGCTTTGGTTGTAGAATCCACAATGGTTTTTTGTATAGAAATCTTCTAACTTATCGCACCACCATTTAGAGGGAAGATGTACACAAATTATGATATGCTTTCATTTGGATCGAACTAAAAACTAGCAACTGAATACCCATGAACTCTCAATTTAACTCCTCCATAGAACAAGAAAATATTTTTAGTCCTTCTTAAGTATATTACGTTTTTCATAGTCGTTCCATGGTCATCACTAGGATTGGCTTAAAATTTGCTCGTTATGCTCAAAGCATAAGAGACATCTAGTCTAATACATAACTTCACATATATAATCGATCCAATTGCCAAACCATATGGAAAATAATCTATTTTATCTCTCTCTTCTGGGTTAATAAATTTTTTTCATATGCTGAGAAACTTCAACTCATCAAAATAGTACTCAATTCACTCCACATATACTGGAGCTCCCATGTCTTCCTTTCTAGGAATGTTATTAAAATGGTGGAGCATTTATTCAGGAACTTCTTATGGAACCACCCCGATGGAAATAGAGGGATTGCTAAGATTAAATGGGCTGACATATGTGTTCCAAAGGATGAAGGTGGGTTAAATATTACTCTATTAAAACTCACAAACCAAGCTCTTATTCTCAAGCGTTTATGGTGGACACTTGAGGATAAGCAATCGGTATGGATCTGATGGTTACATTCTTACTTCCTCAAAGGCAAGTGTATTTGAGAAATTAATGTGAATTAAAGATAGTAAAACTGGCCTGGCTCGCCCGGCACGGCCTGTTTTTGGCTCTGGTTAACCGGGCCACGGGCCTATTTCTAAAATGACGTCGTTTTGAAAGTTTTTTGCTTAAAAAATAAATGGCGAGCCGAGATGGTCCTCCTGCGGCCCATCGAGCCATAGCCTAGACTATGGGCCAGTCAACCCGTGGACTGGAAAGGTTTGGGACCGCCAAGCCATAGGCTACCATGGTTAGGGGTAGCTAGAGCCCGGGCTAGCCCATTGACATTCCTAATGTAGATCTTTCCCATTCTTATTTTTTGAACCAACTGATTCTCTTAAAGAATTTAATTCAGTATGATGTCTTCTGTGTGATGGGAATAGAGATAAAAACTCATTTTGGTTTGACAATTGTTCGGAGCATGGCTCTTTGTTTCAACTTCAAAATACCAGTCTTAACCTCCTACCTTTTCCCACCTCTACCAAACTTAGCACTTTCATTAGAGGGGATTCTTGGCTTTTCCCTGATTGTCTCACATACTTGTAGCCTCATTATCCCCCTTCAAACAGCACTAATCTTTATTTCTGGAAGAGTCAGCCTTTGAATTGGCTAAGGAGCAAACAAATTACTGAACTGCTACGAGTGAAGATGCCTGTGGTCTCTTGGAACAGTATCGTCTAGCATAGAAACCTCCCTCCCAGAGTATCTTTCCTCTCTTGGCTGTGTAAGAAAAATAAGTTTACCACTGCGGATCGAATATCTTACATTGATCTCAATAGATCTTACCTGCTTTGTTTAACACATGATGAAACAAGGGACCACCTCTTCTTCTTATGTTCGACTGCTACCTTGATTTGGGAAAAGTTAAATCCTTTTGTGGCTAGAATAGTGCTGAAAACTCACTAATTTTTACCATCCATAGGTTGGCAACATAATCATCTATCCCAAAAACTGACAAAGGGACATTTATCATAGCTATGGGTCTGACAATCCAGTCCATCTTGAAAGAAAGAAATGTGAGAAGATTCGTGGCCACAAGCAAAACAGTGGGAACAATGGTTGCGAAAATTACTAGAAGTATCGGGGAACTCTTACTCTTGCAGAACCATGCCCCACCTAGCCATTAACTCTCATTAATCGAAACGATCAACATAGTTAACAGTTTCTTTATCTCTTATTTGATAGTCATACTCTGTTGTGTTGAATTCTAAAGGGTATAACCTTGGACGTCTGATATTTTGTATCTACATTCTTTACTAATTCAATTTTCTCCTTTAAAAAAACCAATTTACTTTAATAATTCAACTCCTTGAAAATTTTAACTAAATTTAAAAATCTTTAATATAAATAACCATTTTAAGACAAATTTTAAATTTCCAAAATTATTAGGAATTTGAGCTAATTTAATCTCAGTTAAATCAGTTTAATTAAAATAAGGCTCAAAACATATAAAATAAAATTAAACAATAGATTGTGGACTATTTGGCATGAACACCAAAACTTTTTTGTAAGGTATGTGCAATGCACACACTCTAGTTAACGTTATTGCACATTTGTGCCCAAGGAGAGCTCACCACCAATTGTAGCGACACCATTCGCTAAAGCTTATCCCTTTTTAATGCATTTACCACGACGAACGTGGAGTTTTTAAAGCATACAAGTATTTTTATTGAAACGTTGATACATAACTAGTGGAATGCTTAGAGTATCCCTATTTCCCGAAAAATGATCTTTTTAATATTGATGTAAATTCTCTTTCCCTTATGTTCGACTATAATGGGACCCTTTATTAATTGGCATGTGTTGCGCACGTGTCAGGAGTAGTTTTTGAGACATGCACCTCATTGTTTATACTAAGATTTTTTGCTTTGTGATGCATCGCCATCTCCCTTGCTAGTTTCGTACCGCCACAGTCTTGGCCTTCTGATTGCCTGGGTATGCTACTCCATCATCGTTGCTTCACTTGTGCTTAAGCATCATGGCTTCCTTACCTAGAAGAGTTTCACCTTTGTATTCTAGGTGAGTATATAATCACAATTGGCCAACTCCATCACTAGCAGCCTTGTCTGCCACTAGCGGAAGCTCACAGGCGTCTCTTGCCACTAATTTAGATCAAACATAATTACACATACAAATCAAGGTATCCAAAAAATGCAGTAAACTTAGAAACTAAGATGGGACATGCATCAATGCTTTTTTAAATACCATAATTAAAATTGTAGAAAAATATTTAGATTTTACACTAATTTGAGCATGCAATTTTATTTTCAAACTCAAAATAAGGTATAGCAATTTCCAGGTTTCTAGGAGCAAAAAAAAGATGAGGTAGCAATATTACGATTTCAAAAACAAAGAATAAACATGGTTAGGTTTTCATAAAACCTAATTAAAAAGGGGTTTTTCATAAGCAAGTTTAACTTTCCAAAAATGTTGATTCGAAGGAATCAATTAGATTTAAAATAAAAAACCATAATTGATAGCTTTAACCCTTAATTTTTATTAAATCTGTTAGGATATATGTTATATACCTAAGTAATTAGTTTTGCATCTTATTTATTAATTGGACATATAAGATATTAATTGGATAATGACTTGGATTCAAAACCTATTGGCGATAATCTTGTAGTTGTGAACAAATCCTATCTTGGATTGAAGTCTATTATCATGTTGGTATTGGAATTGTTTTATTGTTGGATTTTGTGGATAGAAGAAAATAAAGGGATATGGTTATAGTGGGACTCTCATCGCTTGAGGAATTGTATCCACGGTAGAAGTCTATCTCCAATGTGCGTTAATTGAAGACTAAAAAGAAACATAGCTGAAGTGGTGTGGTAGAGATGGGTTTGGTGTTGGTTTAATGAAGATTGTAGTGGGCATTAATTACATATGAAAGAAACGAAACTTACGTGATTTTTGGGAATATAAGATAAAGGTAAGTTGCAAGATCTTTGAGAGCACCCATGACGTCTAACCCTGCTACTGGCTCAGTATGTAATCTCCTCATCTTCTACTTCTTTTGTAAAAAAAATGACGCAAGCCACGAGAAATCTATGTAGCAGAAGTGATCAACTTTTTCTACACATAAAATAACAGCCATTTTTACATAGAATGATAATGATGAGAGCAACGATTATTAATTGATTTCTTTACGGCCTACGTATACTTTGATTAGTGATTATGTTATCGATGCAGCTGTGGTTTCATGTTAGTGTTTATGTGAATCAGTCCATTGTAGTTGCAATGACTTCTAGATCTATTACAGAGGAGCTGAACCGATTGGGAAGTTATCTTCTTTTCTGTCTGAAGTGCATTTTGTTTTTATTCGTAGTTGATTTATCACTTGAGTTATTTTTATTAATTTTCTTTTAATTAAAAGTAGTTTAGAAAAATCCTCTGTTGAGATTAACAAGAGCGGGTTGTGTTATTGGGTGTGAAATTCTTTCACGGGAAGTGAGGTTAAGAGATAGTGTCAAAGGTTAAGTGGTGCCGGCTCAGCAAAGCCTTGGGTAAATTTATTCTATTTCGGTAAAAGTTATTAGGCTGGGTGAAGGCCTCGTAGAGGTAGGCAAAGTGTGTCGAACTACGTTACGAAATTTTCGGTGTTGATTTATTTTTTGTTCTCTTAATTTTTTGGATTTTTTGTTTGCTAGAAATGAATCGAAAAGGTTGCAAAACTACTACCCCTTCGGTTTTTTAATTAGTATCAGAGCAGGTCACCGATTCAGAACTTGGTAGCAAGTTGGTGCAGATCCTAGTTTCGCGAAGATGGCTACTAGAGAGGGTGCATCGATCACCAAACCACCACTGTTGGATGGTTCCAATTATCCTGCATGGAAATCACAGATGAGGATCTTTATTCAGGCACGGGAACAAGGGCATGGAACTCGGTATTACATGGCTGGACGCATCCGATGATTATTGACTATAAAAGAGAGATAGTTCTAAAAGATCCATCTGAATGGACAAGAGTCGAAGAAGAGAGGGAACTTGGAAACTCACAAGCAATGCACGCAATTTTTAGTGTTGTTGATGAAGGACGTTTCTCAATGATTTCGGCCTGTGAGTCGGCTAAAGAAGCGTGGGATGCTTTGCAGACTATTTATGAAGGGTCCAAATCTGTGATAGCATTAAGACTACAGATGTTAGCTGTGAGGTTTGAAGAACTTAAGATGGATGAAAAAGAAACCATTGAGGAAATTCATGAAAGATTGCATGATATAGCAAATCAGGCGCATCAACTCGGAAAGAAATATTCCGATCAGAAACTTGTCAAGAAAACGTTGAGATCACTGTCTTTAAGATTTATTCTGAAAATTGCAGTAATAGAGGAAACCCATGACATCAATGATCTGTCATTGGAGAAGATAATCATAATTCTTAAAAATTTTGAAATGAATCTTTTAAAAGGTAAGCAAGAAAAAAGCAAAGGATTGAGATTACAGGTTAAAACTCAAAAGGATGAAAGGAAGGTGAAGAGAATCAAATGTCATGAGTGTCAAGGTTTCAGACACATTCAATCTGAATGTGCTAATACTTTGAAGAAGAGAAAAGGAAAGTCTTTCAAAAGCACCTAGATTGAGAATGATTCCGAGAGTGAATATGGTAGCGAAGAAGAAATAGCGAATAGTGCTGTGTTGGTTGCCTTATATAGCAAAAGTTCAGTTACTTGCTTAACAGTAACTGAGAAGGAAGTAACTGAAGTCGAAAAAGAGGAAAAATCAAAGAATTTCGAAAACAACTCATCTCAAGACCTAATATCAGATAATGACAGCGATGAAAGTGACCTAGATGACAAAAAAAGGAACATTTACGAGGCTTACGAATTAATGTACGAAAAATGGGTGAAAATATGTAGAAAGAATGAAAGATTGAAGGAGGAGAATCTCTCCATGAAGAACACCATCCAAGAGTTAGAAAAGAAATTGATGTTAACGTTAGATGAGCTTGGTGAAGCTAGAATGAAATTGGTAAGTATTGAAAAGGGATTGAGAATGTTGAATGGAGGCACAGAAAAGTTAGAAAAGTTGATCGAAATCGGTAAAGTTAAAGGGGATCTTCAAGGAGTTGGTTACAAAGGTGAGTGTTCTAAGATAAATGAGGAAAAAAATGATATGTCCAGATCTGTCAGAGAAGAAGAAACATCGAGAAAGAATCGAAGATTTGTACCTACATGTCATTTTGCAGAGTTATTAGACGTATAAGAATAAGATATTACCAGTTACTGCAAATGCTATTTCAAAGAAGTCAAAGCTAAAAAATTCTACGTCCTTCACATAAATTTCAGAATCAACCTTTAGTACGAAAATCCACTTGGGTTAGAAAGGGTCAAGGACAAGCACAAAGATGTAGCGAAGGAAAAACAAGAAATTGTTCAGATTCACAGTTAGTTATTGCTTTTGAAGAAACTGTTCAAACTGAGGATAAGTCAGTTACTTCAGATGAAGAAATCAATTAGACAGTTGAAGACCGAGATAATGTGATGAGAAATAAGCCCAAGTTTGAATTTATTCAAGAGACATAGGGACTGTGTTCTTTACTTTTTTGAAGTTTTTTTGTTGTTTAAAAAAAGAAAAGTAAAAAAATTGTCTTCTTTAGTTTTTATATTGCCATTGTCGTCCCATCTTTTTAGTAGTTTGCATTGTGACTTCTATTTGGGTCCACCGAAGACTCTTCAACTCTCTCATTAGTATGCGTCTCTCTCTCAGGTATCTCTCTCTTTTTTGGGCATATCTCTCGATATTTTAATTGGTGGTAAATTGTCATCTTGGCGTGCTTATGATGTTTCCACTGCACCTATTGTTGATTCTTATGATTATGCGTTTTGATATTATTTTGTCCCAAGAGGGAGACATCAAATTGCTTCTGGAGAATATTCCGTTCAGGTGGAGATTTTAAAGTATATGCGTGACTATTCATCATGCTTTTTGACATCTTTTTGTCCCAAGGGGGAGAAATTTAGATGATTGAATAAACTTGATGTTTGAAAGGGGGAGTATTTGTCATATGAATTGTGAATTTGATACTTATATGTTCAATTATGTTATTTAGGGGGAGTTTCATATTTGTGACAAACAATGCCAAAAAGGGGGAGATTGTTAAGATATATGTTATATATTTAAGTAATTAGTTTTGGCATCTTATTTATTAATTGGACATATAAGATATTAAGTGGATAATGACTTAGATTTAAAAAGCTATTGGTGATAATATTGTAGTTGTGAACGAATCCTATCTTGGATTGAAGTCTATTATCATATTAGTACTGGAATTGTTTTACTTTGGTTTTTGTGGATAGAAGAAAATAAAGGGATATGGTTGTAATGGGACTCTCATCGCTTGAGGGATTGTATCCATGGTAGAAGTCTATCTCCAATGTGCGTTAATTGAATACTAAAAAGAAACATAGCTGAAGTGGTGTGGTAGAGATGAATTTGGTGTTGATTTAATGAAGAGTGTAGTGGGCATTAATTACATATGAAAGAAACGAAGCTTACGTGATTTTTGGGAATATAAGATAAAGGTAAGTTGAAGATCTTTGAGGGCACCCACGACGTCTAACCCTGCTTCTGGCTCAGTATGTAATCTCCCTATCTTCTACTTCTCTTGTAAAAAAAATCACGCAAGCCAGGATAAATCTATACAGCAGAAGTGATCAACTTTTTTCTAAATAGAAAATAACAGCTGTTTTTGCACAAAATGATGATGATGAGAGCAACGATTATTAATTGATTTCATTATGGCCTGCATATATTTTGATTGGTGAATGTGTTATCAGTGCAACTGTGGTTTCATGTTGGTGTTTATGTGAATTAGTCCATTGTAGTTGCGACGACTTCTAGACCTACTACAGAGGAGCTGAACCGATTGAAAAGTTATCTTCTTTTCTGTCTCAAGTGCATTATGTTTTTATTCTTAGTTGATTTGTCACTTGAGTTATTTTTATTAATTGTCTTTTAATTAAAAGTAGTTTTAAAAAATTCTCTATTGAGGTTAACACGAGTCGGCCGTGTTATTGGGTGTGAAATTCTTTCACGAGAAGTGAGGTTGAGAGATAATGTCAAGGGTTGAGTGGTGCCAATAAAGCCTTGGGTAAATCTATTGTACTTCGGTGAAAGTTATTAAGCTAGGTGAGAGCCCCGCAGATGTAGGTAAGGTGTGTCGAACTGCGTTACCAAATTTTCGATGTTAATTTATTTTTTGTTCTCTTAATTTTTCTAATTTTTTGTTTGCTGGAAATGAATAGGAAAGTTTGCAAAACTAATACTCCTTCGATTTTTCAAAATCAATAACAATCAAGCAATTTAAATAATTTAAACAATTAAAGGAGGCTCTGATACCACTGTTAGGAAACCAACCATGATCAAATCATATATGCGTTTAATAAATAAAATTTTATAGTTTCTTAATTGAATCTTATTAATTAACTTAAAAATTGCAAATAGTAAACGGTAACTGAATTGAACCTAATTCAACTTCTTATAAAAACATTTTCATGAGTGTCAATCAGAAACTCTTCAAGCATCCTGTCTCTAAGAGTATCCATATAGAAGAGAAAAAGAACTCATTGTTTGAAAGAAACAAGTAGGAGTGCTAGCTTCATTATGCTTATTTCCTATTTATTAAAGAATAAGGTTTTTATTTCTTATTAAACTTA
>JANIIA010000002.1:17747850-17762138 GCA_027478495.1 Erythroxylum alaternifolium
TAGTTACTCTATCACATTATGGCTAGCAATCCTCAATCGATTGAGCACAATGGACAGAATTCATTATATGTCTACCATCCCAGTTTGTGTTCTCTGTGAATCGGAGATGGAATCTAAGGATCACCTCTTCTTCAGATGCTCCTTCTCCCACGATCTATGGGAAAGGATCAAATCCCTAAATCATACTCCTAATGCTGGTTCCTCTATTACTGAAGCCTTGGATTGGCTTCAGAGGTCGTCAAATCTCCCTAAATCTTCTGAGAGCATCTTTGTCATCTCTCTCGCCTCCTCTGTTAAGGAGATATGGCGAGAGAGGAACTACCGCAGATTTCAAAACAAATTCCATTCAAAGCAACAGGTAACCAATTCTCTGATTAGAGGAATCAGAGAGAAGATCCTCATCTCTATCCATCCTGAGGATTTAAACCCTAATCTAGCTTTCTCATGGTGGATTAACTAACAGAAAAAGGCTGATATTGAAAAGGGCTAGTATACGTACCAGGCTCCTTGGTTCTGGCCGTACCATACCCAGCTACCAGCTCTGGTAGACGGATCTGGACCTCTCCCCACCACCACAGGAGGCGACAACCAGAGGAAAGAATTCATTACAATCTTAACGCTGAAGATATGAGGATGACATAGAATATCACGAAAAAGGTGGTTACCTTTGGAGTTTCTGATGATTCGGGGTCACTCCCTTCTTTCCATGCGACATACATACTTGCCACCCACAGACCCTAAGATGGAGGACTACGAGAGATCTTTGTTGTGCAGATTCAAGAGGACCGAACCTCCTCTTTCCTTTTCCCAATTTGGCGTACTCTGGAGGCGCACGGTGAAAGGAACTAACGATTTTACCCTAATTGTTGATCGTTACCTTGCTTCAGTCTATGTAGCTTGCTTTCCACACGATGTCGTTCCATTACTGCGGTTTATGTTTTACGGTGTCGTTGTACTCATGAGGAGGCTCTATGGGCCTCGCACTCTTTGTAACACGCCTTTATATTTATTTCATTCTTTAACTTTTCAAAAAAAATAAATATCGTTCTGATCTTTGGTTTATGGCAGAAAGATGTTCAGGCCTTGTGGATATTATGCGTTGTCCATTGGCATTGACTGAGAAACAATTAACGGCAGAGCATAGGATAGGCTTTTTCCATTTGGCTCTGGGACAAATAACAGACGCTTATTGGAACACTGGACAAAGTTGTGTCTTTTTCCACTGCCTGAAAGGCATAGCAATCTTTCAACATCTAATGCATGCCCCTTGGTTTCTTAACTAAATCTAATAACTTCCTATTCATATGGATATCATTGTGATGAATCCTGATCACATCAGGATTCAATATATCTCTATATGAACTGACAAATATAGCCGTGTCGAAATTCATAAAGATCTCATCCCAATAAATAGGGATACAGTATCTGCAATTGGGTATATAGCTGGATTAAGGACGGTTGAGATCTTCTCCATGGAAAACGTTTTAACATTGTGTATATGAAATCTGCATTAGATACCAGATAATTACCCAATATTCTCCCTCGATATCGTTTTCTTCAATTTCAATTTTCAAAAATCGCTCATGTATTCTGCACAGCTAAGCGTTCCTCTGCGTATCTCCTGAGTTTATCTTCATTTTGGTCTGTGTTCCAACTCCTCTCTTAAACGTTCAACATCATGTCATAGCCAGCCATCTATGTCTAATCTCTATATTCATTCAAAAGATTGAATTTTTAGTGTGGTTTCTTCTCAAGTCTTAACAATTCAATGCATTATCCTTGAACCATCGTATGATAGAGCTGTCAAACGGAGACATTGTGCAGATGAAGAAATCAATTGACTATCACTAATCTAACTTTGGCAGTATTGTTCAGATTCATTTAGAGTGCGTTTTGTAGGATCAGAACCTGAGAAGCAACATTTATAACAGTATAGTGCGTGGAGCTGGAAAATGGCAGATTGTAACACGAGAACTGCCGACAAAGCGTCGTCCATGTAAACATTTTTTTCCCCTCTTCACTCTTCATATGTTCTCCACTTCTGTGAATGGCTAACTGTAGCACACAAGACTTACAATCGTTGGCGTTTTATTTGTACCATTTAATTATCGATTGATTCCCTATCTTTGTTTCAGGTTGTCTAAGTGTAGATTTCCAGATGTGCATTTCGAAGTACTTGGTATGCCGTTTTCTTTTAATGTGGTAAGTTGAAGGTGAAAATACAATGTGATCACGTACACTTTGTTATTCTATAATCTATTGCTTCATTTTTTGCGTCTAACAGCATGTTCTGGTAGGAACTTTTGGCTGCAAGATCAAAAAAAATGGCCTCCCTACTCAAAGAAAACCACCCACGAAACGTCAGTGATTTTTTAAAGGATATTCGTACTGATCCTGAAACGTTTGAGCTTGTTGCAAGATTCTGCCATGGATTTGAACTTATTCTCACAACAGAGAATGTTATTCCGATCACTTGCCTTGCTCACTATTTGGAGATGACTGAAAATCACAGCCCTGATAATCTTCTAAATAGAGCTCTAACGTTCTTCGAACAAAGAGTCCTTACTGGTTGGAATGAAACGATCAAGGCGTATCATTCTGTAGTTAGTAACCTTGAACAGGCACTGAATTTGGGCCTAATAGACGCCTGTATAGATTCTATTATTCAGAAGGCACTAGATGAACCCCGGCTTCTCGGAGAACCAATGAAGATTTCATCTTGTGGCCAGAATAGTGCGGATGAAGAAGAATGTTTCAGGCCAAATCCAAGAAGAAGGCTCTTTGTTCTTGATTGGAAGTCAGAGGATTTGACAACTTTGCCACTCCAGCTATATGAGCCTATAATCGGTGAAATGAATCAACGGGGACTGCTGCCTGAATATATAGCTGCGTCCCTTTGCAACTATGCAAAGAAGTGGGGTTTTTATAGTGATTCAGGCGTTGAAAGCTTATCCTTGTGCCAGAGGAACCCAAGAAAAGATGTGATTGAAGCTGTAGAAAGGCTGCTTCCTCGTAGAAAGGGGCTTGTTCCATGTACATTGTTGTTTGAAATGCTAAGGTCTGCAGTTTTATTGGGATCTAGCAGTGATTGCATAGATGGATATGAGAATAGGATTGGAAGGCAGCTTGACCAGGCAACAGTCAAAGATCTCTGGATATTTTCTCAAGGCTATGAGGAGGAAGTGCAATATGATACTGAGAGTTTAAGGCGGCTGTTGAAGCATTTTTATGCCAACTACAGTAGTTCTGATATGTCTGGCATAATCTCAGTGGCAGAGCTCATTGATGAGCTTTTGCTGATGGTTGCAAATGACATTAATTTGAATGCGGGGGCATTTGTTTCCCTAGCTCAGATGTCAACGTTTGCATCGTCAGGAACAGATCGGAAGTCCGACGGCATTTACAGAGCAATTGACATTTACCTGGATAAGCATAGGCATTTTACAGAGCTGGAGAGGGAAGAGATATGCAAGTTGTTGGATTGCCAGAAGCTGTCACCTGAAGCTTGTGAACATGCAATGCAGAACGGAAGATTGCCACTGAGGTTGGTGGTGCAAGTGTTGTTCGTTGGACAGCTACAGCTTCGAGAGAGAATCACAAAGGAGGTTCAGATTATTGAGGAAAGTATGAAAAAAGATGAATCAGAGGAAGAAAAGGAAAAAGAACTGGATGAGGATAGAGATGAAGAGGAGATGAGGACTGAAATGGAGAAAATGAGCATCAAAGTGATGGAAATAGAAAGAGAGTGTCATAAAATGAAGGCGATTGTGAATGGCTGCAACAGTCATAAGTCAAAGAAATGGAAGGGTAGCATGTGGAAGGAAATGAAGAGAAAGTTAGGGTGCATGAACAACATTCATGATTGCAAATCCCAAGTCAAGAAGAAGAAGGTACATCCAAAGTACCAAGTTTGACATGTGCTTCCGTTTTGCTTTTCTTTTTTAACCTATTAGTGCTCCGTGTATAATTGTAGTAGCTTGTCCTGAATTCCATTAATATAAGTACCGTTCTCAATGAATAACAGTTAATGAGTGGAAGTGAAAAGCTACTTTTAGGAGATATCATACGAAAATGTCTCCAATAGCTTAAGAAACTTTTTAAGTATTACGTATTGGATCAGGTAAGATGCTTTAATGGAAGAAAAAATCAATAAGTGAAAAGTGCTATACTCAATTGCTTGATTGATGAAAGAACCAGCTACTCAAAAATAATAATGCTAGCAGATTTGAGCACTATCAGACATTTACTTCTGTATTTAGTTAAACAATTACCTTATGCAAAAAGCACGACTCAGGAACCTGTTTTCCTTGCCTACGTTCTTACTACATCTAGGTAGCTTGCTGAGTTGTCCTTTCCCTAAGAACATGACTATGGGAAAAGAAATCTAAGCATGATTGAGGATTGCCCAGCTCTCCATTCCTTTCACAGCCATAGTAAAAGTAGGACGTGTAACCACTTCATTTTCTTCTTTGATAAGAAAAATGCAAGTAAATGAAAGCTGTGATTATTAAGTAGGGATACAGTTTCTGCATAATTTTTCATAGAACTTATCATGATGACTCCAGGGAGATGAAACCAAGACAGTTCCAGCATACTAACTGATTTCTATGATTTCTACTCATAAATTTTTGTTACACCAGTAGATGAAAACTGCACAGCATGCATTGCTCTCATTTTTACATGCATATTTAAGTATTAGTTCATAGTAACTATACTCGATTCATTTCACAGGAGAGCCGAAGGGAGAAACCAGATATTGCACATAATTTAAAATCTATCTTCCCAATTTCTAATTGCCCCATATCATCACAGGGATGGCCAGAGTTTATATTGATTTCAGAAAGGCTATATCTTATATTCAATATGAGATAAACTACATCTCATTTGTCTGACACACTTTTTGTGCCTTCACTGGGCTATGATGGCAACAAGATTCTAGCTTGGCAGAAAGTCCTAAACCTAAAGAACAATGCATGCATATCCTAAGAAAAGCTCAAGGACAACATATAATCAAGAAGATCAGACGGAGAGAGCTAACGGTATTTCACTTTCCGTGAAAATATCAGAATCCTCCCCCTCCTGTGATGATCTGTTGCTACCTGCACCTTGGTCTTCATATCCATCTTTCTCACTACCACCTTCATTGTCATCTTCACTAATCACAACTACCCCACCGAAATGCACCCGCCGTGCACCTTCAGGGGAATGTGGAGAAGGCACAGGAGACTCGCCAGATGTTGTATGCGCAGGCACAACTCCTGTAGCTCGTGAACGTGTGGTTGATGATTTTACAGAGGAATTGCATTGTTGCAGATCATTTCGGACCGGTTTAATGCATCTATATACAAATATTAACAACCAAAATGCCCATGGAACGCAAACAAAAGTCATTCCTGCGTAGAGATACCGGTCTTGCGAGTCATTTGATGGTAGAAAAAGATAAAGGGCAAGACAAACTCCACCAGAAACAATGAATGCGAAGAAGAGGAAGGAGAGAACATACACTCTAGGATCTCTTTTCCTGGCATCCATTGAAGATTAACGTTTATTGTTTTTGATCTTGTGATTATGAATGTTAGGATGATGGTGGTGATGGTGATGGGGACGGTGGTGGGTGAAGATGACACTAAAATCCATCAGGGTTAAAAGTAAACAGGAGCAATTACAAGGCATCGAAAGCGGGGAGGTTTGTTGGTGTAAGAGAGAAGCGTTTGTTAAAAAACTATAATGGCTTTGGAATATAACCGTTAATAAATGTTGTCTAGAAAAGCCAACTACCTAACCAAAATATGATTCTTACTCTCATTGGAATGCAATAATTAGGAATATAAGTGGATGCTGCTCTCCCAAAGAATCATTCCCAACTCATTTATTCAAATAAATAACTAAATTTAAACTTTAACTCTAACCTCATCTAATAAATCAGCAAAGAAGATATAAGATCAAACACGTTTAGGTTCATAATAGGCCAAAAGTGCAATTTTTACGTAAACGTTTACAACACAATACAAGTTGAACCATAACATTTTGAAGCATTCAAATTGTGTCATAACGATTTCAAAATATTTATAACAGATCCTAAATAAACAAAAAATTTGATATGATTAATTTCATTAATTAAATGTCACATCAAATTTAACATCACATTGATTTAATATTTTTAAATAAAAAGTGGTTCTTGTTGATTCGTAATTATTTTTTAATTAATCAAAAAATAGATCTCATAGTCACATAACAGCGAGAGCCACTGTTTATATATTTCGAAAAGTGGATCCCACTTGTCACTTGACGATAGGCCCATATTTATATATTTTAAATAGTAGGTTTCACTTGTCACGTGATAATGAAGCTCACTTTTTATTTAAAAAATAAAACATAATGTCACTAGCTCTTACGTGACTTTTAACTGATGAGGAGTTAACTCCATTAAATTTTCCATCCATTTACAGTATGTTTTGATTTTTTTGAAAACATTGGGGTTCAATTTGAACATTTCAAAATGTTAGAATCTGTTCTATATTTTGTTGTAAACATTGAGGTTTAAAATACACTTTTTAATAGTTCATAATTGTGAGATGACACATCGATTAAAGAGGAAAATGAAGTACACCTTATAAGGGTACAGATACACCTTTTCCATAGATGCATTTTTTTGAGTGTGAGAATATCAAAACCATGAGGGCCTTGGCCCAATGGGCAACCAAAAGCGAATACTATATATAGGTGGGTGACATAGGCTGTTACAAATGATATCAAAGTCAGTTCTCAAACCATTGTGTCAGCGAGGACACTGGGTCATAAGGGGGGTGGATTGTAAGATCCCACACCGGTTGGAGAAGAGAACAAAGTACGGCTTATAAGGGTACGAATACCTCGTCCCCATAGATGCATTTTCTCCAGTGTAGGAAGAGCAAAACCATAAAGGTGTTGGCCCGATAGGCAACTCAAAGCGGACAATATTTGTTGGCGGGTGATCTGGACTGTTATAATAATATCATATGCCAAATTTTTATTATTTTTCAATGTAGTTTATTTTTAACTAACTTCAGCTTATTTATAATCAACAATTAGTAACATTAATTGAATTTAAACAGTTTCTTTTAAACAGGCTGATCCTGAACATAGCTAAAGTTAATTTCGGCTCAGCCTATTTAAGTCCTAATACCATGGTAGTACACAGAAAAAAGAAAAAAAACATGTTTGTTATACTATTTTACATTTCTTATTACTTGGAAGTACTAGTCGTCCGCGTACAATATTATTAAAATTTATAATAAAAATAATAAGTAGAAGGGAAATAAATTAAAATTAAGCATGAAATTTTCTTGTTTATTTACCATAGTACAACTGTTAATGAAATATATATTTAGGTTAATATATACAACTAAAATTAGTGGAAAAATATGTTCCATAATCTTAAAATAAATCAAGAAAAATTAGTAAACTGTGAAACATTATGATCTACAAAAGTGAAAAACTGTATTTTTAAAAAAAAAATTATATATTATTATTCTATTTCGTACCCATCTTACATTGTTTCAATAAGTAAATTGTGATAATCGTGCTCACAGGACCAAACCTGCCAATAATCGAGAATGCATGTCTTTTGGGAGCCAAATAAAATATATGAATATATATATAGCTGATGATAACATGTTAACTAATAATATTTACATTTAACACTTCGACAACATAATTAACATTGACATGTATAGCATACCTGATCAAACAATTGACACTACAACAAACAGCGTAATTAGCGACGATTTTAATCGTCGCTAAAGAAGGAAAAATCGTCGCAATTAGTAATGTGCGACAATTTCATTTTGTTGCCCAAATCGTCGCCGAATCTCGGTAGCAAAATAAATTCGGTGACGATTACCAAAAGTCATAGCAAAAACGTTTTGGCCACCAAAAGATTTGGTCGGAAAAATTTATTACCGATGATTAAAATCAACGTCGGTAATAGTTTTGCGCAAGGTTAGAGTTTTGTAAATAAAAGTCTTTTCCCACGAAATCCTATGCATCGGTATTTAGTTTTATTGACAATTTTGTTTTGGTAGGAAAATACTTTTAGCTACTAATTTATCCTGTAGGCAAATGTTTTTAGAGACGTTTTTGAAACGTAGGTAAAAACCTTTTGTGACGAATTATTTTTGGTCGCTAAAATTGTTTAGTGACGATTTATTTTTTGCAGCAAAAAAGATTTAGCTACGAAATGTCTGTTGTAGCAAATACTTTTTAACAACGTTTTTCTTACGTTTTGTGACTAATTTCATTTGGCAGCTAATATTATTTAGTGACTAAATGTAATTTTAATTTAATAATTGTTATAATGTTTATACATGAATTTATTTAAATTTATTACAATTTTGAAGATTTTTTTGACGAATTATTTTTGATAGGTTGTATTATTTAGTAACAAATTTTAATTTTGAAATTTATAATTATCATAATTGTTTAAAAGGAATTTATTTTAATTTATTACAAATTTGAAGACTTATTTTATAAACTAAGAGTTTGAATCAGAGTCACTAACACTAACATTTGAAGGACCTAACATTTGTTTAACCAAATTTTGAAGCTTGCTAATTTATTTCAGCCCCCGATTTAACTTTTCTTCTATACGTTCTAATTTTGTCTTCAGTATATGGTTCTCCTCTTGAAGGGCTATCAACAATACTGGTTGTGAGGAAGAGACTCCAACAGGCTTAGGGCCATACCCAAGGCCTTTGATATAACTCGATCGTGTTCCAAGGATATTGTTGCAAATGTCATCGATATTGGCTGATTTCTCTCAGTCAATGACATCTGAAACAACTATCTGGTTCTACAATATAAAGTAGATAATGGAGTTAACTTAAAAATTATTAGTTAATATTATATAGAAAATAAATTGTAATATAAATTTATTTATATTTACATAATTATTTTGTGCCTTTTCAGACGTCCAGCCTTACCGTCCTTGTAGTGTGTGTGCTTGTACAGTGTGATCCGATCACACTGTTGCCCTTGAAATTGTGTTTGACTCTATAATAATTAAAATAAAATTTAACCAATTAGGAATTATTGTATTAAAAATAGACTAATAAATTGAACACGTTACACTTGCTAATTCTTGTCAAACAACAACAAATGATCTGGAGCCAATGTTATGCGGAGTCATCATTTTAGCTCTGTTGGCCTTGGCTTTCTGACTTTTTCCTAAATTAAGAATATTAGTCATAAAATGTATAAATAGAATTAATGAAAGGAAAAAATGAAGAGAAGAAAACAAACTTTAAACTGTGGTGCAGCCCAATAATCACATAATTTATTCCAATTTTCTTTAGTCTCCCTTTCTGGCACATATCTCCTGGCCTCTTCATCGGAAGGAAAAGACTGATAATATTTATGCAGTCGATAGCGGTGATCCTTCATTCTTTATTTCAGCAGTGAAACAACACTGGTTGAAACCTCAGGCTACTCGATATCTACAATATTGAGCTTCATCTGTAAAAACACGTATTAGATAAGTTATTAATTTAGTAAAGTAAAATTACAATATTTATAATAAAATAAATTGAAATAATACCGAAACTTTATCCAAAGCATTTTGCAGCAAGTTGTCTTCCTTCAACTGCCTGACATGTTGAAGGCAAGGCAACTCATTCCAAACAACAATGCCCAACTCACTTGCCAATTTTGTTGCTTTGATCTTATCAGCTAGGAACCCTTGTGTTGGGTCAATAGTCACAGACAACTTGGAATTCATTGTAACGTTAATCGGTTGCAACTCAAAGCCTTTTGTCTTTCCTCTACCTCGTTTTCTAAGGCCAATATTAGAACCTAAAAAAAATAATGATTAAAACACACTAAATATGTAATGAGAGCATAAATGTATATATGATTGGTTATCATTAACAAACTTGAAGATCCCTCATGATTACCAGACAATGTTGGTAAAGGTTGTTGTTGCTGACTTTCCTCATGCAATGATGCAATTGCAGGTTGTTTTATTGGAGAAACTTCATTGCCTATAACCACCCTCTTTCCTTTGTTACGACCAGGTGCTATTGTAATGAACTTGTGTAAAAATCAACAATATCAATAATAGAAGAAAATACACATCAAATACAGAAAATCATCAACTACCGCAAAAACTAAACTGAAACATTAAAAATATGCTTTTAGTCATCGTAAATAAACATAACTACAACATCAACAACATAAGACCTATAATTATGTTATTAATATTTGAAACAATACAAACAGTGAAACTTATATTCAATCATCATCATCAAGTGATAAAAAATCATCATCACTAAGTAGATGTTCGTTTGATTCTTCATCACTAATATATTCCAATAAAGTATCGTCATTGTCATCGAAATCATCCTTAGTATAGTGCTAATCTATTTGTAAGATAAGATGAGGTTGGATTTCATCCAATTGAACTATATTTGGCTCGACATCTCTCTTATAGAATGAAGATATGTCTGCATCTTCTACTGTAATGCCTTCGTTATTGATCTCCAATCTACTATCTTGATAGAATTCATCAACATCTTCATCTAATTCACCAATATCCCTCTCACAAAAATCAAAGACATTCCTTTGTTGAAAATTTTGAACAACCTTCCAATTGCGACCCAATACAGTATCATTGACATAGAAAACTTTTTTGGCTTCAGTTGCAAGGACAAAAGGATCATTATCATACCATGTCTTACTAACATTTATGCTAGTAACATCGTTCACTCTCATGTCAGTTAACAACCTTCTTATTTGTTATGTAGAGCAACTCTATAATTTTAGGTATGACACCGTAAAAGTCAATTATTTTATTGTCATGACATCCTTCAATGACAACCCCACTATTTTGACTTCTAACTCGACTACCTCGATCTTGTATGTGATACCGCACCCCATTAAATTTCTTCCCACAAATATGAGGCCCACATGCCAAACTATATAATACCGTTGTCGCTTCTTGCACGTTACGATTATATAACCGTATCATCTGTACAAAAAATTTAAAATAAATATGAGGATGCGACATATTCTCATATATACATAATATATAATTAATATGAAATTTACTCGATTTCTAAACCATGATATAAACTTCTGCCTTTGTTTTTCTTCAACATTAATGATCCCTTTGCTTCGAATTATGTCCTTGTGCTCTCTATTGGGAAATAAAAACACAGTAACATCAATGAGTTAATGCAGCAAATTGTAATATGATTGTTTGAATGAAAATGAATATACGTACTCTATGTATGTATCAACGTTCTCGCAATTGTTCAAAATTTACTAATGGGCAATTTCGAATTCGTCCTTACTTAACTCGATATATTTACTCGCACCAAGTGGCCTCACCTTTTGGGAGAAAATAGATAAACCACTATCATCATTGAAATCAAAGTTACATTATGGTCTATTAAATCTCGTCTCCACATCAGTTAAGTACATTGAGCAAAAAGTCAAGCATTCATTTGCTATATAAGCCTCCGCAATAGACCCCTCTAGTTGAGCTCTATTACGTACATAACGCTTAAGAGAGAATAAAAACCTAAACATAAACAGTTAAACACTTAGAAATTGTTACTAACAAATACATAGCAAAAAATTGTTGAATTTAATATAATTTACCTTTCAATTGAAAAAATCCATCGAAATTAAATCGGTCCACCAAGTTTTGTTTCATATGGTAAGTGAATTGCCAAATGGACCATAACATCGAAAAACTATGGGGGAATAATAGTTCAAGCTTACATAGAATCAATGCTATGCTTTCTCCAATTTATCAAGATCTTCAACTTTAAGTGCCTTGCAACATAATTACTTAAAAAACTCTCCCACTTGACCCAAAGTAACCGACACATCTTTCAACAAACACCCACATATTCTAACAGGAAGTAGCCGTTGCAAAAGTACATGACAATCATGACTTTTTAACCTTGACACTTTTGCCTCTTTAACATTCACACAATGACCTATATTAAATGCATACCTATCAGGAAATTTGACTAATTAGAGGAACTGATAGAATGCTTATTTCTCACTTTTTGATATGTTGTAACAAGCAGGTAGAATAAAGTAGGATCCATCATCTCTTCTACTCAAATGCAGATCTTTTCTAATATTCATGTCTTCCAAGTCTAGTCTAGCCTTAATAATGTCTTTGGATTTCCCATCAATTCCCATAACAGTCCCTAAAATGGCCTTACAAATATTTTTCTCAATATGCATGACATCAAGATTGTGCCTCAATAATAATTCCTTCCAATATAGCAAGCTGAAAAATATGCTTCTTTTAGTCCAATTAAGTTCGATCTCATTTCTTTTACTCTTCCTATTACTTGGGTGTTTGCCAGGTGTAACATCAACCAAATGTGACAGCTAGTAAACAATGCCATCACTCAAAAACTGCATCGGAGCTTCACCCAACTATATTGTGCCATTAAACTGTTTACTTTTGTGCCATCTATGCCCATGTTCCAAATAACGACGATGACTCGTATAACATATTTTACTTCGTATCCTTGTTGAATATGTTTGATGATTACAGACAGGACAAGCCATATACCCTTTAGTGCTCCACCCCGACAAATTCCCATAAGCTGGGAATTCATTTATAGTCCATAATATAACAGAACGCATTGTAAATGTGTTTACTTCAACAACATCAAAAGTTTCGATTCCATATTCCATATATGGTTTAAGTCATCAATTAATGGTTGTAAGTAAACATCGATGTCCTTACCAGGAGCAGTAGGTCCTGGAATAAGGAAAGATAACAACATAAAAGACTCCTTCATACACCTCTATGGAGGTAAATTATATGGGACTAGAATCACCGGCCACATACTATACAAATTACTCATATTACCAAAAGGATTAAATCCATCTGAGGCCAATCCAAGACAAACATTACGACAATCTTGTCCAAACCATGGGAACTTTCTATCAAGCTCTTTCCATGCCATTGAGTCAGTTGGATGACACATAATGTTATCATCAATGAGTTTCTCTTTATGCCTCCTCATATCTATGGTTGTTTTTGTTGACATAAACAGCCTTTGTAATCGTGGCTTAATAGGAAAGTATTAAAGGACTTTCATCGGTATCTTTTTCCCTCTCCCATCATCCACCCGCCACCTTGATGTACCACAAATAAGACACTCTTGAAGTTCTTTACTTTCCTTCAAATAAAAAACACAGTCATACTTACAAGCATGAATTGAAATATATCCCAATCTAAGGTCCCTTAACAGTTTCTTCGCATCATAGTATGATTTCGGTAAGTTATGTCCCCTAGGTAATGCATCATTTAGTAAGTCAATTAACATGTCAAACAGCATATTACTCCATTTATTATAAACCTTCAAATGCAACAACTTCATAACAAATGAGAGTTTAAAAAAATTAGAGCACCCCAAATATAATTATTCTTGAGCAACTTTCAATAACTTCCTAAAATTATCTTCAGTCATACTGCCAATTATATTAGGCATTCCTGATTCATTCCTAGTGTTCATATAATTTTGACAATCGTTTAACATCTCATCAATCCCATCATCACCATCATCATTAACATCACAATCATCAACATCATAAGATGTACCGATACTTCTACTACAACTTGCTTCCTTACGTTCACCATGATAAAGCCATGGACTATAGAATCTGTCTATGCCTCGGATAAGCAAGTAATTATATACCACATCTTGACTTTGGAAGTCCACGTTTAAGCAATCAATGCATGGACAATGAATACTACAATCTTCACCCATTTGATCCTTAACAAATTGCATGAAACTCTTAACTCTTTCTACGTATTCAGTTGACCATTTTTGATAAGACATCCAACTCTTATCCATTTAGCTAAACAATACAAGAACATAACAGAATTATAACATGCATTTTGAGTTTTATGTTAGGTTTAAAATACTTATGTTTAATATTACATGCAGTAAACAACATCGTTCCAGTTTATACGCAGCAATTAAGTAAACAATATAAAACAAAATGAAACAACAACCGATATATAAAATAATGAAGGCTACTAATAATTTGAATACCTGAAGATGTATAGTACTTGTATGCGGTTGTTGACTCTAAGCAAAAAGACGAAGACTGAATTTGCAAAATAGTATGGGCATAAAATTGGTTAACAGCAATTACAATAAAATCAATAATAAAAATTAAAATAATAGCCAAAATAATAATAATAACAATAATTATTATTATTATTATAATTATAACAATAATACTTATTATTATTATTATTGTTGTTGTTG
>JANIIA010000002.1:17916481-17940505 GCA_027478495.1 Erythroxylum alaternifolium
GAATATCTCTCAGTCGATAAAGGAATTTTACTATCACGAGTTTGAGGTACAACAAAAATTATTATTTTATTTTTTAATTAACAATTTTATACATTAATTAGATAAATATTATTACATCATAAGTATTTATTGAATGTTTTTCCTCTTGTTTCATAAAGAATTTTTTTAGGATTTTCAATTTAACGCGATCATCTATAGAGTATGGGAGAGACAAGCATGTACATGTTATCGAAACTTTATTACTACGATACACAGGGTCAGTGTACGACCTCCTCACATTTCTAAAGAAATATGGAGTCGTTGGTAGCAGTATTGGACATCACCTGAGGCAATATCTATTTCAGAGCGTAATTTGGCCAACAGACGTGAAGGACTGGGGGGAGAGTGTCTTCCTGTAAATACGAGAGGATTTATTACTCACCACGAGCATGCAAAGAGACTTGTAAGTATCTACACTTTACATTTGTATTCTCATTTCTTTTCTTTGTTGTATTTCAATTGACTTTGATGTGTGAATTTTGGAATGAAAATATGTACTTCTTGTTGAGAATGATAATGTTATAAATGTCTGGTGCCATATATGACTGTGTTCTTGAGTTATTTTCTTTGTTCAACAGGGGATAGATATCATAAAAATAGAAGAAACTCTCCCGCAATTTTTATAAATTCTAGTACACTTATAATATTTTATTCTTATGCAGGAAAAGTCTATAGACATGAGGCTTACACCTCGTCAGCTCTTTTTACACACTCACACTAAGAAATATGACGGTGTAACATTCGTCAACAGCCGTTATAGAGCATTAAATGTACATGAAATTTATAGTTTAATATTAATGTTTAATAATTATCACTTACTAATATACATATTGCCTTCTGATAGAGCTAAATATAATAAAGCATTCAACGACAGTCTCAGCAGTCAGAAGATGTTGATGAGACTGAAACTTATCTTCATCCAATGGGTGGTAGGGACCATCGTGGAAGGATATTTGACTTAGGTTCATTTGCGAACACATGTTATTCGCAATCCTCCACGTCCAGTATAGCAACATCTAGTAGACGGTCCACAGCCAATGAAGTGTTGAGCTTCAGAGCACAGTGCAGACATTGACAACTCAATTGCAGCAGTTAATGGATCAGTTGCAGCAGTCGATGCAGTACATAGCTCAGCTCCGTAATGAGGTGGATGAGTTGAAGGGTAGGAGTAACATCTTATCTTACCAATCAGAGCATCCACCATCTCCAAATTAATAGTGTACTTTTGGTCATTTAATTTGAATTACAAATTCTTGGTATGTATAATGTAATGCTTTTATTATCAATTAAGATATTTTTAACTTTATATCATTAATCAAATTTCTATATAAACAAATTAAATGTATAATATTAAATTCATAATTGTTTAAATTATGCATTAACTATAACATCATCAAATAAAAAATATTGACGTATATATTTTTTAAAATTTTCTGGTTGATTTACTGACAGAAGATTGTTGTTCCGTCGGGAAAAACAATTGTATTTACCGACGACACATGACTGATTGTCGGTAATCACAGACGAAATAACTAGTTTCGTCGCTAAATTTACCGACGGAAGACTAGTCTTCCGTCGGTATATCACTGATAGAACGTAACCGTCAGTAACGTTTAACAAACTTACTGACGGAAAGGAGCAAACCGTCGGTACATTTGCTAACGGAATAACATTATCCGTCGGTAAATTTATTGACGGTCAGAATAAACCGTCGGTAAATTTACCGAAAGACAATGTTATTTCGTCGGCAATTATTAACCACGGCCGTTTCTACAACGCCTTTGTCCGTCGGTAAAGTTTGTCACTAAATTTATTTACCGACGGAATGTTAATATTTTCCGTTAGTAATTTCCGTCACAAAATGACATTTTTCTTGTAGTGCTAGCATTGCTTTATATTAAAAGCATGTGATGAAAATGTCCATGCACATTTAAAATTTGTGTCGAAGAGGGAATTCCTCTTCTAGTTATAATATTCCATCATTGTTTTAGTTTTTGTTATAAAGGAAAAGTTAAAAAAGCACTCTTCTTTTTCTGATGCATTAAACGAGAGTTTCCCAATTAATAGTTATTTCCCCGTACAAGGAAGAAGAAATCACAACAACGCGTTCCTAAGACTCCGTTTTAGGGTCTAATTTGCCTACCGGCTACCAAACTTTGCTCCGTATATACATAAACCGAGGTTACTGTAATCTTGGTCTTCGCTAACTCTCGTGGATGCAATGGATTTTCAAACTTGAGAGTTCTTAGTCCTCTTTATTGAAGGTTAGTCAAAATTTCAGCTTCCTCTTTCTCTCATAACTTTATTTGCACATGTAATACTATCAAGAATCAGCTACTATTTGTGTAATGCTTTCCGCTTGCATTGGCACATATATATTGTCATTGTCATCAGTACCATCAACTCGACGTAATTTCGTTATTCTGAACATAAGCTTATTTATGTATGTCAAGCCTTGAATATGTAACAAAATTGCGATTGTGTAATGTTGGTCTTTTGTATGTCTTCCACTTTCATTTTTCTTGACTTGTTGGCGTCCGTAGCTGCGCTGTTCAATAGATTGGTTACATAATTTGAACAAAGATTTTAAGTAGGAACATTGTAGTAGTAAATTTGATGAATCTCTGATCAATTTGTTATCTAGGATTAATTTTCCCAAGAGTAAATTGCTTCAAGTCTTCAGTATGTCTTTTTTTTTCCCCAAAATTATATGCTCTCTAAAGTTAACTTTATACTACAATAATTGGTTTTATTTATAATATCTATTCCGCTAAGCATAATTGAATAGTACTCTAAAATTACTTCAATGTATAATATTATTCAAGTCATTGCATAAATTATATTATAAAATATAAAACAAATAGGGCTACTTTATTAACTTCTAAATTACATGAATATTTAGAGTTAAAAATACAAGAGCCAATAATACTATTTCTTCTTTAAGTTAACGCCAATTTGTTGTGCCAATTACTTCTTGTGAACGAATTTATTGGCTCCTGATTTACCTGATCTTAATTGTATAAAGGGCTTTCTCTATATTTTATATTTGTTTTATATGTTCATTTAATTGATATTTTTGGTACAACATTTAATTGATAATATAGTTATTAGATTGCACTAAAAATAAATAAGGTAGTGACAATTGTTATTTAATTTTTTTCCCTAATTCATGCATACGTTCCGAATTACTTTTTCTTTTATTGTTTTATTCGGGCCTATGGATGAAGCACTTATATTTACATGCAATAAATTCTCTATACTTGCTTCATATTTTATTTAATTTGATCAGGAAATAAATGGAAAGTACTGAACTGTTGAGCTTAGAAAGAGAGGATGAAATTTAGACGTGAAAAGGAAACATAGAGAGGGACATTGTTTGGATTTTGCCAAGGAGAATCCTACGAAACTTTATGCATATCCCACATTTAATTGTCATTGAACATATAAGGCTTAATAAATTTACGCAGTGTAATTTGGTTGTGGTAAATTTAATTAGTCATACCATGCACCATTCTATTCATTTTGCAAATCATACGCCTATCCATTCCCTTTCAGTTTTTGATTCTTTACTAACCGATCCATGTTTTTTCTCCGTATCTTCTTCCTTCTCTGCAGGACTCATATTATAGGAACAGCTTGTAGTGCTTAGAATATTAGCAGCGGAGAGATCTTTTAGAAGATTGGAGTATATCGTTGATAAGAAGAAGAGGGTCGGGACTGCGACACTCAAAGCTGTTTTGGTGGTGATAGCCATAGGCCTCACCCTTGTCGATCGGTTGCTTGATATTGTTATTGGACAATGGCATACGTGCCAAGAAGGAAGAAGAAGAGACACCATAGCTTCCTACTTGAATCATTCATAAAAAGTTAATGATAAATTTTTGTATTAAATAAAAATTTCTTGATTTTCTAAAGAAAGCTTATCAATACACTTGAATTAGTATTGTTAAGTGTACAGTTTAATTAGTTATAAGTTTCAGAATTTTGTATGTCTTCTATGAATTGACATTTGTATTCATCTAATAATAAGAATTTCAATAAAGAGTGAAAAAACAAGTAGAAAAGAAAGCGACTCCATTTTGCGTATCATATTTATAAAGTTTATAAAAAAAAAAGAGCATAAAGTTAGAAGACTGAACACACGACTAGGTGACTTGGAAAACGAAAATCAACAAAGAAAACGAGAACTGAACATGTAACTTCTTTGAAATACCAAACAGACACCAACTCCATGGCTAAAATAACCCTAATACTGAGTGCAATCAACTTGTTTAAAGGACAAAGTCCTTTCTTTGAGATCATATCCAATCAGCAAGTTGGCCTGAGCCAAGTTACCGAAGATGGCACCCATGCCTGATGGAGCAGGGTTAAAAGCGAGACATACAACTCCCTCTGACACTTGAATGAAGATGGTAGACTGATCCAACTTCACATCGGCACCCCGGAAATGTGCAGTGATTGTGGGAACTTTAAGATTTGGATCAGCCTCATAGCAGAGATCAAGAAAACCTTGAGGGTCATCAGCTTTGGTTCCCCCGGCAATCTCGTCAACTGCTGAAGCCAACTCCGAGAAGAAGTGTCCTGGAACAAGCGTAAGTGTCGTCCCAGAATCAATGATGATGTTGCCATCAGATGACCCACTTGTTGAACTAGGAAATGGTAATTTCTTACTACCAACGCTGATGGATTCCAGATTTAGGTAGTAGAAGGTGTTAGGATCACCCGCAATTAATGGGGTAGTCGAAGCTTCATTTCCGGAAACAATAGCATCAGCACCAAAACTCAGGGTGCTCGAATTCTTAGTTTTTGACGTAAATGGTACCAAACAGTAAGCGAATTTGCCATCGATGGCTTTGTCAAGTTGGTAAATTAGAGAAAGCTCGCCACCTCCAAGGCCAATGATACCTGACCCTTTCTCATTGAAGGTACCATTGTTCTTGTGTCCACAGCCGATGGTTATTTTGGGGAATGGAACCGGACGGCCAGATGTTGAACTTAGGGTCACTGTGTCAGAAGCAATATCTCCACGAGTGTAGGACTGATCTCCATAGCGATATTCGTATTGGCAAACTTGTCTAGATGAACAAAATGGGTCTTCCAAGTAATTGCATGCAGTTGATCCACAAGGGATGTCCCTATATGTTGTTGAAGACTTAGGATTGAAAAAAGGATCGTCTTGCTTGTAGCAATCAGAGCAAGGCTTGCACTGTGTCCATATGAGGTCACTACCCGTGTCAGCTATCGCTGTGATTTCAAAAGGTGGTGTGCCAATTGAAATTTTGGTGAGGTATTCGCCTCCATTGGATATAAGCCTTGATCGAGGAGAGCTGGGAGATGCAGTGTTTCGTCCAAAAAAGTGGAGGAAACGATGGTTTGATCGACGGAAGGCATCAGCCAAGCGTTGGGAGGGAGTTGCATTGGGGTCATAGAATGGAGATTGGGGAGATTCTCGGTGATATAATTGTACGCTAAAGCCACTCCGTTCAGCATCTACAAGGTTGAAATTAGAAAGACACAAAGTTGGCAGTGTGAATAGTAATGCAAATGAGAAAAAGGACGCCATTGTGGACAAGAGAGTGAGTTGCGAGTAATGTGATATATATAGGTACAAACTATTTTTGGATAATTTTATACCTTTTTTATTGGAGAAATAGAGATTTTATCTTGACATAATAGGAGTGAATAAGATATTAGTTTTGGTAGAAATACATTGGTTTTAAATGGGAAGAAAATGAGGAAATTTATATGCATAGCATATTCCTTGTTCATAACGTTTTTCCTTCAATTGAAATACATTTATAATTGGTTTTTAATGCAAGAAAATGAATTGGAATTAATTGGAGTGATTTGAGATCTACCGTTTTGGCATGTAAAACGATTGGCCATGATTTTAGGTAATTGTTCAATTATGATTTTTCATCGTCAGCAAGAAAATTATCTTTTGTTTTTTTTCTAAATTAGGAATGTTGACCCATTTTTTTAATATTAATGAATTCGTTAACCCTATTGCTGTATGTCGTCTCTGTTATTCCTTTTCTAGTGGATTATGTTTATATATATCATTTTATTAATTATAAAATCAACTTAGATTTTTTTAATTATATTAAAATTACATATATATGATAATAAATTGAAGGAATCATCATATTTAAGAGAAATATTTATTAGAGCTGATATAATTATATAGACGTACAATTTTTCATTAAGATATGTACGATAGAGAGGAAAAAAGAACAAGTTTGCATATTGAACGTACTCCTGTCTTGTTCTTCAGTTTTTTATCGAATAAACTACCATAAAAGAATATACACAATATGATTGTGGTCAATGATACTCTCTGCGGTAACTTGGACACATCCGTTCTTTTTTTGCCTCCATCCTCCGATTGAGATCAATGCAACATGAATCTTCTATGTCCATCGATTCGATAAGCGTAGGATAAGGATTTGCAATTTTGCTTATGCAAATATAAATAGGTAGAAAAATTATAAGATAGGATTGTAATAATTCAATTAAATATCAATAAAATTATACTTATTTAGTGAAAATCATGATGAAGAAATTGCAACTAAACATTATAATTTTGGAAAATTAAATTTGTCACAAATAGTATTATATATTTATGAAATAATTAAAAATTTTACATTCCTTTTAGTTGTAAATTTAAAATAAATAATTTAACTATAATAGTCATAATTATTGTCATTGAATGATATTCGCTAATATATACATAATTAATCGTAAATTGGATTGTGACAAAAAATGAAAGCAGAAAACCGAAACCACTAGCAAGATATGGTAATATATGAAGAAGTGAAATGAAAAGCTTTAATGCCCAGCTTAGTTGGCGGTAAAGTAAAGTGAATTTAGAATCTAATTCTTTGAAAAATAAATCTATGGAAAGTAAAAATATTCACATGTTTGAATATTTATAAGAATTCTAATAGGAAAGTTAGTTATATTCTTATTATAGTGTTTAGAATGTAACAGTATTTCATAGGATGTAATTTAATTTTGACTTGCGTTTCCAATTATATCTTTATAAACTGAACAAAAATTGAAATCGTTATATAACCTTAATTTGTAATACAAGTTATATTATTAAATGTTAATTTTTTCATTTATGATATTCTAATCATATAATACCATTATATCATAAATATAGTATTGAAAAATACTAAAATTATGATGGGAGAAATTGTTAGATTTATTTTTGTAGCTATTTCGACCATTTTTTAAGAAAAAATACAAATACTACTGTCAATCTAGGCTAATTAGTCCGATTGAGTAGAAATTGCTTTTATAGATCAAACAAAAATTGCATCTTTGTTTAACAAGTAATATGATTACTTCTAATCAAGGCATTCGGAATACAAAAACATTATAATTTAGTCTAAAGTGCTACTTATTGAAAAAAAAAAAGTAAGAGCAATAAAATAATTGCTTTCATAAATCAAACAAAAACTACACAAAAGTTAAGTAAGAAGGAAAAATATAAACTTGAAGATTGTTGATTGAAACTTCTAAGCAAAAATATTCAAAATCTGCTAATGGAAGAATAATAAGAATAGTTGAAGAAGAGATAAGCTTTATAAAAGAGTTGTCGTAGAGTTGAGAGAGAAGGAATGGTTGAATTGGCTAGTATATTTTTTAGATTAAATTCTTGAGGAAAGCAATCTGAATACCAAGAGAATGATGCGATTTAAAATCCAAGTAAAGTGCTACAATTTTTCCTAGATTGAGAAAGTTTTTACTATTTTCCCTAGATTGAGAAAGTTTTTACTTTCCTAACTACTCAAAAAAATAAACCAAACGTGATAACATAAATTTTAGGAAAAGATTACTTTTCCAAATAAAAATCTATGCTAACCAAACAAAACCTAAAGGTATTTTTAGTGCTTTGACAATATTTCTAGTATCGCTAGCAGTTATTATCCTTACAATAAGATCTATTATTTCTAAGATATGATTTATTATTATTATTTGTTGAGATTTTTGATAATGTTTATTTTAATTCATTGTATTCTTATCTAAAAGGAACTAATTTTTTCATACAATTCTTTTACTAAAATTCTTAAGGAACGTCTTGTTTAACGATAATGCATATATTATTTAAGGCTTGGAGAATATTTTTGATTATTTCAATTGTTTTTCTAATGACTCTATGAACTATTTATTAATTGTAATTTTTTATTATCATTATGTGGTAGTAGTAATAATAATAATTCTTCTAACCTAGAATATTCTCTATTTAATCGACTTATTTCTTAGTTTAATAATGTCAAAAATATACTAAACACTAATATGAATAAAGCGGTAAACAATATAAACAAAATAATAAAAGAAAAAAGTGATGTTTTAGCAACATACTATTGTCTAGAATCAGACTCGAATTTACCTATCTATAAGTATGAGTGAGTAGCTCATAGGTCTCAGGATTAATTGGGTGAAACCCAAACCCTGAGTTATCAAATAATAAAAATAATAAAGAATATGTGTGTGAGAGAGAAAAAGAGACATCATAATAAATCTTAATATAAGGATTGATTGCCTTTTTGCTATAACAGGTGCATGTTTATAGGCATTTTGGTTATCTAAGTTTTTAATTTTGTCACGTTATCAAAATCATTAATGCTGGTATGGTATTGGTGCTTCAACATGCTTTTGGAGGCTTTTGTCTATTGCAAGTGAGATTACGTGAGTGTTGTTGATATGCAGAATCGTCAGGTCACTTTTTATTGGAGATAATTCCAAAAAAGTCATCTAAGAATGACTTCTTCTTCGCAGCTTTTGAGGTGAAGACTGAACTGGGATTTCTTATGTTTTTGCTCTAACAAGCAAAGTATTGGCCTTTGATTTTTATTATAAAATTACAGCAAACTCGTTGCTCATTTATGTTATGGGTTGTCAAATTTTAGGTTAACCAAAGAAGAAGTTTTATGGCCCATTTGACCTTAAATCTCCTGGAAACGTTTGTGTAATTATTTTGCCAAATAATATTTTTAACAATTCTAAAACTTGCATCATTTATTTATTGTTTGATTTACATGTGGTTCATCAGAAACAACCTCTTTATTCTCCAAATTTCGCTTCATTACGAAATTTTGGACTGAGTAATGATGATGATGACGATAATAATGATGATGAACTTAACTTAGCTCTTAATTAATTTCCAAATTCTAACTCCTTATGATTTTATTTGTTTTCAAACAGTATATATTTGAAGTAAAACATATAAATCCACACCACAAATATAGTATTTTGATTTTATAGTGGAGTATGGTTAAGCATTAATGTACGTCTGATTTTACCATCAGATACTTTGCGAAGAACTTTCCAACGTCCAAGATTCCATCTTCGTTACTCGCTTTCAAGTTCTCCTGGCGGACGTTTGACCACGTCCTCTTCATTACTTTCTGCTTTCCTTTTCTGCCACGCGAAGCAACCCCAGAGATCGAGAGGGTATTAAAAGACGTCAAATCGGTTGCGAGTATAGACCAACAATACACCACGTTGGCCACCTGCAAGTTCCAACCCATCCAATGCCACAGAATCGGAGTCAGCCAATGAGAGAGCAAGTTGTTGATCTCGTCTTCCCCACTCACAACTGAGGACGACCTCTCCTCACTTTTCCAGCCTCTCAAATAAAATTAACTCCTCAACCTACAGAAAGTCTTCCAGCTCTGGCGATTGTTGTTATCTTATGTTTATATAATTGAAGACAGAGTGATTCTTTTCCAACTGGAATGGAAACTTCCAACTTCGTATTGAAGCAGTCGCCCAGCTGCGTGAGCCTTCCCTGGCAAAAGGGTCTGTTACCAAATCATCCAAAGTTGTTTTCTTTCTCCATTTCATTTCAATCCCACCTCCCATTTTTCAACTCCAAGCTTCAGTCTTTTCCTCCCTTCCATCAACAAGGAAACCGATTTATTGTATGGAATAGCACTAGCGATACTACTAAGCCTAAAGTTGTCATCAAGAAGAGAAGAAATCCGAGGAAGAGTAGCAGTAGGATTACAGGTTCTAACTCTAGTACCATCAGTTCTGGAGCTAAAACCACTAGTGATGCTGTCAAACTTGTGAGAGAAGAAGAGCAGCAACAGCAGGTGAATGTAAGGGGTTTGCACCAAAACGGTGATCCACTGGGAAGAAGAGATCTTGGGAAAAGTGTGGTTAAATGGCTGAGCCAGGGAATGAGGGCAATGGCAACTGATTTCGCGTCTGCAGAGGCTCAGGGTGAATTTTCGGAGATGAGGCAGAGAATGGGTCCTGGCTTGACGTTTGTAATACAGGCACAGCCTTATTTGAATGCTGTTCCTATGCCTCCGGGACTGGAGGCTATCTGCTTGAAAGCCTGCACTCACTATCCGACTCTTTTTGATCACTTCCAGAGAGAATTGGGCGATGTTCTTCAGGGCCTTCAGCGTAAAGGGTCAGTTCAAATTTGGCGTGAGACCGAGTCTTGGACGTTGCTCAAAGAGCTCGCTCGTTCAGGTATGTTCGCAGGGCTAATAAGCTTGTGAATTCCTATTCTTCAATGGGAAGACGAAATTAGGAATTCAAATTTCAGTAGATTTCGTTTTTGAATATATTGGTTAATCAATAAGCCACGACGTTATTGAACTTTAGAGCTCTTTAAAAGGTAAGTGGCAAATTTCTTGTTCTCGTGAAGGACTACGTCTGGGGATTTGGTCTGAGATGGTGCTTTTGCAGTTCAGCACAGGGCAATTGCCCGGAAGGCGAGTCAAGCAAAGCCCCAGCTGGGAGTTTTGGGGATGGATTTGGAGAATGCTAAGGCTATACAGGGAAGGATCGATGACTTCACTAAAAGAATGTCAGAACTGCTTCGTATAGAGAGAGATGTTGAATTGGAGTTTACCCAGGAAGAGTTGGATGCTGTTCCTACACCTGATGAAAGTTCCAATTCATCCAAACCCATTGAGTTCTTGGTTAGACATAGCCAGGCTCAACAAGAGCTTTGTGACACCATCTGCAACTTGTATGCAGTTAACACATCAACAGGTAGCCTAACAAGTTACCTACCCCTATTACTTTTCTTCGATTTGATCTTAACAACCTGGAACTATTATTCAAACACAATTACCTGTTAATGTGGGAATTGGCATGATCATACAGGATTAGGAGGAATGCACTTAGTATTGTTTAGAGTTGAAGGGAATCACAAATTGCCGCCTACTACCCTTTCTCCTGGGGATATGGTTTGTGTGAGAACCTGTGACAGTAGGGGTGCTGGAGCAACTGCTTGTATGCAGGGGTTCGTGAACAACCTTGGGGAGGATGGCTGTAGTATCAGTATTGCTCTAGAATTTCGTCATGGTGATCCTACATTCTCTAAACTCTTTGGAAAAAGTGTTCGCATTGATCGTATACATGGATTGGCCGATACTCTTACATATGAGGTATTAAATGCCTTTTTAGCTGTTTGCAATTTGCATTCTTTTGTAAAAAATTGTTTGTGGAGCATTTAAAGAATTTCACATTGATTTTGATGATTTGAATTTAGTTTGTGATCCTTGATTTGTTGAATTATTTGTTATTACAAATATATGTTACATGTTCTAAATGTTTCAATCAAGGAGTTTGAGGCAGTTTAATAGATTGTCTGTGAAGTATGTTGTACTTCCACAGTACAAAACTTAATCTAACTTACTAATTTTAGAATAATTTGCACACTTTGTTATTGTGTTTGATGCATTTTAGTCTTCAGGATTTTCATTCAATGCAGAATCTAGCCCAGTTAGTTCTACAAAACTTGGCAAGGTGTCTTGATTGTGTTTGATGCATTTTAGTCATCGTGATTTTTCAAAAGTTCCTTATCATAGTATTACTTTTTGCTTCACTCTTATGCTTTAAGCATGTGGGTTACACAGTCGTAGATCACGGCTATTTGACTTCCAGTTTGTTCAATAAAACAATAGTCTCAATATAAAATATGGAAGCTTTACAGAAATTGTCCTGCATGTTTCCATTTCATACATAAGATCTTCATAATGTGTTTGTTTGCCCTCTTTAAATTTTTATTGGATGCCATTTTCTGAGTCTATGATGGATATGGAGCTTGTAAGACACCTGTCCTTGTCCAACATGCATTACTCAGGTGCTTGCGCCTTTCAAAATTGTTTGGCTTTGTGCAATATAAATGGTCTAAAAGCTCAATTGCTGGCATACTGAAACCGGAGTGCTGCTGCTGTTCTCTTATTTCGATAAATCAAGTGACAGCATTCCCTTAGGTCATTATCGTGTATTGTTTTTCTTTTGAGCATACCTTTACAAACTAGGGAACCTAACTCACCATGATCATCAGCTACTTCTGCCTTCTATCTCACGTGTTCCACTGATATTGACCATGCAAAAATTGCGGAATCTCAAGGGAATTCCTTTCAGAAGTTGAATTAGCCAGACTTATTTCCTTTCTAGTTTCTGTTTTTATTTTAGCTTCAATATTTGGAGTAGATTTGTGTTTACATTGCATTCTATGGAACGTATTGGAGAGGAAATATTGGAGATGCTTAACATTTTAGACCCCGGAAAGTGATAACCTTGTTGAAGGAATTAGAATTGAACAAAAGAACATGTAGAATTGATGAACAAGAAGAATGGTCTCTTAACTTAACAAATCAATGGAAAACTTCCCTGCAAATTGTTGAGTAACTTACTTTCTGTTGTTTTGGTTTGTCTGCGTAATATCTTTGCCTCTGTTATGTGTTCAGTACTGGATGTAATTCCCTTCCTTGACATATGATACATCTTTATCATATGCAGCACTGGCGAATATATGCACATTCTCTATGTTGTCATTCTTTAAGTCCTCTTTAACATACTAACTCACATCTCTCTTATCTTTGAAAATTTGTTTCAATGGTGTCCACAGCTTACATATATATTTAATAGCTTTATCTAATCTTCTTTTGAAGCGTAACTGTGAGGCCCTGATGCTGCTTCAGAAGAATGGTTTAAGGAAAAAAAATCCTTCAATTGCTGTTGTTGCTACTTTATTTGGTGACAAGGAAGATGTTGAATGGTTGGAAGAGAAAATTTTGGTGGACTGGGATGAGGCAGAATTATATGAATCCTTGGGAAGCAAGATTTTTGATGATTCCCAGAGAAGAGCAATTGCCTTGGGATTGAACAAGAAACGACCACTACTAATAATTCAAGGGCCTCCAGGTACTGGCAAGTCAGGTTTGCTGAAGGAACTAATTTCGCTTGCTGTTCAACAAGGTGAAAGGGTGCTTGTGACTGCACCTACAAATGCTGCTGTTGATAACATGGTTGAAAAGCTTTCAAGTGTTGGGTTAGACATTGTTCGGGTTGGTAATCCAGCACGGATTTCTCCAGTTGTAGCGTCTAAGTCTTTGGGTGAAATAGTGAATTCTAAACTATCAAATTTTCGAGCAGAGTTTGAAAGGAAGAAATCTGATTTAAGGAAAGACCTGAGACATTGCTTAAAGGATGACTCTTTAGCAGCTGGTATACGCCAGCTTCTAAAACAGCTAGGAAAGGCATTCAAGAAGAAGGAGAAGGAGACTGTAAAGGAAGTTTTATCAAGCACCCAGGTAGTACTTGCAACCAACACTGGAGCTGCTGACCCATTAATACGGAGGCTGGATACTTTTGATCTTGTGGTTGTAGATGAAGCAGCGCAGGCAATTGAGCCTTCATGCTGGATCCCAATATTGCAAGGAAAGCGATGTATTCTTGCTGGAGACCAATACCAACTGGCTCCTGTGATTCTTTCCCGAAAAGCCCTGGAGGGTGGTCTTGGAGTATCTTTACTGGAAAGGGTAGTGACTTTGCACAACGGGGTTCTTGCTACCAAGTTAACAACACAATACAGGATGAATGATGCTATAGCAAGTTGGGCCTCCAAGGAAATGTATGGAGGATCGTTGAAGTCCTCTGCTACTGTTGCCTCTCATCTTCTAGTTGATACTCCGTTTGTTAAGGTACCAATTTTTCTTCACAACTTAACATTGATATATGTTTATTTGCTTTCACATCTTTGTGTTGTTAATTATGGGATGACTTTGTCATTTGCCTTGCTTTCACAATACCGGTAGAATAAATTTCTAATTCTGCATTTACACGTTCAAAATTGCCAACTTTTGTGTTGACAATAATGGCCAGTAGTAGATTGATCATCGTTCATACTTACAACCATATGTTTGCTCATCTTTTAGGCACTTGTTTCATACGATGCTTTGTAGTAACTCGTTTTCATCTTGAGGACTTTGCTTCTCTTTCTTTCTCAGTTCTGGCACCTACTTACATCAATTGAATCACTGTCCTACTTAAGTTTTGCTCTTGTATAAACTAGAAAACTTGAAATTAGTTGTCTTGCTTTATTGTGCTTGCTATTTTCTTTGCTAAATTCTTAATTATATTCTTCCACAAAATATAGTGTTTGTAGTGATGTGGATGTTCTGAACTCTGAAGCCATTGAAACTGTAGACTGAATTGAATTTTTTGTCTCATTTATGCTTTTTAACGAGCTCTCTCTGCTATTAATTTACCTTCCGTGCTGTAGCCCACATGGGTAACGCAATGCCCATTGCTCTTACTTGACACAAGAATGCCATATGGAAGTTTATCAATGGGCTGTGAAGAACATTTAGACCCTGCCGGAACAGGCTCCTTCTATAATGAAGGAGAAGCAGATATTGTTGTCCAACATGTGCTTTCTTTGATCTATGCAGGTAACAGTTACTTTAGTTGCTAGCCAAGTATCATTGTTCTGGAGTCATGAAGTTATTTTAAATGATGAGCTATGCCTATCATAGATATATCATATACTAGTCACATTTTCCACTTGAGCATAATTTTGTTTAGATTGAAAAAAAAAAAGATGGAAATATAGTAACTGTGACCAAAGTTTACTTCAACATTACCAACATTGTAGACAACGGAACTATGCCTTGAGAAGACCAACAGCTGAATCTTTTGGTTCGGCTAAGGCAAAGGCAACTGCTGAATCTTTTAGTTTCAGAACTGCTACACTACTAGAACCTGTATGTTAGGAAGAGGCTGGTTCTTAGCTAGGACGAACTGGTAATAATTATAAGAATATGGAAAAGAAGACTTTCATTTTTTAGTTTCTTTTGAAATATGATGGCTGGTAAGTTTAATGAGAACTCACTTAAACAGCACACTGATGTCTTCGAGACCTTGTCCCCTTTTTTTTTTTTGAGATGAGGGATTGATTTGTGCAATGTTCTATTACCAAAATTTCTTTCATGTTGAGCTGGTAGTTTTGATCAAATCAACAAGCTTCTGACAGTGTTACAGTTGTCATCCTGGATTGCTTGCATAGTTTATATTTTTCTCTAGTTCTAGATGCCTTTAGGCTTATATAGTGAAGTATGACTCCGTTCTACATTCCCCTAGTATCCTTGCTCATGATAAGAAATTGGTAGTTGCCACTTTGTAGTCTATATTTTGGGCTGAGATTGATATGTTCCTTCATTTGCTGAATCAACTTTGCAGGTGTTGGAGCAAGAGCAATTGCTGTGCAATCTCCTTATGTTGCTCAAGTACAACTCTTGAGGGAGAGGCTTGATGAACTTCCAGGGACTGATGGCGTCGAAGTTGCAACTATTGACAGTTTTCAAGGCCGTGAGGCTGATGCTGTCATTATATCAATGGTATTAAATTCTCCACCGCAAACCTGACATATCAGGAATCTGTATAATATGTTGAAACATAAGTTCACTTAATCCACAGTCAATAATTTGCAATCTCTGCAGCAGACTGGTGTTCTTGCAAGTCTTTTCAGTGGACCACTTACAAAACATGTCAAATGTTGTGATTTTCCATGCTAGGTACGCTCAAACACTTTAGGAGCTGTTGGATTCCTTGGCGACAGTCGGCGAATGAATGTTGCCATAACCAGGGCGCGGAAACATGTTGCAGTTGTCTGTGATAGCTCAACAATATGCCATAATACTTATCTAGCAAGGCTCTTGCGTCACATTCGTTATTTTGGTAGGGTGAAGCATGCTGAGCCTGGTGGTTTTGGGGGTTCTGGACTCGGCATGGACCCTATGCTACCATCAATTAGCTGACATGATCTGAGCAGGTCAAGGAGGTTCATTTTTCCTATTAGCCATTGATTTAAGACGACAATTTTATGATATGGTACTTCTATATCCATTTTTGTACAGCAGGCTATTGATTTTTGTTGGCAGAAAAACCCAAAAGAAAATATGTACCGACTCCTTATACGTGTTTGTAAATACAAGAATTTCAGGCACCCCGCACCCTTCCATTTCTATCCAAATCAATGTAAATCAGAATTATGCATTTGCCTTAAAATTCAATTTGATAATATATAATCTTCATGTTGTTGATGTATGTGAGAACAAGATTAGGATCTTACAGCTCCTCAAGGCGCAGGCATGTATTATTTGACCATTTATGGTTAAATCCTGTCATGCCTGTTAATATCATGTTTGAGGTTCTTTCCTGTACATTTGCCTTTTCTTTTTCTAAAATTTCCGAAGTTGGTTATATGTATAAAAACATATTTTTATGATATAAAATTAAAATTAACATTTATAATTTTAAGATCTTAAATAAATAATTGTCACAAATAATTAGAACATAGTATTGTACATTTATGGCAGTTACACATTTCAATATCACATACTTCTTTTCATGTACCACAACACTAATAATTTATCTAGTCAAATAACATAAGTGATATATAAATATCATAAAGGTCTACATTAGTGTCTCATAGATACTTTTATTTCTTATTTAATAATAGTTAGGTGTACACAATAATAATAAACAAGATAATTACCGTTTAGAAACTGTTATTAAGTTGAAAAATATTGAAACATCAGTAAAAACAGTCATCATAATAACCGTGACCTATTCTTTGAAAATGATCCTTAAAGATCATTGGTCATAGGTCTTTAGTTAAGGGATCTACAATCATGAGATCCATCACAGTATGTTCAATATATACTCTTTATTTTTTAACTTCCTCTTTTACAGTAAGATTTTTTAACTCCATATGTTGAATTACCAATAATAGAAGCGTATGGAATAGATTTCATTTCTTTATCTTCCACATCATTATTTGGATATTGCATGAGACTAAATTTATCTCATTTTTGTATTAGGGTCATCCTTACTGAACATTTGTTCATATTAAGTCTCTCAAGAATTCTTGCAATATGGTATTTTTTTTCGTTATCTGTTTCAGAATATTGAAATTCTAATAACATATGATGCCTCTCCCATATTTTTCATTTCAAAATTCTAAAAGATAAAATCTTTAGTTTTATAGAATATGTTCAAATCATTAGCAACAAGTAAAATTTCATCAACTAAAAATATAAAATTACTTATACTAATCTTTTGGTAGATACACTGATAAACAATATTTTTTAAAAAAACCAAAAGATGTTATGATATTGTTAAACTTAATATATGATTGTCAGAAGCTTGTTTAAGACCATATATTAATTTTTTAAGTTTACACACCAAGTGATGCTTTACTTCTACTAGAAAATTTTAAAGCTTTTCCATATAAACTTTCTCATTGATATCTCTATTTAGAAAGGCAATTTTCACATTCATTTGACAGAACTCTAAATCAAACTAAGCAATGCCATAATTATTCTCAATTAGTCTTTCTTTGAGACAGGCAAAAAAATCTCATTATAATTGTTAGACTTCGAAATAAGCTCACGTTTTATAATATTCTGGATAGTTGGGTTTCAAAAACGGGGCCCAACAGTTGTGGTATCAGAGCAAGTAGGAGTTAGACTCCGAAAACAAGGTCTAACAATAATCAATGTCATCCTTTTGAACATAACATTTGTCAACAAGTCTAGATTTGTGTCATTCAATATTGTCATTTCAATTTGGTTTTAAAAACCCATTTACATAAGACTTGCTTATAACCTATCGGAGAATCAATAAAGACCCAGACATTCTTTTATGTCATTGAATTAACTCAGTTTTCATAGCATCAATCTATTTATCAGATCTATCACTTTCTATGGCTTCTGAAAACAAAACAGGATCCTTATTAATGCCATAATCAAATTCTAACTTTTGCAAATAAACCATATAATTATCATGAATAGTTGATATTCTTGTTCTTATAGGTTTATTTAAAGTTATTCTAAGTAGTTTATCTATGTCAGTTGGTTGTTAGTTTCTTCATGAGGTGTTGCTTCTTCCAAATATTTTCCATGATCATTTTGTTCTTCTAATACTGGGATAAAATTTGGTATAGATGTGGATATTGGGACATTTATGCGTAATGGAACATCAACCCTTATTTCACTAATATTCACTTCACATTTTTCAACACTCCCACTAACTTTACCATTTTTAATGAACTTAAAATTATTTCTTTTAACAATTCTTGGACTATAATTTGGACAATAAAACATATACCCTTTAGATTTCTCCATGTAACCAATAAAGTAACTACTAATTGTTTAAGAATCTAATATCTTTTCATATGAATTATAAATTGTACTTCTGCTAGATAACCCCAAGCATATAGGTGCCTTATACTAGATTTCTCTCCAGTCCATAACTCAAAAGGAGTTTTAGGATTGCCTTACTAAGGATCCTATTTAGCAAATATGTAACAATTTTAAGTCCATACATCAACAAGGTTTTCGGTAATGAGGAATTACTCATCATACTCTTAACCACATTCATTAATGTCCTGTTACGCCTTTCTACACATCATTTTGTTGATGTATGCCTAGTATATTATACTATGCACATATGCTATATTTATCAAGAAACTTTGCAAATAGATCTGGATATTGTTCTTATTCATCATATTTTCTATAATATTTACCACCTCTGTCAGATCTTACAATTTTCACTTTTTTGTCTAATTTTGTTTTAGCAACCTTTACAAACATCTTAAGGGCATTCATAGCTTAAGTTTTTTCATTAAGCAAATAGACATATCCATAAAATGAAAAATCATTTACAAGGTGATAAAATAATTTTCTCCGTCAAATGATGGAGTGTTAAAAGGTTCGCATATATCAGTTTCTAAAATTTCAAGGAGCTGAGCACTTTTTGTGGCTCCCTTTTTATTATGTTTGGTTTGTTTACCGAGATCAATAAAATCTAAATTTGAAAAAAAATATTCTTTAGCAATCTTTCTAATCTTTTTTTTTTGATACACCACTCAAAATTTTGTACCATAAGTAAGCAGAATTATCATTTTCATGTTATGCTTAATTATAATGGTGTGATAATCAAAAAATAAGGATTTTAAAAAATTAACATCAAGTTTCAATTCATATAATCCATCCATAAGAATTCCACAACCAATAATGGAGTTATGTTTAAATAAACTAAAACAACCATCACCAAAATTCAAAGTAAATGAACTTTCATCAAGTTTGAAAACAAAAATTAAGTTTCTAAAATGTGAAGGTATATAGAGAGTTTGTATTAGATTTAGGTGATAACCAGTATCTAATATTAAACGATACTTCCTTACTCCTTCAATTGGGACCTTCTTATAGTTTCCTATGAACAAAAAGCTCAATTGAATTTATAATTTGGATTGAAAGAAATCTTGCATTATATTATAAACATAAACAGTAGCCCCATAATCAAATTACAGGTATCTGAAGGAACTTTAGTTAAGTTTAGTTCAGAATATATAAAAAGGTTAGATGTTTCTTTCTTTTCAAACAAAGCCGTATGTTTTGATAATCCTTCTAATAATGTCCTTCTTTCTTATAGAAATGCCACATATTTATATTTTTTCCTTCTTGTTAATATTAGTAACAACCTGTGTCACTTTAGTAGTCACTTTCTTCTTAAGTTTCTTAGCCTTTGGCTTGTGACTCTTGTTAGCTCCTTGATCTATAAGGTTAATTGAATAAACTCCTTAATTTTTTAGCGTTGTTTTTTCCTGAATGAGCATATTGGATAATTCATTAACATTTCGCGTATCTTTTGTAGTGTTATAATTAATTTGAAAAGCTTTATACTCAGGAGATAACGAGTTTATAATAAATAGCGTTAAAAAGGAGTCATCAGCTGTCATGCCTAGGGTCTTTAGTTTTACTACAATATTTTTCATCTCAAGGATATGTCGTTGCATACTTCGTGACCCATCAAAATTTATGATTTTCAACTCATTCATTAGTATACTAATAAGAGACTTATTTATAAAATGGATATGTTCTTCAAAATGTTTAAGATATTCTTTAACACTTTTAATTTGTCGAATAATGGTCTTAATGTTGTTGGAAATAGTCAATTTGCATGAAATTAAGACAATCTTTTAAATATTTCTCATGCTTTATAGTTTATCTTCTCAATCTCACTGGTTGTGCCCACAGTGACAATAGGTTGTTCTTCTAATAATGCTAAGTCAAGATCTAAAATACCTAAATGGAAATTAACTTATTTGCACCATTCAAACAAGTTTAAATTGTTAAACCCAATAATAGAAAAGACATGTGAATGAAGAGAAATAGTAGTAATACATAATGCTTAATAAATTATAGAATTCAAATAATTAAACACTTAGCATATGCTGCATGTTTTTTTTAGACAAACTCAATAATATATTATTATAAGCTTAATGCAATACAAACTTTATCAAGTAATCAAATAAACCTTATCTAATACAATCAATATGTATGGATATATAATATATTTGACAAGAATATTGATTTTCCTCTATTATATTTATTAGTTATAGAGTATTAATTTGCCTTTAGATAAATTCTAAAATTTTATCCACTAATAAATGTCATTTATTTATATAATTAATTCAATAATAAGCATTAACCTTTTATGAACAAATGACTATTTATGTGAAAATTTTACTTAATTAGTTTGATCACTTTGGGAACTTTTAGTGTAATTCATAAGACTGCATATGATAGCATTGTAATTTGTCGAGCACATTGTACAAATGTAGAACACCAAAATAAACATTAAGGTTCATAATGTATTACCTAAAATCTACAAAACTTTACCTAAACACTAGAAACATGATATATTGTAATAGCAAGATGCTCTAGAAAAACTACAAGAGCACTACCTGCAGACTTTCCTTAATAGTAAATTATCATGATAATGGACTTGCAAAGGAGGAACATGTTAGATTAATTTAATAATCATAAATTGTGTCCCATATTTCTTTATTTGATTATAATATAAAGTGAGCCCAAAATAATAGTTATTGGGTTTGTAAAGAAAATTAGAATCATTAGGGTTAATTAATAAAATCCTTCCCTCTCCCTTCAATCAAGTAATGTTAACAGATATCAAAGAAACATACATTCTTGCACCATTAACAAAGAACGAAGAAAGGAAGAAGGAGAGTATGGATAAAGCTTTTGCATAGAGAAGGTGTTTGCAATTAGAAAAGGATTATGTATATTAAGCATGGATCAAGGATAGTATTTCTTTCTTTCTATTTATAAAATGAATCTTAAGATTTGAAGGCATTGAATCAATTGTGTCGTAGATCATCTTGGGTGAATTCTCGACTTCAATTATTGTCAAGAATATTATAGTATCAATTTACATGTGGTATTAGAGTTTTTCTATGACATCTTGATTTGCATTAAAGTTAATCTTAGGATTCATGATATTCTTGACCTGCTGTTGATAGGGTTTGAATTAATCAATTTGACGATCCCATTATAATAACAAATAAGGTATTGCGAAGGCTATAGGGTTATTGTCTTGCATACGTCTGTTTGTTGGGATAACTACTAAGTTAGGTTTTCTGAGACTAATATAAACCGAAACACTGTACCCTAAAGACCCTAGTGGAACCGTGTTTTCATGTTTGTGGGGCCTACCATTGCAAAGCTTTAAGTTTATAATTATGAAAGAATAAATTGGTTGGTTTGAAAGATTCGAAAATCATGACTTATATTCGTGGGGCGTGCCATTACAAAGCTTTAAGTTTATAATTATGAAAAAATAATTTTTTCGTTTGAAACATTGGAAATCGTAATTCATCTTCGCGAGGGACCATGGAAGGGTTTAAATGTTTTAAAGCATAATTGTCAATCTCATTTTCTAGTTTCAAGAGTTGAGGGCAATGTTTCTTAGGTTCCATTTGTTCTATCTGTTATGATCATGTAACAATAGAGAATAGATAAAGAGAGATCAGTGATGACATTATAAGGAAGTGGCTTTGCATGCACATAACAATGCATTGGGACTTTTCTTAAGTCTTTATTATGCATCTTTATATCTCATGCACATGCCCTTTCCAAGATGCATTTATTTATGGACCCTTTAATAGTCCCTAAAATTTTTGAACTTTACATAATGGTTTTGGGGTTAAAATGTACAGAGATTGTGACTTATATTTTGAAAAATTAGTGAATTTGCATGTTAAAACATGGAATCAATTACGTTTAAGTCCTCTAGTAATAAATGAATGTGCATATTAAAGCTTGTTAGTTTTGGACTTTACAGTATGATTTTTCAATAGTATAATGCAATTCCCAAAATTCAGGTATACTTACGTAATTAAATGTTTACTATATAAAAAGCTTGTTAGTCACCAAATTGGCCTTGCTTGAAAAGATATTTAGAAGTTTAATTATGCATTCTTTCAATTGTTCATGTTATATGATGTTAATACATGACATAAAAGATGAATTGAATAATTGAGATTACTAATTATAATGCTAGGAGATTACCCAAAGGTAGAAAATCGCTTATAATTAATAACATTAAAGAGACTTATCGATCTGCTTAGTGAATATGTTTGTATATCCAAAGATAACATACATACTAACTTGACTATGATTGACTATCTATAAAAGTGTTTATATATTTTGTTGGGATCATTATGGATTAATTATCTATTAAAGTGTAACGTCCCAATAACCCATGTTAGGGGCTAGGACCCCAAAATAGTGTAAATGAGAGTATACTGAGAAATTAGAAGTGCATTCCATGCATCATATGGCATATTTAAATATGTGAATTGTGTTGATATTCATGAAATAATTGTATATGTATTCATTGAAATTTTCTGGGTATAATTGATTTATAAATGCGATTAAAATGAGAATCGTGGTTTTTATGTGTTGAAAATTTATTTGGAGAGTGTCATTATTATTTTTGTATTTTTGGTGAATTTTAGGAAATTTATGAAAAATTTGGGGTCTTTTTGGACTAAAAGAATGTTAAAAAATGAAAAAATGGAAGCGTGACACGTGGACTGATTATTGAGTGCTAAATGGCTTACATACAATGGTGACATATGGAGAGGTCTTATACATGCACGTGGTTATGTTTGTGGTAAAACAATACTGTAGTTTTTGTTGTTCTTCACCGTGAACACCAATACCAAAACTCTTTCTTTGCTCACCCATCACCGAATCAACTAGTTGCTTGTGTTTGTGCATTTGATTCACTCTCACTACTGGAAACCTTGTTGAACCAAGTAAGTGCTTTTTGATGATATTTTAACATTGTAAATGAATACATGCATGAGAGGTTTAAGAAGTGTAGTTTTGGTGAATGAATGTGAGGAATGAAATATTCATCATGTTGTTAATAGTTTAGAGTTTATAAAATAATGATGCTTAATAGCTATAAACGTGTGTAGGAAAGCACAGAAATGCAGAAAAGTCGATGAATATAGGCTCTGTTTCTCACTGTGTATGCGTAAATGTTTGGATATTGTTAGAGATGGATTTAAATGAGGTTAAAGTTAAAGAGAACATAGAGCAGTGTGGTGTTGTGTTTTAAAAAGGATTAAGATGATAGGACAACGTGGTCTGAAGATGGAAGAAAGATACAGAAAATGAAAGATGCAGGAAAATGGAATATGCGTATGTGAACAGTATGGTTTTTGATAGTTATGTATAAATCTTAGATTGTTGATTTATTTGTGTTGGGTTTTAATTGAGATGGAAGTAGAAAAGATGGTTTATACATTAGATGTAATAGTTGTAAAGTGATGAAGGAGTTAAA
>JANIIA010000002.1:17940605-17964334 GCA_027478495.1 Erythroxylum alaternifolium
TTAGCTATCTCACCCTTATTAATTTTTCATGATATAGAGTCCTTTATTTACTTCAATGTAGTTATATCATGAAAAAATTAAAAACTCTAAAGTTACCTAGTTAAGGGGTATTACTAAGGTATTCTGTAACGTCTCAATAACTCATGTTAGGAGCTAGAACCCCAAAATAGTATAAATGAGAGCATACTGAGAAATTAGAAGTGCATTTCATGCATCATATGACATATTTAAATACATGAATTGTGTTGATATTCATGAAATAATTGTACATGCATGCATTCATTGACATTTTCGGGGTATAATTGATTTATAAATGCAATTAAAATGATAATTGTGGTTTTTATGTGTTGAAAATTTATTTGGAGAGTGTCATTATTATTTCTAAATTTTTGATGAATTTTAGGAAATTTTCGAAAAATTTGGGGTCTTTTTGGACTAAAAAAATGTTGAAAAATGGACAAATGAAAGCATAATCGTGCACTAGCCATAATTTCGAATGTACTCAGTCTATAGTATTTTGAGCATAACTCATAGAATAATCAACCAAATTATCCGATCTTGGAGTCATTAGAAACTTAAGACATAGGAGAACAATTGTTTAGAAGGAAGTGTTGTCTAAAAACTCCATCTTTCTTGTCATAATGATCATGCAAGGTTGACCCGAAAGTGGGTTTTGAGAAAAAACTGGAATATTTAATGAGTGTATGAATTTTGACACATTTGGAGTAGAATTGATCTTTGCGTCGGTCTATTATAGAAGTATACCCGGGCATATGTCATTGAATATGCATGTTACATGATACATTTATAAAAATGCATATTCAGTTACGTGAATAATGTGGTAATATAAAATTGTCTTTAATTGTATATAAAAGAGGAAGTAGAGCCACCACTTCCAGATATTGCCGAATTCAAGGCAATAAGTAAAAAGGGAGCAATTGTGAGTAACTTAACATAGTCTGACCTTGACATGTTTTGTTTATTACTGAATTGAATTTGATATTGATGAATTTGTACTGACTGAATTGTGTACTGAATTCCGAACATGAAATGCCCGAGGAGTTTTGATGCATGATTAAATATTGGAAGTGCTACTTGTATGTGAATGAGATTGACTTCATGGTTCTCAAGTTGAACGTTCATGCCAGATCTAGTCCGATGATTATTGTGAACAAGAACATGAATACAAATGTAAGTGATCAAATGTGATGATTGAAATTGAGGAATGCATTTCATTCCAATACATGAAATATAAAGGCAATTGTGACTGATGTCGCCAGTGAAAAAGACCCTAAAGCTTAGACATTCGTGATTAAAGCCTAATGCTCATTGTATATAAAGAGTCCTGTATCCCCAACGGATAAGGGACAGTATGAAAGAGCCCAGTATCCGTAATGGAAACGGGACAATGAAAAAGGCACACAGTCACAACAATGAAATAAATGAAATCGAGCCTCATAACATTGCATACACATATGATCTAAATAAATTGAATGATTGCAATGTTTTGAGAACTTTGTGTATGAAATATGTGATAAATTGTCAATACGTATTTTCTGCAAAATTGTACTGAAATGATGATATGTTTGAATTTTGTTTTTGAAATATGACAAATGTGATCAGGTGTTATGTGTTATTACTTGGCGAAAATCAAGTTAATCGGAATTACATGATAAAATAATTTATTGTTTGTGTTGTATGACAAAAGTGAACCATCGATGATGGTTACTCTGCCAAGTTTGTAAAACTAATCAAAATTGGAACGTTAACAATTTCAGGGTCGAGAGAGCGACGAGCTAGCTTCTAAGACTACCTAGAAGTGATTTTGTATAATTTGTAGAGAACAGATATGGCTCAAAAGTCGGTCAGCTGGGACTGAAGGAACAGTTTGTTTTAATTTTTGTTTAGCTTCCTCATGTATGTGGCATATTATGTAGATTGAGTTGTAAACACTCTAGGTTGACATTGTAAAATACGGATGATGGTTAATGCTACAGTGTAAATTATAGTTTCAGAAATGAAATGAGGAAAATTTTGGTTTTCAGACAATATGTTATTTATGGTTTTATGATTTTACTTACGATGCCATGTGATATAGTGAAGGTGATATGGTTAACACACCATTTCTATCAAGCATGTGCACGTGTCTGAAGGGTGCACGTGCATGTGTCAGATGGGAGTAGGGTATTATATAAAGTGTGTATATATATTTTGTTGGCATCATTATGGATTAGAGATATGTATTTAATTATCACCCAAAGGTGAACTTAAATATATATATATTAAAGTTCAATATTGTCTGAATCCATTAATTGTACTCAAAGCATTAATGTGTGATCTTGTTTTTATGTTTGCAGTTTCCAATAATTTGTTAGCTGCGGGCAATGGTCTGATCAAGTTCAATGGCTTAAAGTATGTCGATTGGTCTGAAAAAATTCAATTTCAGTTGGGTATTATAGATAAGGAGTTGGCATTAGTTGCAGAGAAGCCTGCAACCATTATTGAGACTAGTACACAAGCTGAAAAGGCATATTTTGAGGCTTGAAAAAAGTCTTGTAGGTTGAGTCTAAACTTGATGCAATTGACAATGGCTGAAAATGTTAAGCCATCAACGTCCCATACAGACAATGTAAGGGAATTCATGATAAAATCAAAGAGTACTCACAATCAAATATAGCTAACAAGTCTATTATAGGAAGCTTGATGAGTGAATTGACGACCAAGAAGTTTGACTAGTCACAACCTATCCATGATCATGTAATAGGCATATCAAATCTAGTCTCAAAGTTGAAATCAATGTATATGGATGTGAGTGAACCCTTTCTAGTATAGTTCATCATTAACTCACTTCCTCCTGAATTTGATCAGTTCCAAGTGAATTACAAAACTCTGAAGGAGAAATGGAACTTTCAAGAAACCAAGGCCATATTGGTGCAAGACGAAGGGAGATTAAAGAAAAAGAAGGAACCTTCTGTTCATCTTACAGTACACAAAGAAGCTAGCAGCAAAAAGGAAAATCTAGGAAAGAAGAACAAAAAAAATGACAAAGCCACAATGAAGGTTAATGAGGGCCAAATCCATAAAGAGTAGCATTTTTTTTTTGCAAGAAAGTTAGTCACCTCAAGAAATTGCCTTAAGATAAATGCTTGATTTGAAAAGAAAGGTAAGTACTATGTTTCAGTATATTTTGAATCAAATCTTATTGAGGTGTCCAATAATACTTGGTGGTCAGATTCAAGTGCAACTACTCATGTATCATATATTATATGGGAATTCCTTTCGATACAAACCATATACAGAACTGAAGAGTTCTTATATATAGGTAATAGAATGAAAGTACAAACAGAAGGAATTGGGACGTACAGATTGATCTTAGACATTGATTGTAGTTCAGATCTTGAAAAATGTCTTTATGTTCCTGAATGTGCTAGAAATTTAGTTTATGTTAATAAGTTGGATAAGATAGGTTTTAATTTTGAAATTGGAAACGATGTTTTTTTTTGTATAAATGACAATACTATTATGGTTCTGCTACATTAATGGATGGTTTATATCATTTCAACCTTGATGTTAATTATTCTAAATCCCTGTTTCATGTTGAACATAATATTGGTAATAAACGTAGTGCACATAATGAATACTTTACTTACTTATGGCATCAAAGGTTAGGTCATATATCTAGAGATAGGTTGATGAGGTTAGTGAAAAGTGAAATCTTACCTCAACTAGATTTGTGGATTGCATTAAATGCAGGCAAACTAAACAAATATCTAAAAGTTCAGCCACAAGAAATATTGAGTTACTTGAATTAATACACACTGATATATGTGGTCCATTTCATATTCCATCTTGGCGTTGTGAAAAGTATTTTATCATCTTTATTGATGACTATCCACGTTATTGTTATCTCTATTTACTATATGAAAAATCTCAATTAGCTGACATTCTTAAGGTGTTCATTAATGAGTAGAAAGGCAGTTAAATAGTAAAGTGAAAGTCGTAAGGTACGATAGAAGTGGTGAATGTTATAGTAAATATGATGAGAATGGACAGTGTCTTAGTCTATTTGTAAAATTTCTTCAAAATCGGGGCATTTGTGCACAGTATACAATATCCGGTACACCACAACGTAATGGTGTGGTTGAAAGGTGGAATCGTACTCTTAGGGATATGGTTAGGAGTATGTTAAGTTACATGAATGTACCTTTATCTTTCTGGATATATGCATTAAAGAAAACCATATATCTACTTACTAAAGTTCCTAGTAAAGCAGTTCCTGTGACATCTTATGAATTGTGGATAGGTAGGAAACCTAGCTTGAGGCACTTGCCTATTTAGGGTTGCCTAGCAAAAATAAGGATTTATAATCCTTATGAAAGGAAACTTGATGCAAGAACCATTATTGGTAACTTCATCGATTATCCAGAAAAGTTCAAATGGTACATATTTTATTCTCTTAACCACGGTACAAGAGTAGTTGAGTCTGGTAATGTTAGGTTCATTGAAAATGGACAAATTAATAGGAGTGGGAAACTACAAAAGGTGGATATTCAAGAGATTCAGGTCGAAAATCCTTTAACCAATGTCTCTTCTCAAGTTTTTATTCCTCTTATTGTATCACAATCATGTAATATATTAGAACAACAAGTTAATATTCCAAACTCACAAGAAATGAATGTTAATAATGAACCAGTAAATAATGTACAAGTCAAAAATGATCAAGTGATACCATAAGAAATAGTATTACAAAGGTATATAAGGGAGAAAAGACTAGCTACATCAAATGATTATGTGGTGTATTCACTTGAGCATAAGTGTAACTTAAGCATTGATAAGGATCCAGTATCATTTATAGAAGCCATGAAATGAAATAATTTTGAAAAGTGGCTCAATGTTATAAAAGAAGAGTTAAAATTAATGGATCATAATCAAGTCTGAGAACTAGTTGAGTTACTTAAAGGCTCAAAGCAAGTATGTTGTAAGCGGGCCTTTAAGACCAAGAGGGACTCAAAAGGTAATATTGACAGGTACAAAGCTAGATTTATAGCCAAAGGATATACTTAAAAGGATGACATCGCTTTAAAGAGACCTTCTTTCTAATTCAGAAGGGAGATAAATTTAGTGAAATGGAATGTCCCAAGACTAATTTGGAACGACAGGAAATGAAATATATTCCCTATGCATCTATAGTTGGGAGTCTGATGTATATTCAGACTTGTACTCGGTCAGGTATCAGTTTTGTTGTTAGAATGTTATGCCGATATCAAAGTAATCCTGGATTGGACCACTGGAAAGCTGCAAAGAAATTTCTTAGGTATTTACAAGGCACCAAAGATTACATGTTCATATACATAAAATCATATCACTTAGAAGTGATTGGTTATTCAAATTCAAACTATGCTAGTTGTGTAGACTTAAGGAAATCTACCTTCGATTATCTATTCCAACTAGTAGGAGGGACAATTTGTTATAAGAGTAGAAAAGAGTCTATCATTGCTATTTCCAATATGGAGGCCAAATTTATGGCATGTTTTGAGGCTACTATTCAAGCATTATGGTTTCAGAACTTTGTCTTAGAGCCAGGTATTGTCGACAGTATAGCTAGACCGTTAAGAATTTATTATTATAATTCCACAGTTGTCTTCTTTTATAAAAATGACAAGTATTATAACGATGCTAAACATATGTATTTGAAGTACTTGTCAGTGAAAGAAGAAGTGTAAAAATATAAGTGTCAATTGAGCATATTAGAACTGATCTAATGGTAGCGGATTCGTTAACTAAAGGATTACTGCCTAAAACATTTACTGGCCATGTTGAAATGATAAGCATTATAGATAAGTCTTTATTGTCATGAGATCATGTTATGTATATACTTACGTTTGGATATTTACTATTATTGTTTTGACACTTATGAATTCAATTAATATTATATTTTTTGCTTATTTGTTAGTTGTCATATTATTTTGTGTACACGGATTATTTTATTATGATGACAAATTATGTTTTTGAGAAAACATTAAAGTTGAGAATTATAGTATTTCTCAATTACAATTATTTTGAGTTGAGATGATTGTGTGATACATAAAAAAAATCATGTAGTTAAATAACTTGTGACCACCATGATCCCATTATTTCAATTCATTCAAGTTTAATAGCTTGATAGATACTATATAGGGTGCACACTTGTATTGTTAAATTATCAAGTCGTAACATAGTCTAAGTGGGAGATTATTAGGTTAATTTAATAATCATAAAGTGTGTCTCATATTACTGTATTTGATTCTAATATGAAGTGGGCTCAAAATAATGGTTATTGGGTTTGTAAAAAAAATTAGAATCGTTAGGGTTAATTAATAAAACAATTCCCTCTCCCTTGAGTCAAGTAACGTTGACAGATATCAAAGAAATATACGTTTTTGCGCCATTAACAAAGAACGAAGAAAGGAAGAAGGAGAAAGTGGATAAAACTTTTGCGTAGAGAAGGTGTTTGCGATCAGAAAAGGATTACATATATTGAGCATGGATCAAGCTTAGTATTTTTTTCTTTTTGTTCATAACATAATCTTAGGGTTTGAAGGTGTTGAATCAATTATGTCATAAACCATCTTAGATAAATTCTATACTTGAATTATTGTCAAGAATATTATAGAATCAATTTACATAACCAGACAACATCTTTGAGTAGCGCTTTACAAAATTGCTTTTAAAATATTGACATTACTCATGACACTTCGATTGAAGGGCTTAAAAACAACACCAATTTTGTAAATGTATGTGTATGCAGACAGCAGACACCACACACGAACTTACTATACTGGAGGCTATTAGACTATAGAAAAGATACCAACACAATGCTAGTTTCGAAAAGACGCCAACGAGTATGGTCCCACGACACTTACATGTAATTAGAATGGGGTTTTATAGAACGATGTTTGATTTTAATTAAAACAAAATATGGCTAAGGAAATAGAAACCTCAATGTTACGAGCGAAGAGCCACTAATACCCCTAACTGGGTTACAGGACAGCGTCACCAGGCTCGGCCAAACACCCAAATATTAACAATTAGCGTTAATCAATTATAATAAAATACATAAACAAATTGTTCGTTCAAAACACTTGCTTTAATACTATATATAAAAATATAATTTTTATGAAACAAAATCAAAATTAATGTTCATAACTTTAAGACCTTAAATAAATAATTATTGCAAATAATTATAACATAATATTGTGTATTTGATGTGAACTACGTCATTATAAAAAATAGATAAAAAAACTCTACCGTGTTCTTTATTAAAATTAAATTTTCTCTCTTAATTTCATTTCTGTTAAATATAACTTAATGAAAAAAATTTTGTATCCCTAATAAGTAAAAAAAAAGGCCAATTTATATATTTGCAAATTTTTAATATGAAACAACCATTAATAACAAAAATAAACAGTTAACATTTGTTGCATTATTAAATAAATACCAACCAAATAAGTCTCCTGACATGGTAATGATATTATTGTTTAGAGCTTCTTTTTTATTTTTGTTTTTAAATTGAATTAAAATTTTTGTTTGTTTGAGTTTTTTAGTTTTTATATTTAAATTTAGTTTTTTCTTATTTTAAAAAATTATGAAAATCATAAAAAACAGTTTTTATTTTTGTTTATATTTTTAGGTCTGATTTATTGTCAACTAAATATATATTATTTAACATATTAATTATCAATAAGAACTATGAATAATTTAATTTAATATTATATATATAACTAACTAAAATTAATTATTATTATAAATTATTAATAATTTAATTTATTTTTATAATTAAATTAATAATTTTAATTTATAATTATTAATAAATATAATTAAATTTAAATATCTTCAAAATATATAAATTTCAAATAAATTTTGATTATTTAAATATAATTAAAATGAATATTAATATTTAAATATAAATTAAATTTTAAATTGTTTATTTTAATAAAAATATTATTTTATTAAAAATATTATATAAGAGATTCAATAAGTTTATTTCATTAAAAATAATTCATCTTTAAATTTTATTTAATATATGATTATTATCAGTAATAAAAATATGAAATTAACAACTAAATAAAATTTTATTTTTATTTAAAAAACAAAAATTAGAAAAACTGCATTAGAAAAATAAAAATGAACCAAATAAAGAGCTACTAAGTACTAACAAGTCCGGGGAGAAGACATCATTAAGAAACATTTTGATGAGTTGTAAGATAAAAGAAAAAACTCAATTAAAATAAGTAAATGAAAAATGAACTTACATAAGAGAATTTGAAAAGGTAAAAGTATTAATTTTAATATTAAAGTTCTCACTTCTCAGTAGATTTTAATCTAAGTTTAAATATTTCAAAATATTTTTAAAAATATTTCAAGATTTTAAAAACATTATTTAATTCAAACCCTAAACCCAACCTATTTTGTCCCTCTTTTATGCCTCTTCTGTTCCGATTCTTAATCGCTATCGTGTTGCAATCTCAGGCTCCTGTCTCCTCCAAGGCTACACTCTCGCTTATCATCATAATTTTTGTCACCGAAGAACTCATCATCACCGCAGGAAGAGTAAAATTTTAAAAATTCTGAGTTTTTTGAAAATTTAAATTTAAAAATTTTACAATTTAATCCTTAGATTTTTTAATTTTTCAGTATTGGCTGATATTTAGCTGGTATTTATAATACCAGTCGATACTAATTGATATTGGTCGGTACTGACCGGTATTTAAACTCAGTACTAAAATTAATATTTTGGTACCTTGTTTTTGCCTGTACGGTACAAAATTCATAATATTGGATGAAATATAACATACTTCTATCGTTTGGAATGAAGTTTTATAATAGAATGAAATGGAATATGATGGAAAAGGAAGGTTTCATGTTACGTTTTATTTCATCCTAAACAGTGAAAATAGGAAACCTTCGACTTGAAAGTTTAGGATAGAATGTAAACTAATAAATATATACTACCTAATATACCTTCAATAATTTTTCATAATATCAATTATTTCTCGTTATCCTAATAACAAGTAACTCATTTCTATATATTTATTAGTTTTTTTTGTAATGTTAATTATTTTACATAATACTAATTATTTTTCCTTACCGTAATACCAATTATTTATATATACATAAATTATTTTAAAATATAAATAACATAGAATAAAATTTAATAAAATTAATTAATAATAATAATAATTTTATATAATTAATAATAAATTGTATATAATTAATAATAAAAGAATAAAATTTTTATTATTTTAAAATAGAAAATATATAAAAATATTGTCACAGTTGTGAATAATTTTTTTATATTTCTATTTTGAAATAATAAAATTTTATTATTTTATTATTAATGTCAAAACTGTGACTTTTTAATTAGAAATAATTTCTGTTTTAAAATTTTAGCGTTAAACCTCTTGTAATAACTATTTTAATGTAAGGGGTATAACAGTCATTTATTATATATTACATTCCATTACATCCATCTTTCAAACAACATTGCACTACATTACATTATAAACTTTTCCATCCCTTTTGAATAACTTTTCATTATATTATATTTCATTCCATTATAAACCAGTTCGTTCTGTTCCATTACATTATACTATATTTCATTAATTAGCATCCAACTAAAGAGGACTTAGTTTTCATCTAATGTACTGTAAGTATTATGTGTTAGAATTTTATAGGCCACGTGTATAAATATATGTACATAGATTTCTATCTCGATTATAGGCCTAATAAAATGTGATCTAACTTTAGTAAATTAATTGGGCCTGCAGAAATATTAATTAATTATTAGTATGGGCTTGATGTGTAGAAGCTCATTACCAGTCATTGTGGTTAATGCGCCCACAATGGTCCGTAAGTTAAAACTAACTATAAATAGGGTTCTGGTCCCTAAATCAGATTCTATTTTGACATTTTCTCTTAAAAAGATTTTGTTAATTTTCTTTGTTCTATAAGAAGAATTCATTCGGTTTCTGAATCTTGACTTGGAAGAACATAAATCCATCAAGTTTTGCTGCTTACGCTTCTGCTGTGCAATGGATCAAAGTTAGTGTTCTTATTTATACATATATCATTGTTTATTCGATCTGCGTGTGATTCTGATTAATTAAATATTTGAAAATCTGATTATCATAATCATAAGGCTAAATTTTTAACAAGTGGTATCAGAGCACTTCACTTCACGTAGATTGTTTCAACATGATATTCAGTTTCATTTTTTAATTTGTAATTCATTTGTTTTGGGTTGTTGTTTATTATTTTCTTCATTGTAATCGACTAAGAAAAATACTTTTGGGTAGACATGTTTTGATCTCTTACTTATCTTAGTATGCGATTAACGGGGAAATAAGTAAACACTATTGTCGTCGTCGGAAAATTGTGTCATTCAGAAACAATTTTTGTTTTATTTTGCCTCAAAATCATTGAAACATGAGATCAAGACCCATTTTTATTCGGGTCCTTGGGTCTATGACCCGTCAGAGGTCAGGGATAATTCTCTGATCATTCATCAGAACGTTTCTCTGACTCTTGCACTGTTTCTGTCAAGCGTCATAGAACACTTGCACCGTTTCAAGTGTAAGTTTCTCACGGGCTAGAGCAACTGCAGCCCACCCTTCTCTGACGCTTGCAACGTGTGGGTGATGTGCCATTGACTTAAGAGCAAGCTATTGTATTGAGTCTCTGGCACTATAAACATTAATTTAATAATAAATAAAAGATTTATGATATTCTTGCACTCAAAAGGTGGAATCGTCCACCCCAGGCGCCCTACACCCCAGCCCGACAGAGTGGTGAAGAGGTAAATCATGGTTTAATCTCACTCAGTTCTTCAGAGAGGGGGCCCTGTGCCCGGTACGCACAAGGAGCCACCATATTGGATGAAACTCCCACACTGCCGCTGTCGGGACTCGAATCTGAGACCTTGCACTCAACAACCTCCCAGAAGACCAGTTGAGCTACCCGTGCGGGCAAGATTTATGATATTCTAGAAGCATGCAACGCTGTTTTTGGTTTACATCGATTGGATTTAATTTAACAGTAGGATCATATTTAATTTAAAATATAATATAAAGTATAAATGAAATAATTTTATACACATATATAAAATATAAAGTCTTCCACTATTATATTATATTATTACGGACTAAGGTCATCATTTCACAATATTTAATTGAAGTCAAAATTTAGGGTTCATTAATTGTCCATTTTATCATAATTAAATTACCTAATTTTATCTAAACTTTAGGTGCTTATCATTTTGAATTAAATAGATTGAACCGATATTTTGCAAAAGTAACATCTATTGGGTAAAATTTATTAATTTAGAATGAGAATGGATGTTTCATCTATGTGAAATAATCGGCCCAAAGGAAGGTTATTTTGGCCAAGTGACTGGTAATTTAATTTTATCTATGCGAAATAATCGGCCCAAAGGAAGGTTATTTTGGCTAGATAGTAAGTAAATTTTTATAATATCACTGAGAAATAATCAGCCCAACGGAAGGTTATTTTGGCACGATGAGTAGTATTAAATTATGTGAAGCATTTGGCATAACATGCTAACAATGCGTCGGTCCACAAAAAGGCACATTGTTAGGCCGTTTTAGTTTTAATATTTTTACTATGACGAAGAGGACCACTTATAAATTATTATTTTTGTCCAAAGACTGAATAATAATGTTGTGCTAAGGATTTTGTAATCACCCCTTTACAAATTTTGCTATTTTGACTTCTTAACTTCTTAACTAATTGTGAGCATTTTATTTTGTTTTTCTTTCTTAAAGTGTCATCAATTTCTGTCAACATGAACAATATTCCCGTACTTAACGGCACAAACTTTAAGAAATGGAAGGAGCACATAATGATTGTGCTTAGCTGCATGGATCTAGATTTTGCATTTAGATTTGAACGTCCTGCAGCTCTGACCAACATCAGTACCGCTGATCAAATAGCTGCATACGAGAAATGGGGACATGCAAACCGCATGAGTTTAATGATCATGAAGCATTCCATTCCGGACTCCATAAGAGGTGGAATTCCTGATGAAGCTGATGCTAAGAGTTTTCTTAAGCAAATTTCTGTCTGATTCGCTACAAACGAAAAGGTCAAAACAAGCACTGTACTGACCAAGCTTGTTTCAATGCGCTATAAGGGAAAAAGAGACATCAGGGAGTATATAATGGAAATGTCTAATCTTGTCACAAAGCTAAGGGCACTTAAGTTAGAGTTGTCTGATGACATACTTGTGCACTTGATTTTGATTTCTCTTCCTACACAATTTAGTCAGTTCAAAGTCTCCTAAAATACTCAAAAGGAGAAATGGACCCTAAATGAGCTTATAGCTCAATGTGTGCAAGAAGAGGAGAGGCTAAAACAAGAAAAGATTGAAAGCGCTCATTTAGCAACAACTTCTCAGGGAAATTCCAATAAGAGGAAAAGGAAGAAAGGTAAAGAAACTACAAACTCCAGAACAGTGCAAGGTGCACAAAAGAAACAGAATACGGCTATTCTCTGTTTCTTTTGTAAGAAGCCGGGTCACATAAAGAAAGACTGTACCAAGTACGCCAATTAAAGGTATATTTCTCAACTTTGTTTGTTCTGAAGTTAATTTAGCTTTAGTACCAATTGACACTTGATGGATGGATAGCGATGCTACCACTCACATAAGTGTCACTATGCAGGATGGCCTCAGGAGCCGAAAGCCAACTGATGGTGAAAAATACATCTATGTGGGAAATGGCAACACAGCTACTGTTGAAGCTATTGGTTATTTTAGAATTCAGTTAGAGTCTGGTGTTTATTTGGATTTAGATGAAACTTTTGTTGTGCAGTCGTTTAGACGGAACTTAATTTCTATTTCTAATTTGGACAACTCTAGTTACTTTTGTCTATTTGGAAATGGTAAATGTGTTGTTTCTCTAAATTCTCTCAAGTTGTAGCAACTAGCACTTATGTTGACAAACTATACAAACTGGATTCTAAGACAACTAATCCTTATGAAAACCAGCACTTAAGTAACATTGGTATTAAAAGAAACATAACTAATAAGAATTCATCAATGTTATGGCATAAGCGATTAGGTCACATCTCTAAAGAAACATAACTTATGTCTGAAGGAATTCTCAATTCCTTTAATTTATCAAATCTTGAGGTTTACATAGAATGTGTAAAGAGAAAACAAACAAACATAAGGAAAACAGGTGCAAATAGGAGTAATGAATTATTGGAACTAATTCATATAGATATATGTGGTCCATTCCCTACAGCTTTATGGAATGAACAACAATACTTTATTAGTTTCATAGACGATTACTCTCGTTATGGTTATTTGTACTTAATTCATGAGAAGTCACAGTTCTTAGATGTGTTCAAGAATTTCAAAGCTGAAGTTGAAAATCAACTAAGCAAGAAAATAAAGGCTGTCAGGTCTAACCGTGTTAGTGAATACTATGACAGATATGATAGATCAGATGAACAACGTCAAGCCCTTCGTCAAATATTTGACTGAGTGTGGTATAGTTGCTCAGTACACAATGCCTGGGACTTCTAGTCAAAACGGTGTAGCTGAAAGACGAAATCGAACTCTTAAGGACATGGTGAGAAGTATGATTAGTCATTCTTCTTTACCAGAATCACTTTGAGGCGAAGCACTTAAAACTGCAGTTTACATCTTAAACTGAGTTCCTAGCAAAGCAGTAACTAAAACACCATACGAGCTATGGATAGGTAAGAAGCCTAGTATTAGGCACTTGCATGTCTGGGGTTGTCCAGCTGAGGCTAGGCCTTGTAGGCCAAATGAAAAGACACTGGACTCAAGAACTATTAGTTGCTACTTTGTAGGTTACCCGGAAAAATCTAGGGGTTTCAAGTTCTATAATCCCTTAACCAAATCCTTTTTCGACACAGGGAATGCCAAATTTATTGAGGATATTGATTACAGTGGGAGTAATCAAAATAAAGATATTGCGTTTGCAGAGGAGAGTGTTAACATTCCCACTACAGTAACAATCGAAAATGATGGGTTAACCATACCTGATACTATTCAAATTGTAAATCAGGATAATGTTGAAAACACAATTTTAGCTATCATAACTCTTATTGTTGATCAGGAAACATTGCCTATTCAAGGCAATGAAAATCAACAACCTCAATTAGAAGTGCATATTAGGCGATACACTAGAGAACGGAGAAGTGCAATATCAGATGACTACATTGTATATCTCAATGAACATGAATTTGACGTTGGGGTGGATGATGATCCGACATCTGTAAGTCAAGCTAAATCATGTTCATACTCTAATAAGTGGATTGAAGCCATGAAGGAGGAGATGAAGTCAACGGTAGACAATGGCGTTTAGGATCTTATTGAGTTGCCTAAAACAACGAAACTGATTGGTTGCAAATGGATATTTAAAACCAAACGAGTCTTGCGTGGTAACATTGAAAGATACAAGGCACGTTTAGTCGTCAAAGGCTTTACTCAGAAGGAAGGCATTGATTATAAAGAGACCTTTTCTCTAGTTTCAACAAAGTACACTTTTAGAATCATTATGGCACTTGTAGCTCATTGTGATCTCGAGCTACATCAAATGGACGTAAAGAAAACGTTTCTCAATGGAGACATTGATGAAACAATATATATGGTGAAGCCAGAGAACTTTGAATCCAATGATTCAAAGCACCTTGTTTGCAAACTTAAGAAGTCCATTTATGGTTTAAAGCAGGCATCCCACCAATGGTACCGAAAATTTGATCATGTGATAACCTCGTTTGGTTTTAAGGAAAACGTTATTGATTAGTGCATATATATCAAGTTCAATGGGAGCAAATTTATTATCCTAGTGCTATATGTAGATGATATTCTACTGGCGAGCAATGATATAGGTTTATTGCATGAAACCAAGAAATTTCTGTTAAAGAATTTTGAAATAAAAGATCTTGGTGATGCATCTTTTGTCTTGGGTATACAGATCCATCGAGATCATAAAAAAGGTATACTTGGTCTATCTCAAAAGTCCTATATTGATAACGTGCTAAGTCGATATGGCATGCAGAATTATGCACCAGGAGATACTCCTGTTTCAAAGGGTGATAAGTTTAGTTTGCTCCAATGTCCTAAATTAGACACACAGAAAGCTGAGATGGATAAAATCCCTTATGCTTTGGTTGTAGGGAATCTCATGTATGCACAAGTATGTATGCATCCAGATATAGCATTCATAACGGGAATGTTGGGTAGATATTTGAGTAACCTGGGAATGGATCACTAGAAAGCAGCAAAACGGGTTATTAGGTATTTACAGTGAACAAAGGACTATATGCTCACATACAAAAGATCAGAGCTATTAGAAATCGTTGGATATACCGACTCTGATCATGCTGGATTCTTAGATAGCAGAAGATCCACCTCAGGTTATGTTTTCATGATGGGTGGAGGAGCTGTTTCATGGAAAAGTGAAAAACATAAACTTGTAGCTTCTTCTACTATGGAGGCAGAATATATAGCCTGCCACGAAGCATTGTGTCATGGGATATGGTTGCGAAACTTTATCACTGGGCTGCAACTGGTTGATAATATAAAAAGGCCACTAAAGATTTATTGTGATAATCAAGCCGTTGTACTGTATTCAAACAACAGCCGGAGTTTATCGAATTCAAAGCATATCGACATCAAGTATTTGGCTATGAAAGAAAGGGTTCAGAATCTTCAAGTGTCTATAGAACATATTGGTACAAACTCTAATATCGCAGACCCACTCACCAAAGGGTTGCCACTTTCACTGTTTCATGTACATGTAGCCAATATAGGTGTAGTAGGTCTGTCTGACATGTCACTTTAGTGGGAGTTAATCTTTTACTTCTATGTATGTTCTTTGACATCTAAATTTTATATTTTAAGGTTTAAGTTTCTAAGGTCTAAAGTTATCTTTCTGTACAAACTTTAGTTTATGAAATCTAAGGAATTTCATGTTTATCTGAAAATTCTGAACATATAGAATTTGCTTTCTTTTGTAGTATTGCATAAGGTTAGAAAGTGTTTTGAGGCTCTTTGAGTCACAAATTTTGGACCAGTTGGAAATAGACATGATTATGATCACATCACATGTAATTTCCATGCTACGCATCCATACTTGATCTATGTCATTGATTCTACTAGTATGGTGACAATTGTTCGGTTTAGTCACAAAATTAGATGACAAAAGCCGCTTTGATCCTATACTAGTACAATTGATGGACCAGATTGTTTTGGTATATTTCTGGAATGAGATAGCAAGTTTGCGAGCATTCAGTTTTCTTCTATGTACATTATCCGGAAACACACGTAGCCCAAGTGGGAGATTATTAGAATTTTATGGGCTTTAGTAAATTAATTGGGCCTACAGAAATATTAATTAATTATTAGTATGGGCTTGATGTTTAGAAGCCCATTACGAGTCATTGTGGTTAATGGGCCCACAATGGCTCGTAAGTTTTCTCTGTTTCATACGAAGAATTCATTCGATTTCTGAATCTTGACTTGGAAGAACATAAATCCATCAAGTTTTGTTGTTTACGCTTCTGCTATGCAATGGATCAAGGTTAGTGTTCTTATTTGTACATATATCATTGTTTATTCGATTTGCTTGTGATTCTGGTTGATTAAATATTTAGAAATCCGATTATCATAATCATAAGACTAAATTATTAACAGTTATTCCTTATTTATCCAAAATTCCAAAATGATATAGTAAAAATTTAAGATAAAACTTGTGATTGTATTTACATTTTAGAATGTGATTATACATGCAAATTTTAATTAGAAAAATTGTCGTTGAGATTTGGTTTTGCAATTAATTATACTACGATATGTGTATTATCATTGTCTTTTTATTGCTCACCGTAGTTCCTAGAGGAACTGAGGATGACCTAGCAAATTTTCACATGTAGAGATGGAGCCTACAGAAACCCTGAGTTTGTCAAGAAGAAGGACATGAATACTAAAGATTACGACTCAGCAGTTTGTTTCGTAGTTGTTCACAAAACTCGAGACCAAAGCCATATGTTGAAGCATGGGATGTTAGATTAATTTTAACAATTAGTTAGTGTCATGTAACCTATGGATTTGAGTTTAATAGACAGAACCTAAGATCATGATTATTGGATCTCAAACAGTTGAGCTCAAACGAGACCAATACTTTTTCCTCTCTCCTTTAAACAATATCTTTTTCAATAAAAATATATATAAACGTTCATATGTTTCTGAAGGATACACGACGTTTTCTTTTTTGGAAAAGAGAGAGAACAACGTTTCCAAAAAAAAAGATAAAGAAGGGTATTATTTTCTTAACCATAAGAGAAAGAAGGGTATTGTTTTCTTAACCATCGGAGAAGCAAATCATAAAAGAACAAAGGGAAGAGGGGGAATAAACTATTAACAAATAACAACAGTGAATTCAAGTTTGTCTTTATTCATCGATCCATAAAAGTTAACAAATGGTATCAGAATCTGCGTTGATCGTATTGTTTGTGTTGTTTTCTGTCATAGATAATGCACTCTTCTGGTTTTATTTTGCTCTTCTATTCCCGTGCATTTCCAAAAATGGTTTTCGGTATTAATGGTAAAAATGGAACTAAAATTTATGAGTTTGTTGTGTCTATTTGCGATAAAGTTCCTTTTATAAACATGTGTTTATTGTTCTTGAGAAAGAACCCGATGCACCACGTGACACCTAAGGGAACTCTACGTCATTCTACGTCATTCAAGCACATGGGTTGAAGACCCTCTTCCCAAAATCTCCAATAGTCTAGTATTTATCCAGTAGTTCTAGTATTTATCTTTATCAGTTTATCTCCAATAGTTCTAATACTTATCCAGTAGTTCTAATATTTATCTTTATCAGTTTATTTCAAATTTCTGTTTTATCCGGTAGTTCTAATATTTATCTTTATCAATTGGCCCTCTAAACTGGAAAGGCAGCCTAACCCTTTAGGTTTCAAAAGACCTCAATTTTCTGATACCAAACCTACTTATCCTGTAGCAGCTTCTAGCATGAAAGCAGCGCCACCGATGGACCGAACAAAACATCGAGCTACGGGAGACTTAAAGGTAAAGGCATTTGATGAAGGCCTATAGTGTTACAAATGTAAAGGTTTTGGCCATTTTGCTATTATTTATCCCACATGTGATAGAAAAATTACCTACATTTATGAGAAAGATTTAGTATGTGCTGAAAAGGATGAAGAGAAAGAGGATGAAGAGGAAGACAACATACGTGAAAGCATTGAACCAGATTGTGACGAAGAACACTTGCAAGCTACAACCCTCCCTAATTATGTAATTCAGAGGGTGCTAATTAGAAACAAGACCGATTTGGAAGCCAATGATCACAAGTAATGTGATCATTGACAATGGCAGTGGTATGAACGTTATTTCAGAGGAGGTGGCTAATCAGTTAAATTTGAAGCGAGAGGTTCATCCATCTCCTTATTGGGTTAGTTGGATAGATAATTCCAATTCATTTCCAGTTAAGTATCATTGCCTATTCAAGTTTTCGTTGGGCAAGAGATACACGGACGAAGTTTGGTGTGACGTGATCTCTATGATGGTGTGTCATTTATTGCTAGGGCGACCATGGATGTATGATTGACGTGAGAGCTATGATGGATATGAGAATACCTATTCCTTCCTATTTCACAATAAGAAGATTATGCTTGAGCCTCTTCCTATTACTGAATTTGAAACACCAAAGCAAGAAGTCTCAATCTTCACAGTGCGCCAGTTCACTAGAGTTGTTCGAGAGGAAAAGGTAGTGATAATGTTACTAGGAAGAGCTACCAAAGAATTTGATGGAGAAATACCAGCTGAACTTGCCGAATTGCTTGAAGAGTATAAGGATTTAATGCCAGAAGAATTACCCAACAGTTTACCACCTCTCTGTGACATTCAACATGCAATTTATTTTGTACCTGGTTCCACTTTGCCTAACTTACCACATTATAGGATGAGTCCTACCGAAAATGACGAATTGCAGTGACAAGTGCAAGATTTGTTGAGTAAAGGACTAATCTTCGAAAGCTTGAGCCCCTATGTTGTGCCCACTCTGCTCACACCAAAGAAGGATGGAAGTTGACATATGTGTGTTGATAGCCGAGCAGTTAACAAGATTACTGTTAAATATCGCTTTCCTATCCCACGCCTTGACGACATGCTGGATTTGTTAGGAGGAGCCACTGTATTCACAAAGATCGACCTCAAAAGTGGCTACCACCAAATTCGTCTTCAACTTGGCGATGAATGGAAGACGACATTCAAAACAAAAAACGGACTGTACGAATGGCTTGTGATGCCCTTCGGACTATCTAATGCACCCAACACGTTTATGCGCGTGATGACACAACTACTCAAGCCTTTTCTGGGCAAATTTGTAGTGGTGTACTTCGACAATATTCTCATCTTCAGTCATTCGAGGGACAATCATTTAACTCATCTTCGTTAAGTATTGAGTACTTTACGACAGGAACAACTTTACATTAACCACCATAAGTGCTTTTTTCTGAAACCTCAAGTTAATTTTTTAGGTTTTATAATCTCACACAGAGGAGTAGAAGCAGGCCACTCGAAGGTACAAGCAATTGTTGACTTGCCAACACCTCGTTCTTTTTTTTTATGTAAGGAGTTTTCATAGATTGGCAACCTTTTATAGAAGGTTTATTTGTAACTTCAGTACCAATATGTTTCCAATAAGTGAATGTTTGAAATCAAAGACTTTTGAGTGGACTCCTATGGTAGCAAAGGCATTCTTAGAGATCAAAGAAAAGATATCCATAGCTTCTGTTCTTTGACTACCCGACTTTGATAAAATTTTCGAAGTCTCCTGTGACGCTTCTCACGTCGGAATCGGGGGAGTTCTCAGCCAAGAAGGACACCTAATAGCATTTTTCAGTCAGAAATTCAATGATGCCAGGCGAAGGTACTTAGCTTAGGACATAGGATTCTATGCACTGGTTCAGACTTTGAAACGTTGGATGCCCTACTTGATTCACCGCAAGTTCATACTCTTCACTGACCATGACTCTCTCAGACACCTTCAGTCTCAAACTCGATTGAGCGCGAAGCACGCTCAATGGTTTGATTATCTACAACAATTTGATTTCAGCATTAAGCATAAGGCTGGGAAGTCTAATAAAGTAGCAGATACTCTTAGCCGAAAGTCGCAACTACTCTCTATGTTCTACGTCAATAGCACTAGTTTTGAGTCAATGAAGGCACAATATGCAACTGATCCTAATTTTAAAGAAGTATGGAGAAAGTTAGAAAGTGATCCGAGAGCAGAGAGCAATGGTTTTTACAAAGCAAATGGATATCTCACAAAACAAGCTCGCTTCTGTATACCGACTGAATCGATGAGGGAGTTTGTTATTAATGAGTTACACGGCGGAGGACTGGCAGGGCACTTTGGCTATGATAAGACTTTTGCAATGGTCGCCGATCAATTTTATTGGCCTATAATGCTTCATGATGTGCATACAATCATTGATCGTTGTCGCGTATGTCAGGTTAATAAGGGAACAAAGCAAAATACCGGATTATATACACCCCTGCCAATTCCGCATCAGCCGTGGGTTGACATAAGTATGGATTTTGTATTGGAGCTCCCTCGCACACCTCGAGGCAATGACTCTATCATGGTAGTGGTCGATCGCTTTTCAAAAATGGCGCATTTTTTGCCATGTCGAAAAACGTTTGATGCTTCACAAATGGCTGTTCTTTTTCTGAAGGAAATTATCTGATTAAATGGTCTTCCTTCGATGATAGTTTCGGACCGTGACGTCAAGTTTGTCAGTTATTTCTGGAAGACGTTGTGGGCAAAACTCGGAACCAAATTATCCTTCTCTAGTGCCTTCCATCCCCAGACCGATGGCCAGACTGAAATTACGAACCGTAGCTTGGGCAATTTACTACTTTGCTTGATTCAAGATCATAAATCATTCTGGGATTTGATTCTGCCCCAAGCTGAGTTTGCATACAACGGCTCTGTAAATTGAACCACAGGCAAGGCACCGTTTGAGATAGTCTATGTAGCCCTCCCGCGAACACTCCTAGATGTTAGCTCTCTGCTCATGCCAACTCGTCTTAGTGAAGCAGCTTCGGATTTCTCAAACTAAATGACCAGTATGCATGAACAAGTGAGACAGCAGACAGCTATGCAAACGGATGGATATACAACGTGAGCCAACAAGGGACGACAAGATAAACAATTTGTTGAAGGAGATATGGTTTTGATACGATTGCGTCCGGAACGCTTTCCACCTGGCAGTTACAGCAAACTTCATGCTCGACGGGCGGGACCTTTCCCCGTTAAAAAAAAGCTGGGTAGCAATGCCTATGTTATTGGTTTACCCGAGGAATACAACATCAGTCCCGTCTTCAATGTCAAAGACTTAACAGAGTTCAAAGGAGTAGAAGCACCAGTCATACCATCTGTAGAACTTGATGTGCGTATTCCGCCCACCATGCGGCCACAAGAAAACATTGATACAATCCTTGATCATCAATTTGTGTCTACTCGACGAGGATGATATCATAAGTTTCTTGTTCACTGGCAGAACAAGCCATCCTCTGAAGCTGTGTGGTTGCGTTCTGATGAGATAATCCGCATCAACCCTGCTGTCTTAGATGAATACTTACAACGAAACTTGTCGGAGGCAAGTTCTTCAGGGAGGGACAAAGTTGATGCACCATGTGACACCTAAGGGAACTCGACGTCATTTGACGCCATTTAAGCACATGTATTGAAAACGCTCTTCCCAAGATCTCCAGTAGTTCTAGTATTTATTTTTATCAGTTTATCTCCAATAGTTCTAGTACTTGTCCAGTAGTTCTAGTATTCTGTTTTATCCATGGGATTTTATATTGCATTTGTTTGTTTATTAGCTATTTATAGCCCACCTTCAAATCAATAAAGCAGAGAGAGTTAAAACTCAGCTGTTGTGAGTGGGAGAGATTCCTAAGAAAGTGACTTCCTATTCTTAAGAAGAAATTAGTGAGTGATTGAATTTTTTTTCTTCCAAATTTACACCAGAACAAAAGGTTAGATCTTGAAACAAAAGATTAAGTCTTACCATAATTTTCATAAACTAATTCGTATTTGTTGTGTTCTTTTCTACAAAGACACGTAGTTATGATTGTTGAAAAAAAAAAGAAAAATGTAAAGAACCAGAAGCGCAGCGTCGAGAGAAGAACGAAGAAGGCGCAACGTCTGGCGCGTGCAGAGCATACTGCACGCCCCCACCATTGTACATGCACATAATAAGTTTTGGCCCGTGCAGAACATGCTCCAGACAGGGCCTTTAGGCCCAAAACATTATTTTGGGCTGGATTTTTGGCCCTTTGCCTTTGGGCCATTAAAGTTTTAATTTAAAATTATATTATGCAATCTTAATCATTAAATAATTAAATTATGTACTTTAACTTTAAGTAATAAGTTGTCTGAATGTAAAAGGTAGTTATTGATAATAATTCGCATCTATAGTATCTATGTTGCAATTCTTAATGTTGAAATGCTCGATGAAATAATTCATCGGAAAAGAGTGTGAAATTTAAGGAATTATTTTATAGTTATTTGTTCAACTTAAGTCAAAAGACTTATCTTTAAGAATTTAAAATACAAATTCTGATTAGAAAAATTGTTGTTGAGATTTGGTTTTTTAATTAATTATTATGCGATATGTGTATTATACAGCTAATTACTTTTTATTGCTCATCGTAGTTCCTAGAGAAACTGAGGATGGCCTAGCAAATTTTCACACGTCAATTCAGAGATGGAGCCTACAGAAACCTTAAGAGTTTGTCAGGAAGAAGGACATGAACGGTGGATGTAGGAATGGGATAACATATAAACTCGTCACATCCAACAATGAATATCTGGTACACCAAATTTACTGGAAATGAACATTTACACACTTCTATAGAAATGTTAATAAACATTTGTGAGGAAGTCCAACATTGAACTAAAGAGACTCTGATAAGTACAGTTGTTGAAAATTGAAGATGAGGCATGTTTAGAATTTTCTGTATTAATTTCCTTCAATACATAAGGATGTATACTTATTTATTTATTTATTTGGTATATCCTCTGTTTATATTTTAATTCCTTTCCAAATTACAACTATTTACATGTGTCACCTTAATTACAAAAATATTGATTACCTTAGCATTAATATTTTACTAACCATTGGACTGGGTTTGCAATGAACAAAGCTGAGTCATGTTTGATACTAAATTTGACCATATTTTGGACTAAATTAATATATCATTTTGAATCGAATTAATTAGTTTTCTTAAAATTTAAAATTTGATTAATTCAACTATTTTGTTGATTTTGAATCCAGATTAAACCGAAATGTCATCCCTAGTTAGACCAAATGATTTTGATCTAATCTCTGTGTCATGCTTTCTTTGATTGAATACAGGAAAGAAGGAAGGTTGTTGGGAACAATATGACATGTGCATGCAGGGACAAAAGCAAAACGTAGTAAAAATGACGCAGAGATTGGCAATACGAATGCCCCAGAAATTGCTATCAGAGGAATTCATGTGAGCTGTGGGGAGTTTTGCTTCAAAAACTAAGTTCATCCCAAAAGCCATTTCTTTTCGATACAAAAACCACCTTTATGTTCCCTTTGAATGTCACTTGTGTTGTTTGTTAAACTAA
>JANIIA010000002.1:18022037-18032330 GCA_027478495.1 Erythroxylum alaternifolium
GCCAAAATCTGCATTTTCTGGGCAGAAACTTTGAATGACTTTTTGACCCTCATAGAGTTTGAAATTGTTCTTGAAGTCTTCATGGAAGATGTGCATTTTCTTGTGATCTTTCTGATGATATGAAGTATGAGATTTTTGGACCTTAGGGTGGAAAGTTAGAGTTTTTAGAATTCTGCTGCCTTTTTAGGTGTTCTTCATTTTCTCTATTGTGACAGACTTTTTGCAGTGGATTTTGAGGATCTTAGAGGCCAAATTGGTTTTTGATTCCTTCAGAAAAGTTGTAGAGTTTTCTTCTAGCTTTATATTGATACCAAATTTGAAATTTGTGGAATTCTGAGTGAGAAATTATGAGTTTTTGAAAATTCTGTTATTTTGTGAAGTCAGGCTCGCGGCCACTGGCGAGCACGGGCACTCAGCGCGCGCCTCGCCACCGCGAGATGGCAGCGAGGGCGAGCGTCTCGCACCTCGCCAGCGCCTTGCGGGAGGCTGTCGCCCTCGCGCGGGCGAGCGCCTCCTGCCTCGCGAGCGCCTCTGTGCGACCCTCTCCCAAATCCGATTTTCCTTTTTTTCATTTTTCTTTTCTGATTTTTCAAAAAAGCCTCCTTTTGATTTTATTATCAGATTAAATATTTTTTTGATTATTTTGGACATGGTAATATTTTTATAAATAGGGGAAAATTATTTTTACCCTTCAAAAAAATTTAAATTATATGAAAGGTATTATTGGCCATTTTAATTAAATCATTGTTATCTATTAAATTGTGTATTAAATATTTTTCTGAAAATTTTTGCTCTTGATTGATTTATTTTAATGTCTATGCTTATTTTACGATCCCACCACGTATTTTTCTCAGAGTCAACACTTGTTAAATTTTTTTTTATGATTTACCTCAAATTTTTGTTCGGAGGTGCGTTAAATGAGTTCGTTCGTTTTAAGTATCACTGGTGGGGAATCCCTCCCTCGTGGGAACGCGTCCAGATGTCACGTAGGGTATCGGGCCCGTGACCTGCCCGGGGAGAGGTTCCAGCAGGTAAACTTAATATTTCATTAATGAAAAGATTTTTTTGAGATTTTTTTCCATCTTAAACATCTAAGAGAAACATTTAATATAATTATATATATGCAATAGAATATTTAAAGGATGATAAATTTGTAAAATGAAAGAATATTTTGTTATTGTAAGAATAATATTACCTTTTTAAAATGTGTTGTTTTGTATACATAAGAGGATTAACAATTATTTCCAATGACAAGTAAAATAATCAAGAAAATAATAAGATTCATTGAACATGAAAAAGTACAAAAAGTATTAAATAAATAAAAAGTTAAGTTAAAAATTATTATTAGTTTCTTCTAAGAACTACTCTTGATTCTAAGTCTGAGTTTAAAAAGTGTTTTGGTTCATAAAATTGTTGTTTGTAATGTAAAAGAAATTAGACTAAATGGTTCTATCATTTTTTTCCCTTTGAATATTTTAAATTAGGCTTCTTTTCAAGAAGCAGTTGATGTCGCGCTAACAATATATCTTGTATTTAAGGTATCTTCTTATTACGAGATTCATATGTCTTTAGTTCAAAGATTAAAGAAAAACCTCAATTGATTGTAGGTTCATATAAGTTTAATTAAAGAACAACACGATAGTGATAGTTGAGCCTAAGATAGTCCCCCAGTTTCGAAGCCCAAGTCTATTGGACTGTTTAGGATGTCAAAGTCTAATATTTGAGGTTCTTTAGGAACAAATTCTTCTTAGCAAGGTCCAGTAGTTGTAGAGACAGATGGCAGAGTATATTTAAACAAATAGTTTAGGTTTGGAATATTTAAACGGAAAAAAACCTTAATTAATTTTTGGTTTATTATAATGTTAAAATAATTTTTGTCAAGTTTGTTGACTCTTTGCCATTGTAAAATGTGTATGTACTTTATTTGAATTAATTTTATAAAATTTTTGAGTAGGTTAAACCAAAAAATTATCATCCATTTCATTACAAATTTTGCGGCTTATTATGTATTGGTTGAGCATTTATTATATTAAAAAATATGAGCATATTTATTGGATTTTATGAGTTATTGTGCAAGTCTCAATTTAAAATAAATGCTTGTTGGATTATATTTTTTAAACTTACTTTGTGTATATTTAAGAAAACAAATTTTACAAATAGTCATCTAACTTTTTCTTTAAGAAAGTAAGAAGATTAAGTTAAAAGTGTGCATTTTGCTACGATTAAGGTTTCCACCATATTTATAATTTTAAAAGTGATTATGAACGTGAATAAATATTTAGATGTTTAGTGTCAAATAAACAATTTTGAGGTCATGAATTATCAAAGTGCAATGAAGGAAAAGAAGTTTATGATAATTTTCTAAATAGTAAAATTTGGGATGATAGCTTGACTAATGTAAAGATTAGACTCCATTTATAAAGTTATTGAGGATCGCTAATTGAAATTGTATGTTATATTTGAGATTTATATATGACAATATATAATTATATATAGTGATTGCGAGATAATTACGATTTTTCGAAAAAAAAAATTTATAAGACTTGAATAAATATTTTTCAATTTGAATGAGAAAAGCATCTTAAATAATCCACTTAATATATTACTTCTTACTCCTTATACAATAAAAATGCATGCACAAATATTGATATTATTTTTTTATGTGATTAAATGCAAAAGTATGTTTTGTTATTAAAGAGTAATCAAAGTTGACAAACAAAATTATATTGTATCGTAAAAGTTTAGAAGTAATCTTAAACGTATTCATATGAAAAAACAAAATTATTTGAAACATTAAAAACTTAATAACATTGTTTATGTTACATATGATGATAGAAAATACATATTTTCTAATTGAATTTCAATTTTAAAATAGTCATACTTATTGAATATTTTATAATTCATATCTTACATATTGAGCATACTGATTTTTAATTGAAAAAGAAGAGTCATCTTTTGATCTTAATTATAATAAACTTAAAAAAGTGATTTGTGAAAAAAATGTATATGTTGTGATTAATGATTTAAGAGTATCCACATGATGCCTTATTTTAAATATATTTAAAAATAAAAGTAAAATAGATTATAATAAAAATAATTTTATATATTACTAATTTATATTTTATTTAAATATAATAGAAAACATTGATGATTATACTTCAAATAAAAGCATATTTTATAACACTTTGAATAGTATTAGATAATTTAGAAATTTTGATAATAATAAAACAAAAATCTTTTTCAATTTTTATTTTTACATTTTATGATAAATTTAATTTTAATTAGAATTATTAAATTTATTATAACTAATTATATATTAGTAGACTTTAGTTTTTATATATCAATAAATTTAAATTTGAGCCAAATTTTAATTAATTATTAAAATTTTAATTTAGTAAAATATTTTATTTTAAAAATAAAATGGTCTAATATCATTTTAACTCTTTGTTTTTAAATTTATGTTCTTCCAAAGTTTGATTTGCCTTTTAAACTAATCAAAGTTTTGAGTTTCATATCGTATGCATCTTACACAATGACGAGGATAACGTATCGTACCAACTTGTGTGTGTCATACCAACTAAAAGCTAGTACCAAAATAACTCATTTCATATCTGGCTAAGGTATTAATCCAATAAAAATACGAGTTAATATAAATCAAAAATAGGAATGATAATGAATCGAGCTAGATTGGATCTACCAAGGCTTGAGGCTCAATTAGGCTCAAGACAGTAGACCCAAGGTTGAGATTGCTCTAGCCTATGCCTGACCCAACCCTAAATTTGTTTGAAATTAAAACTACAAAAGACAGTCATTTTCACTAAAACGATGTCGTTTTGACCTAGTCTCCCTTTCCGAGTCCCGGTCAAGCCAAACATGCCCTATTACATTGGGTCGAGTCAAGTTAGGCTTAGGCTCAATTGTCATCCCTAATCCAAAAGCATATAGAAAAATGAAGGGACTCAATTGAAATTTTATATTTTTTTAAAATCCTAAACTTACACATCCCTTACCACTCTCCTTACCATTTCATAAGTCGAATAACCCTCTCCTTTCGTTTGTCCTCTTACTTTCTCAAAGTCACTAGACTAAGGGGACGGTTGGTTCGCACGAGAGAATGGTAATAAGAATGAGAATGAATATAGTGAGGAATGAGAATGGATATTATCATTATAATTCTGATGGTTGGTTAAAAGGAATGAATAATTACCATTACTATTGATAGTGGTTGGTTTGTAAAATATATCAAGAAATAAAAATTTTTAATTAATTATAATGCAATTAATTAATTAATTAATTATATTTTAATTATTAATTAATAATATTTTAATAGATTAATTAATTACAATATTTTAATTAATGAATAGTTATATTTTAATTAACTACTTATATTTTAATTAACTATATTTTAATTAATTAATTAATATATAATTAATTAAAATATAGTTAATTAATGAATGAATTATATTTTAATTAATTATATTGTAATTGATTAATTATAGTATTATTAATTACAATAGTTTAATTAATGAATGAATTATATTTTAATTAATTATATTGTAATTGATTAATTATAATATAATATAATATAATATAATTAATTACAATTAATTAGTTAAAATTTATTTGTTTATTTAATTATAATTAATTATATTATTTTAATTAATTATATTTTAATTAATTAATTAATACATTTTAATTAATTAATTAATTATATTATATTATAGTTGATGAGTTTGAGAAGGGGTTAATTATTTAATTTCTTAAACCATAAATATATCAAGTAATAATTTCCATTCCTATCTATTGGGAGGGGTATGGACCAATACTCAAAATGGAGAAATGAAATCACTATTCATTCAATCATAGTTCCTTACCAAGCATGTAGTTTTCATTCCTTACCCATATCTTTCTTTCTCAAGCATGTAGTTTTCATTCCTTACCCATATCTTTCTTTCCATGCCTATTAATCAAGCACACCCTAAATTGTCACTCACCTCTTTGTTTTCTCCTTAGTCCATTCCTTCACTCTGCTAGTTGTCTTCTCTGCTCAGCGCTTGCATCTTCACTATCTCCAATCACAAGAAATGATATGAGTATGGTATCGTACTCACAGAAAATGGTACGGTACTGTGTTATTTTATATTGAGTCATTATCAACTAGTACCAAAATGCTAGCAATTATTAGACTAAATTGTAAAATTTCAAAACTTAAAGGACTAAATCAAAATTTTAAAAATTTTAACCCTAACAACTAAACCTACCCACCTGAAACCCCTCCCCAGTTCCCACCCCACTTGCTGCTACCTACTGTGCCTCTCTTACTGTCTCACCTCACCATGCTCTCAGCCCATCATCGCACCAATCATCGTCACACCAGTTAAGCAACCTAGGCCCATCTACAGTTAGCACCCTTTGCACCCACCTGTAGTCCTGCACCCATTGCTCCCATCCACGACCAACACCTATCATATTTTCGATCCCACACAAGCCAGACCGTCACCCACAATCATAGACTGCTCCCGCATCCAAACCCAGCTGTAGCCACAGGCAAACGGCCAGACTCAGTCGCACTCACAACAGACCCACACCCACCTCTGATGACTCACACCATTCGTCCACTACACCACATTATACAAACTCCACACTCAGACCAACCAACTTGACCCACACTAGTATAGGAATTCAGTTCAGTGCAAGTTGCAAAAAATTGCAACAAATTTTGTTGAATTGTGGATTATGGAATTATGGAATATCAATTTGAGTTAATTGTTCATTTGATTATTAAATTGTGTACTTATGTTCTGCAGAATATTGAATAAAGATAAATGAATATTGAACTATGAATTTATGATGAAAAGTGTATTTGTGTCTTGTGACTTTTTATTGTGTAGTAATTGTATGTTGAATTTGTTAGTTCTTGGTGAATTGTATTGGATGAAATTGAATTGTGTAATGTATCGTGAATGTTGGCTCTTGACAATGGATTTAATTTGAGTAAGAGACTAAGAATGATAATTAAAATTGGTGAATTAAAGGTTTTTAAATAAAAGTTAGGAATCATGATTTCAGTAACAATGTTGATTAAAATTAGTTAAGAAAACAAAATATTAATAAGCATTACAAATTGAATTGTATAATCAAACAAAATAGGTTAGTTTATAGTTATATCATATGATTATATAAAAATAGGTTGTAAATTTATAGTTGTGAGTTAATTTTGATATGAATTTATTAATTTAATTTTGACATATATCTTTATTTATTTACAGATAAATAAAGGGAAGTTCAAGTGCTCTTGATAATTCAATCGTTTCAGATATAAAAAGATTCGATGATCTAGCTTGGGCTCATGTTAGATTTACTCTTGGAATGAAGAACTATACTATTTGTTTGCATTGTAACAAACATTTAAAAGATGAAAGAATTGCTCAATTAAAGAATCATTTAGTTGGATCCAAAGGTGATATGGAGCCTTATAAGAAAGTGAGTCATAATGTGAAATAGCGAATCACAAATGTGTTGAAGAGTATCAGTATGAGAAAGATTGAAGGCAAAGATTGAACTACGGAATTGGTAATAAAATTTCTTTTGTTGGTGATCAGGATGATAGTGAAGATGTTGAAAGTCGTAATATTCCTACCCAATAAGAAGGAAATATTGCCCCTGATGTTAGGAAAAGAAGAAGACAATATCCAATTTTTTTGCACCAAAAGCAACTACTGTAGCTTAAGCTTCAATCCGTAGTGTCTTACGATCTAGAGAAGTGACTTATAATATGGACATGGTAATAGCTAGATGGTGGTATGATTCATATATAACATTTAATGATGCCCAATCTTATTATTATCAACCTATAGTGGATGTTATTCCCTCCTACGATCCAAGATACAAAGCTCCTTAAATTGATGACTACAGAGGTAAAATTTTAAATAGCTCGGTTTATTAAATAAAAAGTTATTTGGGAAGAATGATTTGGGCTATTTATAGGTGTTAAAATAGAAGACATGATTTTATTATTAATTTTTTGGTTAATTTTGAAAGGGGACAATATTTTTTAAGTTTATTTTGTCTGGCCTAATTAGTAATGTTGATACTTTCTTTCAAATATTTGATGAAGTTATGAATGAAGTTGAGTTAGAAAAAATTGTTAAGTTCATTAATGAAATGATTTTGCTTATAAAGCAGATGGAAGAAAACAACAAAGCCAGTATAATTCTTTTTATTGAATTCCTTGTGCTGCACATTACATTGACCTGATGTTGTAAAATATAATAGATGCTAGGAATTTTTCTATTATTGATGAGGTTGTGCATAAAGAAAAAAAGGTATCTCAATTCATCTACAATCATGAGTGGGTCCAGAATTTATTGAGAAAGGATTTCATCAATAGTAGAAATCTATGTCATCTTGCTATTACAAGATTTGCAACTAATTTATTATCACTTCAGTGTTTTATTCTGATGAAAGAGTAGTTGAGACAATTGCATACAAGTGATAAGTGAGTTTCTTATCAACATGCTACGTCTAATGCTAGATTGAAGGTTTCTAAAATTATACTTAAAGATAATGAATTTTAGTCTCAATGTTAATTTTTCATCCAAGTTTGTAAGCCTTTAGTAGGGGTACTTCATCTGGCTAATAGTGATGAGAAGGTAGTAATGGGTTATTTTTATGATGCCAAAGAGAGGGCGAAGGAAGCAATCAAGGCCAATATAAAAAATAGACTTTCTTTGTACACATCTTATCTTACAGATATCAATGAGAATGGAAAAAGATAACTTTACTCTCTATTGTTTACAGCTGGGGCATTTTTGAATCCTAGTGTCTATTTTATATCAATTTTTACAAAGAAAGCTGAAGGTAAAAAGAGAAATGCTATTAACTATTACAACAATTGTTACCCACGAGATGATGCAAGATCTCTTAAAAAGACAAATGGAGATTTATAAGGTTGCTTATGGTGATTTTGGGATGTCAAGTCAAAGAAACAAACTTAATCCAGGTATATATTTTTTTCACTTTTCTTATTTTTTGAAAATTAACCATCACTTTATTCAGTTTATAATGTTACTTTTGTTGTCTTACAGTTACTTGGTGGAACTAATTCGAAAGTGATATTCCAGAATTGCAAAGGTTTGTAATTCAAATTTTAAGTCAATGTGTGAGTGCAACGGGGTGTGAAAAAAGTTAGAACACGTTTGAGTTCATCCATTCTAAGAAAAATAATAGACTAGAGCACAAAATAATGAATAACTTGCTCTTTATTCAATACAATTTAAAGCTTCAGGGGAAAGATATGTTATTATCACTATTAAGTTAGATATAATTTCTTTTAATTTCTTAATAATTTAATCTTATTGTTTACAATGACTCTTAATATAACAAGTACTTCTGTAGATCCAACTTTTCTTGATTATATCGATATTTTGGTAGATTGAGTTTATGAGGAACTAAGTTTGATAGATGAAAGTGACTTGAAAGATAATCTTGATGGAAAAGTATTGATATGTCATTTGGTGCAATGAATTTAAATGATGGTGATGATGAGGCTCCTCTCAATGATGAGAATTTTGTACTAAATGAGAATTAGGGTCAATTGATTTGAGTGAGTATTTGATTGAATGAAATTCTAGGATTTTATTTCTTCTCTTCTTTTAATTTCACTTAAATTTGATCTATATGTTAAATTGTATATATGCATTACAAAAATAATAACACAAAATTTTGTTGTAAATTGTAATAGTTAGAGAGTCATGGATATTTATTATTATTTTTTGATGTTTTGTTGTAATCATTATTTATTATATGATAAATTTGTATCATTTTAAATGCTTTATATTGTCCTTAATTTTTTGTTTGAATGAAGATTAAACGATCTTTTTTATATTAATTGTGGTTATTATTTACATATGAAATATGTGAAAAGTAATATTAATAAAAATAAATAAATTGTTGTTATTTCAATTTTCTAATGAAATAATTTTTAGAGACAAGGTTGATGTAAAATTATAAATAATATACTACAATATATTGATGAACTAATTTACAATTTTAAAAAATTAAAAGAATACTTTATAAATTTAAAACATTACTTAAAATAGTACTCGATATTGGCTGATATCAGTACCAATACCTGTACAAATAACTTTGATCACAAGCCACTAGATCGCCACTCATTAGTTTTGCTTGCTCACCACTTATCACTCCCCAGGTCGTTGCAATTATATCGTCTCCTTAATCCTCACCACCGCCACAGCTACTTAGTCTTATACTTAGCTCTTCAATCGTTAGCTCTATCTTCATATCTTGGCTCTCGGGTTATGTGGATTTGCAGCTTACTTTTAATTTGCATTTTTAAAGGGATGATTTTAGAGCAAAAAAAAAATCGTTTGGTTAAATGTTAAGTGTCGATAGTTTGACTTTGAGAATTATTGGTTAAGGTTTAAGAATGATTTTTATCATTATAAAATAAACTACTAACTGAGAACTTGAGATTTGAGAATCATTTCTATCATTTTGGAATAAATTATAATATTTAGAAGATGTGCTTGCATGTAGTAGATGGTCTTTCAAGTTTTAAGTTTCTAACTTTCAATTTTCAACATTTATCTTTTAGTATTATAATTTATAATTATGAGAGTGAACTTTTCTTTTTTATTTTTACAATAGATTCATTTTTGTAATTTGTGATTATATATTGTCAATGGAAAAATATAAATAAAAGAAATTATAGCATGTCTATATATATATATATATATATTTGATGTGAAGTTATTATTTTTAATTATGGTATATGTCTTTATTTAATTTTATAGATATATGGAGGGATGTTCAAGCATTCGCGATAATTCAACTTTTTTAGAAAGATTCAATGATTCAGTTTGAGCTTATGCTAGATTGGTTATTGACATTTTTAAGAACAATATTATTTATTTATATTGCAATAAACATTAGAAAGGTTGAGGAATCATCATATTAAAGAAACATTTAATGAGAATCAAAGGTAAAGTAGTACCTTGTAAGAGATTAGTCATGATATGAAATAACATATGGTAACGTTGCTTGAAGAGTATTAGATTGAGAAAGAAAGAAAGAAAGACTGAACTATAAAAGTGGTAGTGAAAAATCTTTCTGCGGTAATCAAAATGATGCTAGTAATGTTGAAAGAAGTACTCCTACCCAACAAGATGAGATTGATGCAACTAATGTGAAGAAGAGAAGAAGGCATGTATTTAACTTTTTAACTCCACGAACAACTCTTATAGCTTAACCTTCAATTCTTGGAGCATTATA
>JANIIA010000002.1:18052536-18068088 GCA_027478495.1 Erythroxylum alaternifolium
CCACGCGCCATCTCGCTTACGGCCGTCATGAATTGGACAAGACCCGGCGCGTCACACATAGTGTGGTTGAGGCGTAGGGCGAAGATGAGGCCACCGCATTTGAGGCGCGTCACCTGTCCAAATTTGCAATAAATTTAGTCCCTTCAAGTATAATTAAAACAGAGAATTTGGCGTGTATAAATAGGTATAACTTTGTTTTCAAAAAAACAAAAAGATATAACTTGAACCTTTCTTCTTATAAAGCTTCGTTCATTCTTAAGGCTATCATTTTGTGATTTACTTGGCCAGTGATTAGGTTTCATGGGATAAAGATCTCCCAGATCCTTTGGTACCTTCTAATCTAGGAAACAAAATTAACATGTCCTGAAACGACTTGCAACGATTTTTGTTTCCAATTGTGATCGTTCTTATCTGTATATGTTACTTCGTATAGACTAATGCACTCTCAAAGATTAATTTTATTTTAAAGGAAAATAGAGATTGCCCATTGAGAAGACGACAGATATAGATGTGACGTTGTGGTGGGGTTTATAGATTTAGTTAGTAAAAGGAATAGTTTTACCTGAATGAGCAACAGTGGGCAGTTAAGCACTCCACTAGATCCAGGGACGTCGAAGAGGAGCTCCTCCAAGCCAGGGAACGGAGGTTGAAGAACATCACCGAACTCCTGGAGCGTCACGTCAGCATCTGCCTCGGTAAAAATGATACCTTCACCCGTGCACTCCACCACAAGCTTACGGTTAGGCCCTTCCCTGAGCCTACCCGCAAAGGGATAGTAAAACACCAATGTTTTGGCAAGTGCCTCGCGGATGACCTTCACAGGGTCTTTTCCTTGCATGGAAGGGTCATAACGGTAGAATTGTATGACTGGAATTTGGAACCGGAACCCCTCTTGGTCATCAATGTCCGACAGGGCCTTGAACTCATGTGGGGTGGCCTTAGCCGGAGCGATTAGCTCCGGCTCTCGTCGGTTCACCTTGAAGACTAGGCAAGTAGGTGATGGTGCCATTTCAGTGAAGGTTTTACTTGGTTTTATGTTATAGGAAGAACAAAGAGTGTTGATCAGAAAGGTAGGCTGATTCTGTGGTCTATGAGTGTGATAATTGATGCTTAAAGAGGGGTGTGTATTTATAATGGAGGATGATATAGGTAAGCTGGTTTTGTTATTTTTCTGATCTTTTTATATCTGAATTTCTGACACTTTGTAAAATATATCTTTTTTTAATCAATATTTCATTTTACAATTGCATTCAATTTAAAATATATATCGCAATTTAATTTAGTTTGGCATGAGTGTTCAATTTTATTGTCAACTTATATCAAAATTATAGTTTTTATATAATAACATATTAGCTATCAAATCACATAAATATGTAAAATTAAATTTAGTTTAAACTACAAAATATTTTTTGAAAAATAATAAACCACTTGAAATCTTTGCCACTTAATCCAAAATATAGGTGTAAGTCTCGAAGGATCTAGTTTTGCAATGTATAAGTTCAGCCTTGCTTTGAGTTGTTTCTGTCCATTGCTTAATGTAGAGCAACAATGTTAACAATTGCCAATTTTTTAGAAAAAATGCAAACAGAAAAATTAAACATAAAATGAATGAATCAACAATTGCAATTTGATAATGCAATTATAGCACACCTGGCTTACGTTTGGGGACTCCTACTCAACTTAATCATTTTCACTGAAGTACAATAATTTTACACAAGGCTTTACTGAGTCGACATCACTCATTTCTTGACACTATCAACTCGTCCTCACATTCCATGAAAGTATTTCATTTTCAAAAACACGATTACCTCGTACCAACCTTAATAGATGATTTTTGTAACAATGATTGATAATAAAGATGATATTAAAACAACTCAAGTGATTGAATCTAAAGTAACATAAACAAAGAAAATACTCAAGATAAAAATACTCCCTTAAATTTGAAGCTTCATTAACCCGAAATCATGGGAAGTTGTCCAATAAGAATTTTGATGTGAACCTTTAAAATAATCACTAAAGCATTCCACACATAGCAACCACAAAACTCACTAAACGAACAAGTGTTTCATCACCAAAACCTCACAAAAACATAGTTACAACCACACCCATATGCTAGAAGTTTTTCAATTAAAAACAATAACTAGATAGTCTAGAGATTCAAGCACACAGTGGTGACAAATGAAGCTGTCAAAGATGGATCAGATCAATGAAAAATCTAACTACCAAAGATAGCTCTAAAATCACCAAAAAAATCTACACATTATCTTTAATAAGACATGGTGATTTTATCCCAAATAAATCCTATCTTTTCTAAGATTTTATCCTTGACTCTATCTTATCTTCAAGAATCCCATATAAGGTAAATTTCTTATCATAATGATATTCCAAATATATATAGTTATATCTAATTACAAATAATGCCCAAAATTATTAATAAAATATCTTAACAATCTCCCCCCCTTTTGACATTATTTGTCACATATAAGAACTCACCCTTAATATGATAATCAAATACTCCCCCCTGAATTGACATAATAATGAGTTCCAAGTAGTATCAAAGTCAATAATAAAGGTTAAATTCACAAGCAACAGAAAATAACCAAATAAACAATAATCCAATCATCCAAGTTTCTCCCCCCTTAGGACAAAAGATGCCAAAACAAAGAATGCCTTCAAAGAAATCAATCTCAACGAATAAGGAGGCATAAAAATGAGTGGTAGATGCAGCGGAAGAATTATAAGCATGTAGTGCAGCAGCAAAATGCCAAGATAACAATTTAATACCAGTCAATAATACACATGTCAGTATATCATTACTCACTACAATTCCATTCTCATAAGACTAAACCCTAATTAAATTCATAAACCCCAAAAATGCATTTAATGAATTAGAACCAAACTTAATCAATCTCCCCCTCATATAAACCATATGAAAGCATAAAGTTATCTTATCTAAAACTCCTTTATCCAAATTGTAGTAAAATTCTTGCACCAACTCAACGTCAAAATGTTATGGCAATAAAGAAGCATGTAACAAATTCCTCTTAGTCAACAAAGTATCCAAATTAAATTGTTTATACTCAACTAAATTTATAGGATGATCAAGAACAAACCTGGTTGAAGCGAGAGTATCCCGTCGCTGTTGCTTGCCGAGGAGATGAAGTGGCCAACGATGATTAGAACAAAAAGCATGATTAAGGTATTGTTTCTAAGGGGAGAATCACATCAACTGAGAATTGTTAAGAAAAATGAATAGCATATGACTACAATGGATATGTAAAAAGAACAGAGGATCTTTTCCGCTTCTAGATGACAAAACTTGGTCCACTTAATGGCAACGAAAAGTACCAATAACCACTCAACAACATGATCACCAACACAACTTACATCCAAGTTATATGATAATCAAGTTTTTCCATTTCATCTCACTAGTCTTAAGAAAGTTTCTAATGAAAGCACATTGTCCAATCTCATACAGCCCATAATATAGAGAGAAACTAAGATAAAGCTTAGAAATCCAAATCATAGAAAATCTGAATCTTCCTATAGATCTCCAACCAAGCATCAACATTTTCTTGACATAATTTTGTAAATCAAAATCCAAAAGCAGAATTCTCAAATCATCAACCAGAGCCTCATTTTCACATCAAATCTACCATTCAATAAGGAAAAACCAGACACACACCAATCATATAAACTTTAGAAAAATCATAAATAAAAATTCAAAAAGTCTAAACATTAACTCCTTCGAACTTTTTTTAATAAACAACATCAATATACTTAAAAAATGTAAAGCACACAGTCCTTATGCCCCTCAAAGATATTCAAACCTGGCCTTATTCATCGTCACACCATCTCTGTCATCAGATGTCTAGTTGGTTTCTCCCTTAGAAGCAACCAACTGGTCCTCTATTTAGTTGGTTTCTTTTTTGTAAACAACTAACTATGGATTTGGACAGCTTTTGAAATGGGGCAGCCAATCCATGCAAAGAATGCCTTTACTAGTTACAGTTGCTTTCTTCCCATCACCAAATGTGTCATGATCATCTATACAACTTTGATAATCCATCAAGTAGCTTCTTTCACCTTTCATATGCCGTGAACACCCATTGTCAAGATACCATTTATTATGAGAAGTGCCACACATTGATTTAAGAGCCATAAGTGCTTGCGATTGGTTCTTTCTAACCCAAATCTCCTTTGGTGGCTTCTCTTGCTAAAAGTTCTTCTAAGAACATTTGAATTTTTTGTTTTGAGCATCATGGAATAACAGTTGCAGCATCTTGTAACAATTTGCCCTTATGTGACCCTTTACACCACAAAAGTGACATATAGGCATAAACTTTCTGCTTCTTTTTGGTATTTCTCCTTACTTATTTAATCTTGCTACCTTGACAAGTATAACTTCACCATTTTTCTCATTATTCAACTTAGAACATTTAACTTTATAACCAACACCTTGAAAGTCCGATTTGTTTTTACCAATTTCCAAACATTGATCTAGCTTCTTGATACCATCATTTAACATTCTTATTTCTTTTTCCATATTGACCAACTTTATCTTTGTTTCATCAAGTTCATTTATTTTGATAACAACTTCCTTTTTAGATCTTGAATGACATCCTTCATGATTGAATTCTCCTTCTTTAGCTTATCGTTTTGCTTACACGTTTTCACCCATTTGGCATACATTAATTGATAGACCTTGTAGATGACTTCCTTTTTAGATTCTGAGTTGTTGTCACAATCTAAATTTAAGTTTAGAACTGAAACATATGTATTTTCATCGTCAGCTTCTTTACTGGTTACTACTAAGGACCAACTGGTCTTTTGCTATTTAAAGCAATCAACGCAACATGATTACTCACAATTTCTTCTTCGTTGCCAGATTCACTTTCAGATTAGTTTTCACTCCAAGTGCTAGTGTAATACTTCCCTTTTCTCCTTTTAAGAGTGTTAGCACATTCTGCTTATATATGTCCAAAACCTTGACACTCATGACATTGTATCTTCTTTGCTTTTGTTTGTTGTTTGAAGTTATTAGTAGATGAACTCCCACTATTCTCTTTGAACTCAAGTCTATCTTTATTCAACTTCTTTAGCCACTTGCTGAATTTTTTATTAACGATGTCATATCATCATTTTCATCGAAGTCGTCTCTTCAATCATTCACATATTTATCAACTTCAGCTTGCAAAGCCAACCCTTTGTTCTTCTCACGCTTATCTCTTAACAAGTTCATCTCAAAGTTTGTAATAATCTCAATCACCTTATCTAAAGATAACTCATTAATGCCATGGGCTTCTTCAATGACTATAATTTTTGGTATGAATTTAGGAGGCGATGATCTCAATGTTTTTTTGATAAGTTTCAGATTTAAATACTTCTTCCCAAGTTGATATACTTGATTGGCAATATCATATAGCCTTTTATGAAATTCTTCGATAGGTTCACTTTCCTCCATTTGAAACTCTTCAAATCTAGTAGCCAACATTTGAAGTTTTGAAGCTATCACTGATTTTGATCCCTCATGTATTATTTGTAATGTATCTCATGCTTCTTTTGCTGATTCACAATTTAATATCATAAAGAAATGTCCATCATCTATAGCACTAAAAGTTGCATGTATTGTTAGAGAGTTATCAAGTGCTTCCTCTTTTTTAGACCTTGTCCATTTAGATGGATCTTTAGGTACTGCTTCCTTCTTTTCATCAATCGTCATTAGGTGTGTCCAACCATTCAAAACCAAATTCCATGCTTTAGTTCCTTGTGTTTGAATAAATACTCTCATCTTTGATTTCCAAATAGGGTAATTGGAACGATCTAGTAACGATGGCCTTGTGATTGATGCCCCTTCTCTTGCAGTCATAATTGCGAAACACCGATTTACACCAACTTGATATACCAAGTTCTGATTAGACCAGGCTCCGATACCAATTGTAAGTTCCGAAGGATGTAGTTTCACAATGTATAAATTCTACCTCAATTACTTTGAGCTACTTCTGTCAGTTACTTAATACAGAGTAGCTGTGTTAACAACTGTCAATTTTTCAGAAAAATGTAAACATAAAAATTAATCATAAAATGAGTAAATCAACAATCGAATTTTAGTAATGTAGTTATAACACACCTTACTTACGTCTGTGAGGCCCCCATCCAGCTTAATCACTTTCACCGAAGAACAATAGTTTTACATAAGGCTTTATTAAGCTGACACCACTTACCCTTTGACACTATCCACTCGTTCTCACACCTTGTAAAAGTATTTCACTCCCAATAATATGACCACCTCTTGCTAACCTCAATAGAGGATTTTTACATCAATGATTAATAATAAAGATGATATTAAAACAACTCAAGTGATTGAATTTAAAGTAACATAAATAAAGAAAATACTTGAGATAAAAACATTCCCCTTAATTTGTAGCTTCATCAACCCGAAACCGTGGGAAGTTGTCCAACAAGAATTCTGTTATTAACTTTCAAAATAATCACCGAAGCATCTCATAGATAACAATCACAAAACTCATCAAACGAATAAGTGTTTCATCACCGAAACCTCACAAAAATACAACTGCAACCACACCCATATGCTAGATGTTTTTTTACTAAAAAAACTGGACGGTCTAGAAATTTCAGCACACCGTGATAAAAAACACAGCTGCCAAAGATGGATCAGATCAATGAAAAATCCAGCTACCAAAGATAGCTATAATCACCGAAATATGTTGCCAAAGATAGCTCCAAAATTACCAAAAAATTCTACACATTATCTTTAATAAGACACGATAATTTTATCCCAAATAAATCCTATCTTCTCTAAGATTTTATCCTTCACTTTATCTTATCTTCAAGAATCTTACACAAACTAAATTTCTTACCATAATGATATTACAAATATATCTAGCTATATCAAATTACAAATAATGATAAAAATAATTAATAAGATATCTTAACAAATATATTAACTATAGGGATATTGAACTTCTTTACGAAAGGGAATGCGACTCTATTGAAGAGATAATTATCTTACTTACTGACATATTTGGAGGATTAAATATATGACATGGTTATTTAGATAATTTCCACAAGCACAACTTTCATTTTTTTAGGCTCAAAAATTCTTTCACAAAATAATTATTGATATATTTTTAGAATTGACAAAAAGAAGAAATCAGGTTATACCATAACCAATCATCATCGATTAAAAAGAATCAAACTTATAACCTCTTTTACACGTTGAGGTTAATGTTTTAGTTTTTAATAATTACTTTCTCACTTAGAGATTTATGTATTATGAACAAAAAAAGATTCACCAAAATAATAATAGAAATAATGTTTATAATTGAGTTACTAAAGTTATAAAAATAATTATTTAATTAAAATTTTAAAAAATAAATTAAAAAATTTCAAAATATTTAATACTTTGCCATCTGTTTTTTTTTTTGAAAACACTTTGCCATCTGTTATTTCTTGAACAAATCAACCAACAACTATTAATGTCAACATTAAAAGAAAAAAAATCAGACGCGTATGTCTTACAATCTGCATATAAAGGCATGACATTTTAACATTGAAGTGTCAGATCGGGTTTCTTAGCTCTGAATTTATTATCCGTTTGATAAGTGGTCACAAGACCTTTACACATTCACGCGTTCAGAAAACTTACTAAACGTAGTAAAGTTGAAAACATAAATTATATATTGTCCATTTCAAACATTAAATGGTGCAAATGTACTTTGGTGAAGTGGCAAAGCAGAGGCCACTTAAGGAGGTTCGAGGCAGTTGATGATCACGATCATTGGTACGAAATTGCACCTGAGAAGAAATAAGTCAAGGTCACTGTTCTTGTGGAGCCCCTGAAAGACCAATGCCGAGCAGCAACAACCGTGGTTTTGGCTTTCAGGCTTTCATAATTAATAAGAGCGTGAATATGAATGGTCTTTCAATCTTGTCCGGGGGGACCTACCTACCTTGCTTCCTTTCTGGACATTTGCTCGTATATTCCACTTTCTTCAATCCCATTTTTCTCATTCGACTATCGTGATTCACCGTTCACGCCGTACAAGGATAGGATTGGAGGGATTACAGTGAAATGCTAACATTCCTCCCTTATCATGAAAAAAAGCACGTTTTTGGTTACGAACACACCTCGAGTTAGATTTGAAAACAATTACGCTTTCTTCAAACCCATTTTTTCCGTTCGATTATCGTGACTCATGGCATGCGAGGACGAGAGTGAAAGACTAATATTCCTCCCTCCTCATTAAAAAAAAAAACACATTTATATTGAGGCTAAAATGTTAGCAATCTCTCGTTCACCCAAAAAAAAAAAACCGATAATCTTTCAGGTGATTGTTTTCAAATTTAACTTGATGTCTATTCTTATTACTCACTTACGTTATTTTATAATTTACTGCCATTTTTAATTTGTGCGGTTTTCTACAGAAATCAGAATTGTTTTCTTGTTCTTCTGTATCTTTCTCCTTTTCATCAAAGTTTTTTACTTTTCATATATAGATGTATGTAAATATAAATTTATCCATCCTTGGGCATTCTTCTCCTTTTAGTCCTTTTAATATGTTTTTTCTGAATTCACAACCAACCATGTGTTTTATTGCCAAAAAGAGTAAATTAATGTTAAATTTTGAAATAAAATACTAGAGATAATAATTTATTTTGATTGATTTTCATTGTCTAAGATACAACGTATTTATAAATAAGGTTATCAATTATTCATGATATATGTAAATATGTACAAGATATACAAAAATATCTTGTTAGGATTTTAATTAACGTTAATTTTAACAGATAGAATACACAAGAATAACTCGATGAGATTTTTTCTAATCTTAATCTCGACATCTTCTCCCTCAAAATTAATAAGAGATAGTAGATGCCAATAAGGATGGTAATAGGGCTCAAGCCAGCGCTATTGGGCCTCAGGCCGAATAGGCCTAGTAGGGCAATACTACTAGGCCTATTCGGCCTGAGGACTAGTAGTATTGCCTAGGCCTAGTAGGGCAAAACAACGATGTTGTCTTGCTTTTCTTAAAAAATTCAAGCCGAACTTCATTGCCATCGCTAGATGCCAACTTTAGTTTGTCGGGTAAATCTTGAAAATGAGTTGAAAGATGTGTTTTGATAAATATGTCTATTGTTAGGTTGGTCAATAACGAAAAAAGATGTATAGTGCCTTAAGTAACATGATGGCGTTCAAAGTGACAATCAATTCGAATATACCTTTTATGTTCACTAAAAACGTCATTTTCAGAAATTTGTATAACACTTCTATTATTATAATGATGCATATTTGCAAACAAACGTTGTGACACCTACATTAGTTAATAACCACATATACTAAAGTAATTCTATTATAACATTAACAAAAATATGATATTTAGATTTGGTCTTAAATTGAGCAATACATTTTACTTTTTGTTACTTCAAGAGATAAGAGAATCACTTAAGAAGAAACAATAACTAGTAGTAGAATGATGATTTGTTAGATTGCTAGGCTAGTCAAAATTACAATAACTAGATAATACCGAAGAGGAGGTAGCAAATAAATGTAATCCATAGAAAAGAGTTCCTTTAATGTAACGAAGTAGACGAATCACATCAAAATATAATATGCGAGAAGAAGAGATAAACTAGCTAATGGTGAATGGAGGAATTGGCCATTGTTGCTATAGACACAAGTTTTAAAGAAAGATTAAGAGATATAAGCTCAAATAATTGGCCCATCCTATGGCCTATCGTAATAATTTGACTTATTTTCATACCATATACTTGGGAACTAGAGGGAAAAAAGAACTAACATATAGTCATGCTTTTTATAACTGACCAACATAGATAAGAGTGACGACCAACTTCGGGATGGTTAAGAATATCGTATCGATGTTGGTTCTAATATTAGATTTGATTATAGTATAGTACTGTACTGGTACCATTTTTGATAAATTTTAAAATTTGTTAAATAGTCCTTAATTTTTTTAAAGTACAAAATAGTCTCTCAATATATTGTACCATATAATTTATAATTTGACATCAATCTTTATTTAAAAATTATAATAATAAAATTGAAATAGTGATATTTTATTAATTTATATTAATATTACCCTTTACATATTTGACATATAAATGATATCCACAATTAATATAAAAAAAGATCATACAAATGTAAAATAAAGGATAATACAAAGTACTCAAAATATTACAATTTCATCATATAATAAATAATGTTATATCAAAACATCACATAAAAAGAATAATAAATATTCATAACTCTTAAAATACTACAATTTACAATAAGAGAGTTTTTGGAAAATAAAGGAAATTTGATTAAACTAGAAAAAGTTATTTAACGACATTACAATGAAACTTGATCTAAGTTCAACAACTCTAATCATAAGTGACATTAAACACAAAAATACACACAAAAATGTATTACAACATCCAAATTCTTGTCAAAGTTTGGCTAATAGATCTTTTCTAATGATGAGCGAAACTAGCTTCTCGAGTGTAGATGACAATATGTTTCGCTAACTGATATTTGCCCTCTTTCACTCCTTTGTATGTTCTCATGTTCCTTTCCCTCCAAATTGCATAAATGACATTTGTCTAAACTGTCTTCACAAGTACACCATCCAAGGAACCATGCTTCTTGCACCTTACAATCATGTTCAAAGTCTCCCCCCACTCAAAGGTATATCTAGATAATTGTAACATACCTATGACTCTGCTCCAAATTACTTTAGTGTATGTACACTCAAAATAAAGATGATTGCGACTCTTATTCACTAACTTGCATATGATACATATATGATCACAATCTCCAAACCAACGATCTTTTATTTGGAGTCTATTTTTAATTGCTAGCCATGAAAAAACTATATCTTTTCGATTCAATTATTGGTCCCAAATCATTTCAAACCAAGGGACTATTTCAATACAATTAACTAACAACTTATGGCAGGATTTATTGTTAAACGTACCTCTTGAAGAGAGATTCCAGGTAATGTTATCTTTCCATATTCCTTAAGGAATGCTTGGAAAAAACTCTTTAAGCAAGGAGAATCCTCTAAAGTTACCAACCCAATCTCCATCATGGATGAGAGAAGAGACTCTAGCATGTATAGGTATCCGAGATCTTAATTGAGCAAGTTCTGTTGTACAGATTAAAGGATTAAAATTGGTCGAATTATCGAACCAAAGCCATATATCCTTGCCATCTCCTAGCCAATGCTTGATATGGGGATAAATCATATCTCTCAAACTGAGTAAATGATCGAATATCCAAGAAAAGTCCCCAGGAAACAACTAATTAGAAGTGAAACCTGAAACAAAAATTTTTATAGTATTTTTATATTGCATATATAGAATTTAACATATATATCGAATATAAGTGTAATTAAAAGAAGGGATAAATAAAAACATGAAACTAAATTCTAATTCTAAAAAGAATATCATTATATTATTAAAATTCATTAATATTGTAAAACTAAGAATTACAATTTTAAAGCTCTTACAAGTTATAGGTAATTAATATATCACTAACACCTAGAGAATTTAAATTATTGTTAGTAATTATTATCTAAAATTTTATTACATAACTACATTTAAACGTTTGCTTAGTAAAAATTTAAAATAAAATAAATTAATAGATATTTTTCTTTATTTTGCAATGAATGAATGCAAGTATTTTGGTACAAAAATAAAGATACACTAGTTCATCCTTAAATACATTATTTAAAATTTAAATTTTATTATAAATTTTTCATAATTAAAATTTTATGATAACTTTAAATATTTAAAAGATAACATTGTCATACAAATATATCTTATACTAATCAATACAATATAAAATTTCAATTAACACACACACACACACACTATATGAACATTATATATATATAGAATGTTCATTCGCTCATATTAATATCCAAAATTAATAAAAATAAGAAAATATTTTTCCTTCTATAATATATATAATTATAGATATAATTATGTTATTAGACTTTTATTAAGTACGATTTTTTTTACTTTTTTATTATTTTAATCAAGAAATCTCAAGTATAAAGAAATTTTATATTAATATGATTGAGAGTATGGGCAAAGTACTAATTTCTTATTCTCTTTTTAGTATTCCTAAAAAAATATAAATGTGATATATGAAGAGAAATTCAAAAAAGTCATATTGTTCCAAGCATAAGCATAAGCAAACCAACAATATTTTTCTTTTCCTTTACTGCTATTACAAATTGCATTTGACATTTTTTAAAGATAAATTGACATTAATAATTAAAGGAGTATAAAGGGTGTAAGGAAAAAAGAAAGAAAAAATTTATGAAGATGTGTGTTGTTGAAGTGTCTATAGCTTTAGGTCTTTATTTGCAATTTAGTCCATAAACTTTTTAAAATTATAATTCAATCCTAATAACTTTTGATATGTCATCGGACTTATATTTTGGGTACCATTCTTCAACCAGTTTGGTACATACCAACTAGTACCTTATATGGTACATATGTTTTAGGTACCATTCTTTGGCCAATACAAAATTTTACCCATAACCATGATAAGCAATGCTATTTTTAGTAACTTTTGCTCTATGAATTGGTGATAAGGATGAGATATATTTTGGAGAAGGCTGGAGTTTTAATATTATTAGTCGTATCATTGCAATATACATAATTTTAAAGTTAATGAGAATCACCTGTGTTGGCATACATGGTAATAAAGGAATTGAAAGGGACAACTTGTTTAAGCAGTGCCTTCAGATCACCAATAATGATGGCAGTAAAACCCTCAGTAACAGTGATAAATGAAGCAAGACTTTGAGGAATTATAAGAAAGAACCTGTTTGAGTAGTATTTTAAAGTCACTTATGGCAGTATAACCCTCAATGTTAGCAGTAGAGATTGAAAAAATCCAAATTTTGAGACATTCTTGGATTTACAGAACCCACCCTTTGATCATGGAGGTTCGTTGGATAATGTTCAAGAATATGGCCAATCCTATGACAATATATGTGTTTTATAGTAGGAAAATTTACAAAAGTGTGACCAATTTGACAACAATTCTTACAAAGATAATTACCATATTTGTAATGTGAGGGTTGAGTGTTTGAAACAACAAAATTTAAACGTGGAGTTTTATTTGGATTACATTGTATAAGAAATTGAATGAGATGAAGATGATCACTAATAATTTTGGCCTGAGATATTTGATTCCAAATTAGTTGAACTAAAAAAAAAGACATTTGTAGACTGACTAACCTTCAATTTTAAATTATGAAGAGTAGTCTATATTTTATAATAATGTGCAAATCCTTCAGTTTCAATTAGCCAAAAAATCTCAAATTTTCTATAGTTTCATAATCGACAAATTAAATATGAATGGATGAAATAGAGTTATCACAAAACTATGTGATGATCTAATAATTTTTATGATCCTAATATTTAGATGATCTATAAATTTTATATCAGTTTCCTTTACCTCTTTAGCTAGCTTAGTGATATCTCCTGTAACAATACATCAAAGCTTGCAACCTATTAAAAAACTTTTCATTCTTTGCACATAAAGTTATAGTTTGAGCCAATTAGACAGCTGCAATAAGTTTTGTAGTATCAAATTTATCCAGAATAGTAGGAGTAGAAATGGGTTTTAAATTAGCTAGATTAGTTTAGTTGAACCAAAATCTGCTATATGTGGTAAACGAAAAAATGGCAAGAACAAATATACCATTGCTTTAAATGAAACAGATGAGAAACAATCTATAAGCCAAAAAATTACTTAATATGAGCAGATGATAGAATTAAGATAGGAACAAAAGGTTACAAATGACTTTAAATTCTTCATTTTTGACAACATGAGATGCAATTTAGAATATAAATAGCTAGAACCTTAATGTATATGGTGTGTTAACTGCTGCCCCCACTTGAAAGCCACTAATGGACTATATTGGCAACAAGAACAAAGATCAGGTCAAGAAAAACAAATAGAGGTCACTAAAATTTAGTCAATAATTAGACAAATGGCATTTGAAGGCATACATAAAAAAAGCAAATTATAGTGGACTGACATTTAGAGATGGGTTAAAACTTGCTAAAGGTTGGGCATACTTTGGAAGATGGCTAATCAAACTGGTGCTGGAAAAATAAAATTTGTGGCTGACAATGGAAACAAATGATAAATATTAAAATAAACAATGCGTGGAGGCAAGGAAAAAAATTAACCAATATATTTGATACCATGAAAGTTTAAATAAAATAAACTAAAAGTGTGATTCAAATCCTAACATTGTCAGCAGAATACAACTTGAACCCTAGCATTTAAAGCATCCAATTTCAACCCTAACACTTCTCAAAATGTTCAAACAAGTTCTAAGTTAATGAAAAATTTAATTGGATTAGACTTTCATCAATTAAGTATCACACGAATGCTTAGATAAAAGGATATATTTAAGTTGGAGAGAGCTAGGGAATGGAAAGTGAGAGATTTAAAGGAAGTTCATTTATAAAAGATGAAGTAGAGTGGGTGCTGTTGGCTAAAAATGACATTAATAAAAGATGACAGAGATACTTCTACAACATTTTTAATGAGGACAATTTCTCTTTAGGTGATCTTAACACATTTGAGAGGTATTGTAACTTTACTTATTATCGAAAAATAATAAGGGAAGCCATTAAAGTAGTTTTAAATGAGATGAAGAGTGGAAGGACAATAGGGCCTGATGAGATAGCCATAGAGGTGTGAAAGAGTCCTAGGACTTAGCTAGATACGCTTTTTAATGTGATCTTTGTTAAGTCAAGAGGACTTTACTATGATTAATTTTGATGACAATCAAATAATAATAAATGTTAGAAACAAATGAACGTTTTTAACAAGTATGTTAAGTGTGCAGACGAAAAATCAATATAGATGCAGATGCAAACGCAAAGTTAATATAGACGCAAAGTCAATATAGACGCAGGCGCAGATGCAGACGCAAAATCAATATAGACGCAAACGCAAAGTCAATATAGACGCAGGCGCAAAATCAATATAGACGAAGACGTAGATGCAGACACAAAATCAATATAGATGTAGACGCAGATGTAGATGCAGACGTAAAGGCAACACAGATGTAAAGAAGACAAGACGATACCACGAAGATACCTTAGTACATCAGAATAATTATTTAGTCATAGTTAGTTACAGAACTCAACTAAATGACGGTTATATAGAGACGGTTACCTAGAAGCGGTTATCAAGAATCAAGAAGCAGTTAGAGACGAAGGCTATAAATATTAGTCGTAATCGAAGATGCTACAATCTTAGAGAAAAAAAATTGAGACAAGTTAGAAAGCTAGACAATCTGAGAAAAATATTCTTACAATGCTTACATAGAATAGAGCTAACATTACTGTAACAAAAGCTCACAATCTTTTTCTAGTGAGAGAAAGAAAAGGCTGGTAGCCTGGAGAGGCTAGAATAGTGAAAGAATACTTTGTAAGAGACCTGAAGAGGCTCTGGAAGGGAAGAAAGAATACTTGTAATCGTTTGGAGAA
>JANIIA010000002.1:18151234-18173053 GCA_027478495.1 Erythroxylum alaternifolium
GTGGGAACAGGCTCAGTTCAAAAAACCATTCGGTGTTATGGGTCCGGGTTCTCCGAGCGAAATACCGTTTTGACACACAAGCCATTCCCTGCTCGATTGCTAGGGGCTGCGCTTCAGCGTGTTGGCGGGGAATCGCTGCAACTTGACATATTGTCAGGCAGGGACTCTCCTGGACTTTGGGTAATGGAAGACGAATACGTTTCTGGACGGACAACTGGGTAGCAAATTGGGGTCCCCTTATCGATTTAGCGGTGGCTCCGCTTCCGGAAAACATCCTGACGAGTACTGTGGCGGACCTCCTCACTGACACAGGGGAGTGGCGATGGCACTTGTTTCACCCATATTTGCCTCATACTGTCTGTCAAGATATTGCGAGAATCCATCTCAGCCCTTTCGATGGGGCGGAAGATTCGGTTGTCTGGGGCCCAACATCACATGGGGGTTTTACCGTTGCATCAGCTTATAGCCTCATTGAGACACCGAGATCGCCCGACGACCCCAAGAGTTGGGATCTCATCTGGCACTGGCCAGGGCCACAACGAATTCGCACTTTTCTAGGGTTGGCGGCTAAGTCTAAATTGCTCACCAACCAACACAGAGTGGCCAGGCATCACACTGATGATAGCAATTGCCACGTTTGTGGATAGGAGGAATCGATTTTGCATGTGTTACGAGACTGCCAAAGAGTGAAAACCTTCTGGCATCAATTCCCCTCCACAATGGTGAATGAAGGCTTCTTTCACCAAGGGGAGGCACTTTGGTTGGTAACGAACCTTAGGCAACGGGGTCGCGCTAACCACATCGATTGGGCCAGGATCTTTGGAGTTACCTGTTGGTTCTTGTGGCAATGGCGCAACAAATGCCTATTTGAGGATGGATTTAGCTGGCCAGAGCATGGATCGTGGTATGTTTGGGACTATGTGAAGTGGATCGAGAGGGCGCGTATCCTTGAATCTCGAGTGTTTCCGTAGTAGGGGAGGGGACAGGGGCAGACAGTCGGCTGGGAAAAACCACCGGAAGGGTGGATAAAGGTAAACACTGATGGGGCAGCCAACCTGGCTACCAACCTCATCACCGCTGGGGGCCTACTCAGGGACAGCCAAGGCCGCTAGCGCCAAGGTTTTGTTCACAACATTGGTGCGGGGTCACCACTAACTGCTGAGCTGTGGGGTGTTCACTCGGGGCTTACTATCGCTTGGGAGCAGGGCCACCGCTGTATCGAAGTTGAAGTTAACTTGACCGAAGTCATTACTATTCTATCATCCTCCCCTCTAGTTCTGACTGAATCTAACGTTTTGATTGCAGCTATACGGGAGCTGCTCTACCGTAACTAGGAGGTGAAGACCCAGCATGTCTACCGCAAAGGAAACCAGTGTGCCGACCGCATGGCAGCTCTAGCAGGCTACTCAGGTCCAGGCCTGGATTTCATCCTGGAGGCTCCGAGTCTGATTACCGATCTCCTCTATCATGATCTGGAAGGGATCCTACATGGCCGACCAATGATTTAGCTTAGTTTTTCGATTGTTGTACAAAAAAAACAGCTAGTTGGGTACTACGGGAAATTCAAGGAAAGCACTTAAAAAATCGATAAAATTTCAATTTTTCCCCGGAAACTTCCTCGGAGAAGCGATGGTCCCCCAAAAGACTAATTTTCATGCACTCAAATCAACTTGTAAGAGAAGGCTAAACAACCAGCACTAGATCACTGGTCCTATTCTTTTTCACAATTAAAACATCAACGTTTTAATAAAACCCAACTACTAAAGGCTTCAGCTTTGCTCTCACCTAAGCCAAGCCGATTTGTTCTCTTTCTTTGATTTTGCTTCCCACCTCAACTCTTTCCTTCCCCTTTTGGGTTAATTCATGGAACATCTTCGTCTATCCTAGATCGAGTTTCGAGCTTCTTAAAGGCTGAGGTATGCTCTTTTTGGACGAAGCTTCATAATGTTATTCTCCATCAACAACATGGATGTGAACCCACTTCCTTTCCTTTTCTCTCCCACTCTCTCGCTTTCGTTTCTTCCATTTTTTCATATACTTGCTTTCAACTCAACTCTTTCCATCCCCCTTTTGGGTTAATTCATGGAGTGTCTCCTGAACCCTTGAGGAGAGGGTTTTTTTTTCAGTTAGAGTAAAGATCATGGCTCGGGGTAGGAGAATAGTGGATTGATGGTTTCGACTAAGGACAATTCATTAGGAGAAGCTCAAGACATAGATGCGGTTTTGGTTAATGCAAATCAGGTTTGTTTGATCGTTAGCTGTTCACATTCTTTTGCAATCATATCTCAATTTATCTCTTTAATTGGAATGGTACTATTGTTTATTTGCCATTATTTTAAATTTTGATGATTAGGTAAAAGACTTCTATCTCTTATAAATTTTCTTAGGTGCGTGCAGTTTTATAAATGGTTTACAGATCTAGAACTGGCCTTGAAACCGGAGGTTGGTAGCAATCACTTACTTGGCATATTGTCACATTGTGAGGGGTTGTTGTGAAATTTATTTCTCTGCCTTTCTTGTTTTTTGCTTGTAGACGGTAGAGAAATATTAGCATTATGTCAATACTTTGACAGAGAAGATACAGACAAGTGATGATATACGTCGTCAGAAATTTGCGTTAGTATTCCATAAAGAAATTTGAGTTATTAGCCTTTAATTTTCATTTGTTGTTCCTTTTAAACTTTTTAGTATTCCATCAAGAAATTTACGTTATTGATCTTTAATTTAAGTTCAATTAGTTTTTGTTTAGATTTGTGATGGCTGAGGTCATTTTGGATGTGGGTGGACGAAACACTGGACTTGTTTAATGAACTACAGCTTCAACATCAAGTAGTAGCTACAAAGACTAAGACTCTTCATGATATCGTCTGGCATTATTCCTTTATCCTTTCTTTGTATTATTTGGTAATGTGCTAGAATGAGTTGCAATATCTTCATTCTGGATTAGTCAAATTTTCTGATGCCAAATATTGAAGACTTCAATTTAGGTTTTCTTGACATATTGGAAAAGGTCTGGCATTAAAAAGCTTAGAGGTTGTACTGATTTGCTTGTATTTCTCAAGAAATTCTTAACCGTATATATCTAGGGTATAAAAATGGTCTACAAGCCCACCTCATGTCGAAGATTAAGTGGAAATATCTAAAATGGATCTTAAATACAATATAAATATAATCTAATCCTCTTTCATTTCTTTGTAGTTTCTTTCATATTTTTGCTATAATACTATTGGCAAGTTAGATGTAATTTTCTATCCTATTTAGGATTCGCATTAAGTTATATTCTTTTACTTAATTATGATTGTGAATTCAAATTTTATCATGGTATGTAACTTTATGCAATTTTGTAAAATAGATTATGTATTCTACAAAATCAAATCTATATAATTGTTCTGTAATCTACCTAAAGAAGTTAATCCTCTCGATTTTTTGATATTCTTGTCAATTTCAGTTGGTGGAAAAGCAAAGATTGATTGAATTTGCTAATGCACTTTGAAGCAAGCTCTATTAATTTGAAAAGTTGGAGAATGCAAGTTTGGATGCAAATACATTCTCAGTTTTAGTTGCTTTGAAGTTACTTTTCTGTCTTCGACTTTATTCTAGTGACAATGTTATCTGTGTTGATCTGACTTGGCATTCAGTTTTAGTTTTTCTTTTTCTTTTCGCTTATGCACCTTACTGATAGAAGGCAGCTTGGTTCCTATAACCAGTATGTAACATCCCAGACCACTCGCCCATAGATATTGTCTGATTTGGGTTACCCATCAAGCAAAAACCCTTACAGTTATGCTCTTCCCGTACCTGAGAAAACATGTTTATGGGGAAAAGGTATCAGTACCCTTATAAGGCATACGTTGCTCTCCTCTCTGACCGATGTGAGATCTCATAACCTACCCCCTGTAAGGCCCAGTATCCTCGTTGGCACAACGGGTTGGGAACTGGCTCTGATACCATTTGTAATAGCTCAGACCACCCGCTTACAGATATTGTCTACTTTGGGTTGCCCATCAGGCTAAGGCCCTCATAATTTTGCTCTTTTCATATATGAAAAACGCGTCTATGGGGAAGAGGTATCCGTACCCTTATATTGTTTACTTCGTTCTCCTCTCCAACCGATGTGGGATCTCACAATCCACCCCCTTAAGGCCCAGCATTCTTACCGGCACAACGGGTCAGGAACTGGCTTTGATACCATTTGTAATAGTCTAGACCACCCACCTACAGATGTTATCTGCTTTGGGTTGAGCATCAGGTTAAGGCCCTCATTGTTTTGCTCTTTTCACATCCAGGAAAATGCGTCTATAAGCAAGAGGTATCTGTACCCTATAAGGCATACTTCGTTTTCCTCTCCAACCGATGTGGGATCTCACAATCTATGATATCATTTGTAACAACCTAGACCACTCGCCTATAGATATTGTCCGCTATGGGTTGCCCATTGAGCCAAGGCCCTCACGGTTTTGCTCACTCTGGTAATCACATCTATAAAGAAGAGGTATATGTACCCTTATAAGGCATACTTCGTTCCCCTGTCTAACCAATATGGGATCTCATATAGTAATCCTCTATGTCAGTTAAGGCATGAAAGTCAAATTGAATTGGTAAAGATTCAGTTGGAAGATCGCTTTGTAGATGAATGGCTATACTTTGTGATAGTGAAGAAGATTGATTCAATAATTGTCGACATTTTAAGTTTCTATAGTAGCTTCAATGTCAAACCTATGTATATGGATCTCCTCTTTTTTTATAGACAGATTAATCATATAATAGATCTTCTTGTTATTAGTCATCTGAATATGAATCCTAGAGCAATTAGTTTTGTTCTAGGAGTTCATTTCACTGATCATGAGGATGTCTTTGTTTGTTAAAATCTTGCTTATGATGGAGTTCAAACTTGTACCTTTCATTATTTAGATGTTGTTATAGTGGATTATTTCTTTTAATGGATTTCAATTATGTGTACGTATCTTGCTGATTTCTACAAATTTTTATTCTCCAAGCATGAGTGTGGGAAACAAGAAATTCTTGTCACTACTAAAATGGCTTGATGAGTGCATAGCGCAAGTGAATATTTTTCTTATATCCATATATGTCTGCAGTATATAGTGGTAGGTTTTCTATTGTTCTGAGGATATGGCACTAGATTCTAATTTTTTATTACAGTAGGTATGTTAAGAGCAACCACAACATGTAGAATCCAGTGTTTATTTACTCAAATTTCGACAACTCCAGGTATTGTAGCATTTAATTAGGAATATTAGGAATATTTCAAAATTTTAAGGTTTATATCTAGCTCCATCATTTATTAAGTTTACATGTATAATCGTCTATAACCTTAGGTATGATCCGTTCTCATGTGCATTCAATTTTGAAGGGAGCTTCTTCTCAGGTGAGCTTTACTCATGGATGTTAGAAAAGCTTCAGTGAATATAGATGTGATTTTTACTTGTTTCTTTCATCAGGTCTAGGCAACAATTTGAAGCACTAATAGCAATAAAGCATCTTTGCCAAAGGGGGTGGAGGCATCTGTAATCTACGTGCTATTCAAGTGTATAATTTTTTAATGCTTTTTAGAGTTCTAACTGTTATAATTTCTTTTGTTCAATATATAGGTAAATATGCAAGTAGCAATAGTCAGTGTTCAAGACAGATGGTATGCTCACTTGGATATGGAGAAATGTTAGTAATGGCTAGGCTTTTGGCTGAAGGAAGCTTATCACAAACTCTTTGTCAGTAAAGAAAAAAATGGTAAGAAATATTTGTTATTTGCTAAGCAAATATAGTTTTGGATGTTTCAATATTGTACTCATATGACGTTCGTTATTTGGCAAGGGATGTTAGTAAGCACTTGAGTTGTGCATTTATGGGTATACAATTGTATTGGTGGTAAGTGCATATATGTGCTAGAATATTTTTGGATATTTGCATCTACTGATGCATTAGAATGTTTGAACTTGAAAACCTTAATGGAAAATATACATCCACTTGAGCATTAAGCTTAAAGTGAGTATGGTGCTTGTTATAGATGTAACTGCTCTTTTATTTATATATTCGTGATTACATTTGCAGTTGAAAATGGCTCAGATAATGATTATTGTAAAAATAGCAGAGGGAGTGTATCACTAATCCATTTTGTTATACATTTCATTTACTATATAATTGTAAAAATGGCTCAAATAGTGATTATTAACTATTATACTAGCAGGGCAAGCTTAAGCGCATAGCTGCAGATTTGTGATCCACTAAGGACATAGGTGTATTGTTCTCTGTATACACTAAGGATATAGGTGTATTGTTCTCTTAATACTCGTATGACAAAACCAAAAGTAGTTGCCTGAATTTACTTCTAACGACTTGTTCTGGTCTTTATCTTTATTTCATTTCTTACATAAATTTAAGCCTGAAAACTGTGGACCAATATACTAAGTGCAGTGACATATGTAGTTTTGATGATAGCCAATTCATTTTCAAGTTTGGTGATGGCAGTGGTAACTCCTTGGAGGCATCTTTTGGAAAATTAAGACAGTGCACTCTTGGGTTCACAAGTTTAAGAATCAACATGACATGATAAAGATGAAAAATACTGCCAAATTTTCTTCCTCAGAGAATTCAAGCCTTCTTACAGCTTTGGATGCTAGACTAACTCAACTCCAAGTCCTACATTTTATGCTGGCAATGGAGATGCAATTGGTTCAATTTCTTGCTTCTTTTTGCTCTCTTTGGCACATATTGAAGGAAAGCTAAAGTTAAAGTCAATACTTGTATTAGAACTGTTTAGCTCATGAATCCAAAGATCCTTTGTGGTGATTATATTTGTAGATTGTGATTTATTCTCAAAACTGACCAGTGTTGATTTGTTTTCAAAAATGCTACTTTCAAGATTGTAACCTATAAAGACATATTTACATAACATGGTTTTTTTCCCATCCCACCATGAGTTTATGTAACCTATGAAGACATATTTACATAAAACATGGTTTTTTCCCATCCCACCATAAGTTTCTTACAACTTCATTTACATTACGACTTCATTTACAATTTTGCTTTTGCTAATATTTTCCCCTACAATGTCATCCTTGAAAAAAATAGAAGTTCAATGTTTGTTTTTATTGTCCATATCATTGTTAGAAGTTTAATGGCAATCTAAAGAATTCAACATTTCATACTTTAGCACAAAAATATGTTTTAACACAACAATTTGTCATTTATAGACGAAACATAATAATGAGTATATAAAAAATTACATAATAACGAGAGTATAAGAAAGAAATTGCCAATTTTAATAGGAAACAAAATATGCACCTCATCGATAAAGATGCACAAATTAACTTAAACACTCTACTTTCTTTTCACTTTGTATTTACAAAACATGCCTCCTGTGCATGGAACTAGACAATCACATGTCTAAATGAAACCACCTATATTCACACTATCGTAGTTAACATTACTGTTTTGTCATAAGTTATTTATCATCACATTGCTCACACCATGTGGTTGTTGTGCCTATAAGAATCATAAAAATAACAATTTAAATTGTGAACAAGTCATTAAACAGAATGTCATGATTAATAGTATTATGGAAAAAAGTAAATGCCAATTGCGAGTTGGTCATGTCCATCGAAAATAAAACATCTTCTATATAATTTGTTTGACTTGAATTGGCAAAGACAACCTATCATCAAAAATGTTAAAGAGTATATAATCAAAATACTTAGAATTATTGTTAAAACATTGAATCTTTTTATTAAAAAGAACACATGTACCTAGAGAAACTATTAGACAAATAATATGGTTGGTGAATTTAAAACATATTTAAGTTATCAATACAAATCTCGGTTTCTTACATTTGATTTACATATTGAAAAAGCAAAGAAAAATTAATGAGAAATTAAATAACACATGACTAGTGCAGTTTAAAATACTAATCAAACCTTAATTTGATTGTCTCTTTGATAGGGAATTGTATATTGAGTTGATGTAGTTTGAAAGTTTTCTCTCAAACCCTATCTCATCCAATAAAAAGGAAAAAAAATAATATCATTATATAAGGACATAAAATTCAAGAATATAAAAATTCTTTTAATCAAACCTAAAGATTAGATGGTAATGTTGGTGCTGAGGCTGTGACATTTGTTGGAGCAATTTGAAAAAAAATTTTGTACCCTATCTCAACTATAAAATAGGAAAACAAATTAATATCATTATATAAGGGACATGGAATTCAAGAATTAAAAAATTTACAAATAAAGCCTCAAGATTAAATGTTAATGTTGGTACTGCAATTTTAAGATTTGCTAGAGGCTGAGCTTTTATGGTTGATTTCCTTTTTCTCAAAGCCTTCTCCAAGCCACCCCTCAATCTCTTATCTGAAACAATTTTCTTCTTGATTTTTATGCCTTTAATTCCAATATTGTTTTTTTTCAGGAATTTCAATCCCATTTTGGTTTAAGTGATCTATTATAATACTTGAATATTAAACCATCTCTTCACCTTGAAATCTAACATTGGAGCTAACATTCGAGTGTTGGGCAGTTGATTCATTACTTTGTAGTCTAGCATCCACGATTTCCAATATCGTTAAAATACAATCTTTAACAATTTTGTAAGTCTCTTCACTCTCAAATGCTTTGGTAACCAATTAAACATATAGCCTACATAATTCTTTATATGACATACTTTGACATATCTTGGGATCCAAATTGCTTATGCTGATTCCTAAATTTTTAGCTCCCACAAATCCAAGTTTTGCTTCACTAATATGTACTGACTTGGGATCTCCATAATATTTTTGACAGTAAAAAATTTCAAAATATGAGAACATAAAATTCCAACAAACTTGAATTTTCTACAACTATAATCAACTTTTCCATTTGATGAACCATAAGTAACTGTATGGTAATAACTCTTCTTATGAGGAGTAATTTGATATTTTATTATTGATCCAACCTCCCTAAAACCTTCAATACAACAATTATGAGAACTACTCCACTTAGTTTGAAAGCACTTGAACACCTCAGTAGTATAAACACTTGCTGCATATTTCAAAGTTTCAATTGGATACAATAATAAGGGAATAATTGTACTTAATTTAAAATTAGCCTTTAACTCTTCATATATACGATCTTTAAGCAGTCTTACAAAGTAATCAAAAAAATCCAATAATTTGTGTCGATAGGTGACATACCTCTCGACAACACTATCATGCTCTCACTTCTTTATGTTGTCGTCATGTCTGCACAAAACATTTGTCTTCCATACACTACAGCCCATTTTTCCTTTATCCCAAACATGTGCCTCAACCAATCATTGTCTTCAAGTCTGTATTTGCACAATATCTCATTCCATACATTTACAAAATCCTCCTCTTCTCTAAAATCATATATGCATAAGCTAAAATCTCTAGGAAATTCTTTAGAGTGGGAGAAACACCACTTAAATGGATGGCCACATTTTGATAAATGTGCCAAATACATAAACGATGATGAGTTTTAGGCTATCTTAGTACAAAAGCCTTTGCCATTGCCGCATCTTGGTCTGTAAGAATAGTTTTAGGACTTTTATCACATATAGCTTTCACAAAAGTATCAAATAACCATTCAAATGTGAAGGATGTTTCGTCATATAAAAATGCAACACCAAAGACTATAGTTTGTTTATGGTGATTTACACTTTCAAGTAATGCAAGGGGATGACCTTCATTGTTCTTCCTGTAAGTTATGTCAAAACGAACCACATCATCAAAATTTGAGTAATCTGCTCTCATCTTTGCATCTGACTAGAAAATGTTGGTTATTAAATCATCTTCATTAACTTGGATAGCATAAAAAAATGTAGATTATTAAATTGCATTTTATGAAAATACTCTAGACCACCTCCTATATCTCCTCTTTTTGCTTCTCTCGTTCTTTTAGATAGTAAGTAATTTTTGTACTCATCTGGTAAGAAACCTAAATTTTCTTAACCACCTACTTGCCTAACCATGACATCATGAGATGCCTTTGGTGAGATTTCGACGTCATTTGCCATTTCAATTTGCATTGCTTCAGATAAACTTATCTTTCAGTGAGATCTGTGTAAGTGCGTCTTGTTTGGACTCAAGAGGTAGTGATAATACTCGTCAATAAACTAAACCACAGAGAGTTTTTTGCTTTTTCGACGATTGACTCTTATTTTAGCTTTATAACCAAACCTTGTTCCAGGGCGCTTTGCTCTCACATAAATATCTTGTTTGTCTTTTCCTCGTTTACCTTCAGCACTACAACAAAACATTTTGTTAATGAAGATTCCACATTTATCTTTTTGGTTTCTATTTTTCTTTATCCCAAACCTGACTTCTTTAGCATATGCCAAATAGAATTCTTAAGCATCTTCTTCTGTCTTAAACTCCATTTCAATTTTTGGTATTAATTCTTTGGATACAAATGAGCGGGTAACTCGCAAATCCTAATCACAATTTAAACTCCTAATAGCTATAAGCTCATCTTCACCTTCAGTCCTGCCAACTTCATTACTATCTTAAAAATTTAACTGATGACAAGGCAAAGATACACCCACCGTAGAATTATTCGCTTTGATCCTGGAGCAAAATCCTAAAAAAACCAAATGAAAAAAATTGAAAATTGATACTTCACTTTTATGATATAAAGAAACACTCAGTGTAGAATTCACAATTTAATTAAAAAGCAAAAATGAATCCTTTAACATCAAACAAGTTCTACTTTTGTTATTCCTAGAATGTAACTTAAGAGAAAAGGAGGGGGTCGTCCATACACTACTTCAAAAAGTGCCCGTCGAATCGTAAAATGCTAGCTTGTATTGTAACAAAATTATGCCTATGCGAACCACTTAATCTAAGCCTTTAGTTAATAGCTAGAAAAGCACCTAAGATGCATTTCTAATGTTCAATTGATTTCCTTGATTTGTCCATTGGTCTAAGAGTGATAGGAAGAGCTAAAATTAAATGATGTCCCATTCAGACGAAACAATTGTCTCCAAAATGCACTTGTAAAAGTTGGGTCCTTATGATAAACAATAATAAAACGAGGCTTCCCATAGAGTCGAAAATATTTGTGCTACTCCAACATCAACATAGGGATGAGAAATGGCTATAAAATGTTCATATTTGGATAATCTATCTACCACAACTAAAATGGTAGTTTTTCCTCATGAGCATGGTAACTCTTCAAGAAAATCCATTATTATATGTCCTCCCATATTTGATGTGGTATAGGAAGTGGTTGAAGTAAACCTATTTTGTGAGTTGCTCGACTTTATTTCATTGGCAAGTGTCACAACTTTTGATGAATTCCCTAATATTCTTCTTGATTCCTTTCCAATAAAAATTAGACTTTATGTGATGAAGAGTTATAATGATCCCCTTAAGTGTGCTGCCATGAAATTGATTAATAAAGTCACTAATAACATTAAAGTCTTGCGCCAAATAAATCCTTTCTTTAAAATACAAGATCTCATCTTGATAACTCCAAAGCCCCATAACCTTGCCTCTTCTTACTAGATTAACCAGGCGCTGAAGTGTTGAATTGGTTTGAATCTCCTTGTTAATTAACTCTAACCAACTTTTACATGCTTGAGATATTGGACATAATTCCCCTTCATTTTCTTCAACTGATTCCCTCCTAGATAAAGCATTAGCTACTTTATTCTCCCTCCCCTTGTTGTATTCAATTACAAAATCATGACCTATTAATTTGTAAAGACATTTTTATTGAGCATTTTTTGTAATTTTTTGACTCCTTAGATACTTTAAACTTTGATGATCTATGGAAACTATAAATTGATGCCCAAGTAAGTAAGGCCTTTATTTTTCAACTACCAACACAAGCACTAAAATTTCTTTCTTATAAGTTGAAAGCAAGAGATGTCTTCCTTGAAGTGTATAATTATAGAAAGCAATTAGTCACTCCTAGAGGAAGACGATGCCAATTCCATTTCCTAAGGCGTTGCATTCCGTAATGAATTTTTGAGAAAATTTTGGCAAAGCTAATACTGGAGCTTTCATCATGGTTGTTTTTAAATGTTCAAAAGCTTCTGTAGATTGCTAGCTCCATTTAAAAGAATCCTTCTTTAGCATGTTAGTTAACGACTGAGCTATTTTCCATAATTTTGAATAAATTTATATTAATAGCCTGTCAAATCCAAAAATTCCCATAAAGTTTTTATCATCTGCAACTTGGGCCATATTAATATTGCTTCGAGTTTCTTCGAGTCTATTGCAACTCTTACACTTAAAATTATATGACTAAGGTGCTTGACCTCCTTGTGGCCAACTTGGCATTTTTCTAACTTCACAAATAGTTGGTTAGACAAAAAAAATTGAAAAAACAATATTCAAATGTTATAGATGTCTTCACCCCAAATTTTTCTGTAAATTAAAATATTATAAAAAACTAAGACAAACTTTCCGAAATGCTTTTGAAATACCTCATTCATGAGAGCTTAGAACAAGGATGGGGCATTTTTTACCTAGAAAGGCAATATTGAAAATTCGTAATACCCTTGATGAGTCTAGAAAGTAATTTTCTCAATATCATTATAGTGCACTCAAATTTGATAATATCCCAAACAAAAGTCCAACTTGGTGAAATATTGTGCACTGTACAACTTATCTAAGAGCTTGTCAACAACTGGTATTAGGAATTCATCTCAAATAGTCACTTTATATAAAGATTTATAGTCTATGCACATTCTTCATGAGCCATTTTTTTTTCACTATAATAACTGGGGAAGAATAAGGATTATTGTTGGGTCTAATTATTCTCTAGGAGAGCATTTCAGTGACTAGTTTTTCTATTTTGGCTTTGGTGGAAGGGGTATCTATATGGTTTAACTGAAATAGGAACTTGGCTAGGATATAAAGGGATTTTATGATCATGCACACATATAGGAGGTAGGCCCTTTAGTTCTTTCAATACTTCTTTAAGTTCAACCAAAAGAGATTGAATTTAGGTTAGTATTTTTGGTGATGATGGTTGGATTTTTGAATATTTGGTCGTATAAGGTTGTAACAAAAGCCATTCCTTCCTTTTTTGTGACCTGGAGCATTTGAATATTGCTAACCATTATGTATTCTGGGGTAGAAAATCCTTGCAAAATTGTATCATTGCCTCCTGTATTGAACCTCTTCTACATTTTAGAAAAATCTCAAACTTTAAGCCCTAGTGTCCTCAACCACTAAGTCCCTAAAACAACATCATAACCTTCAAGCGGCAATAAGTATAGATCACAAATTATAATAGTTCCCTTCTCTCCTAAGGTCACCATCACTGAGAATTTTCCTTTAGCAACAGGTTGCAAGCCCACCATCCTTGCTATTTTTTCATTAATGAAATTGTAAGTACTTCTTGAATCTACAAGAATGAAGATTTCTCTGCCCTTTAAATTTCTTTTGACTCGCATCATTTCTAGAATGTGGGTGCCCATAATTGCATGTAAAGAAATTTCTAAAGTCTCTTCACTATCATCCTCCATCTCTAGGTCTCCCTCATTATCTTCTAGGCATGCTTGAATCAGGAACATCTTCTTACAACAATGGCTTGGGCTAAATTTTTCATTGCATTTGAAACAAAGTCCCCTTTTTCTTCTTTCATTTAGCTCTTCCGTTAACATTTTTTTAACTTCCACCATAGAAACATTAGCATATGCAGGACTCCTAAATAGGTTGTTAGGTTTTTGAGCATATTAATTTTTCTAATAGGAATTTTCCTTTGCCTTGTATAAACGAGCCAGACCAGTTGTCGACGTTAATATGAGAGGGTGACTTGCTTGAACATCTGTATGAATAGGGTCCCTCAATCCACTGATGAAACAACTTGCTTGATGAGTCTATAGAAGGGGTTTAGCTTTTACTAAAAGCTTCTCAAAAAATGATTTGATATTCTTGTACTGTTGTCTTTTGCTATAACTTAGTGAGCTCTCCAAAAAAATCAAATAACTGATTGGGGCCAAACCTTGTGTGCATATCTATCTTAAAATCCTCCTATGATATGATTGGCATGTCCTGTTTAAACAAGTGAACCCAAAGTTGAGCATCTCCTTCTAAGTGGTAAGATGCCAATGGAACCCGCTCTCTTTTCGGAATGTCATGAATTTCAAAGAATTGTTAGGCCCTACATATTTAGCACTTTAGATTATCTCCACCTTCATAATGAGGGAAATCTAGCTTTAATGTTTTAGGGACAAAGTTACTAACAGCAGCCCTATGACTAGTAGCTCTAGTACACCTATTTTGATTGAGTGTGGATGATTGATTAACAAACTCTTTGTTAGTTTGGTTTCCCATTTGATCCATGCGCACAGATAATTGATTCAACATCTCCATCTAAACCAATGAAATTGATTCCACAACTTTCTCCACTTACTCCATCCTTTAGTCCATTGCCAGGCTCTGATACTCCTTTGGTATGTTCTGACTAGTTGAAGGCCTGTCCTTCCTTATTATGATAGTGGTAAAGACAATAAAATGAAATTTTGGTTGCTTTGAAGGAACTAAAAAACCTCCACATGAGATCAATTTTCAAAGAATAAATCAGGATCCTCTTCCTTCCATTTATAGCCTTTAAATAGGCTTTATTACATTGAGAATCATAATTGAAAACTAAAAAATAGGAGTAAACTAATTTGAATTATTCAAAATAATAGCTAAACTTTATCTACTCTTGAAAGTAGCAACAGTAAAATAAGAACGAAGATTAAAAAAATCTGAACCATTTCAATATTCCCAATAAGAGCATGTGACACATTATGTGCCAAGTATCGATTATTTCTAATGATATATTTGATTAACTTTGGAAATATAATTATCACTAATAGTATAATAGACTTTCTTTATTCATTGATTTGATTAAATTTGAAAATATAATTATCATATCCTAAAGTATAATGGACATTCTTTATTTATACGCTGAAGTAATAGGTTTAGTCTTAGAATTTCACAAACTCTTGGTTAGGGAATATTTCGTGATTTGACATACAAGTAGAATGTTACTTATGGTCTTTACAGAAGAATTGATCGGTCTCAATTCATTTGGTTTCACATTTTTTCTTTTTTCAGTTTTTCATTTTTGATTTTTATCTAAAAATGTTTAATTGATGAAAAAAGAATTAATTTTTTTAGCTATTATGAAACATTTATTTATCAAGTACTGATTATTAATAAAACATTATTTATAAATCATTTTCACGTATCATTGAATATTTATTTTGTAGTTCATTTTATTGAATCTCAAGCTATAATAAAATAAATAATTAAATTACATTAAACTAATATGAATACAGTTGGTATGTGTTCTAGGTATGCTAGCCAAGATACATAAGCCCTTTCTCTCTGTGGGCACAAAATCTCAAGGCTTGCCTCTTAGGAACCTTACACCTCCAATCTCTCCCTATTTTAACAACCTCAAATAGGATCTATGGTCTAAAACTTTCTGATACATAAGATCCTCATAAAGAGGCAAGTGTAGAGCATACTTGTCTTTCTATATGATCGAGACTACATTGTTAAAGAATCAGGATTTTAGGAAAGTGAGAACTTAGAGAGAATCTATAGAAAGAATCCACACAAACTTCTATTAAAACTCAATACAACTTACTCTCCTTATAACGAAAGAGAATCCTTGCTTTCATAGACAAAACAAGGGAATAAAACAAATAACTTTAGGGCAAAGATTCCCTAGGTACAATCATTCTCACAACTTTAAAAAAGGAAATAGTAAAATGTAGGAAACACATGATATTCTTAAGGGATAAGAAAGAAGATAAGGTGGTCCCCAAAGATTCTTTTACACACATAATAACATTTTAGAAAAGACACATAATTATATAGACAACTAAGATAAGGGTCCCATAGTGAGGAGTGGAATCTTAGTCATTACTTATGTCAAATTGGTTCTTGCCATAAATGGAGATTGGAAGGAGAAGCTCGTTCACTTGAGTTGTCAATGTCAAAATGAGCTCTATAGGTCCTTTGTCTTTTACTAGGGCTGGGATAATTTGTACAGAATCTTTGTAGGAATTCATTGAGTTCTTCTTTATTAGGGATAAAAATGTCATCATTGGGGTCTTAGGCTTCCAGGAAGAAGGAAGTTAGAGGTTGTGAAGATCCTGCAATGTCAGAGGCATCTTAGACTGGTGTCACATTATCAAATTCAAAATAGACAAGGTTATTTGGGCCTAGTATATCTAGTTTTGGCACTTTAAGTACTTCAAGAACAAATTCTCCTAGATAGGGTCCAAGAGAAGTAAAGATGATAGGTGTATACTAAGGAAAATAGTTGATATCCTTAAGAAAACTTATAAAGGATTTAAAGACATTTTCCTTATACCTTGCTAGTAGAGTGACATGTGATGGAAAAAGACTATGTTGTTTGAATAGATTTTATTAGTATGTGATGTGAGATATGGACGATAAAGAATAAAGAAACATTGTCCATATTGTTTCTTTAAAGGCGTTTCCTACAATCGATATTGTTTAATAACTACGAAAAGTTATTTTCTCCATTGTTCCAGTGGTTGATACTACTCAAGGAAAGTCCATAACAAAGAACTTTCATTATCTCAGTCACAGATATATTGGTAGACTTGTAAAGGGGGTATAGTGATAGCGTAGGTGTAAAGGGCAAAGAATGCCCTGAGATATCATAATGCGCTCTCAGAAAGTGGACCATTAAGAAATAAAACATTGCAGTATGGGGCTCTGAGGTTAAACAAAGAGCTGTTACAAGATGAGTTGGTCTGGCTGAGGAAGAGGTGTAGGTAATGGAATAGGCTCATTCAGGCAATAGATGCAACTTATGAAATGGTAGTGGGTTCACTAGCAATTGGAGGAAAGAACTTCTTTGTTCTTATAGTAGTGGGTAAGTCAGCCATGGAAAGGAGGAGAGAGACAAGGTTCAAGGTAGTGATCAAATTGAAAGGAAGAGATAGGAAATCAATTAGGATGTTACCTTTGGTAAGGTGAATGGTGAATTTATAGCGTGAAATCTTTTTGGTGAGAGTAGCATTCCAATGCTAGAGAATGCGTTATCCTTTGTTAGGAATCTTTAAGGCTGAAGGATGTTGACAGTATTACTTTAGATGTTGTATGGCTCTAGTTTGCTCTGTTCCCCATGGTGGTGGGTTCTTCTATGGCAGCTTTGATAGAGACGATGTATAATTAACTATGTGAGGGATGAAATCCTTGATACAATTAAAAATTCCAAGGAATTACTGTATCTGTTTGAATGTGAGATTGTATCAAGAAAATGCAGTAGTTTACTGGCAATATGTGGTCTACGTTGATAGAATCCATTGTGAAAATGCATACCCAAAAATTCTATTTGGATTGTCCCGATATGACTCTTCTTTGTTGAGAGCATAATCTCATATTGTTTCGTAAAATTCAAGAAGGTTTAGAGTAAAGCTTGATGCTCTTAATGGGTTTTTTAGTATAGCAAGATGACATCAATGTAGATTAAATTACTGTGGAGAATGGGCTCAAAGGTCTTCGTCATAACCTGTTGAAATAGTGAAGGGGCAACCTTGAGTCCAAATGGCATAATAGTCCGTTGGTACTGGGAATTTGGAACATAAAAGGCTGTCTTGTACCTGTCTTGAGGCAATTCCAAGTTGCCAAAATCTTGCTTTAAGATCAAACTTGGAAAAGATGATAGCTTCATTTAAAAATAACACCTGCGTATTAATCTTCGACATTAGAAATTTATCATCCTGTAGAAAAACATTTAAAGGTCTTTCGTCAATGACTAACCTCTGTTTTCCTCATTTATGTTCATATCTTTTATTGATATAAAAAAACCTGACAAGCCCAATCATATTTAGTGGGCTCAATGAGTCCTTGCTGAAAAAGGATAGTACACTCTTCTTATGCTAGTTTCAGATCATCAGGATTCATACCTGGATGAGTAGCCTTAGTGGGATTGACATCTTCGTTCTTCTTAAAAGGAAGACGAATGAAGAAATCAGAAATCTTCCATAAAGGATTGGAATGAGAAAACTGTGCATGAGACTGAGGACAATAATTTAATAATTGATCTCTCAAGGCTTTATACAGTGGTGGTACTTGAGTAAGCTCAAATATATTCCTGATGTCAGTTTAATAACTGAAGTTGGCACGACATCTTATTCCTGTGGCTAGAATTTATAGTGAAGATGCTTGAAAATAGACATCTATTCCAATAAGAATATCTGGGCCAGATAGATTACTTCCAAGAACCTGGGTCCACACTACACAATCAGGGAAGAAAAAACCCCTATTTTCCTTTTGGCAATAAGACTAATCTTGAAAGTATTTCCAGTAGGAGCAGTGAAATACTCATCATAGGAACTTTATGCTTCAGAAGGTAAAATGTTGGGCTTCATAATGGTTCTACTTGATCCAGTATCCATATACCCAAGAGCTTTAACAAGTCGATCATACTTATCTTGGAACAGTATCTGGATGTGCACATAGGGACGAGGAATAGGCTTGGGGCACGGTTGTTGCTGCTATAACATATAGAGCATGTCATCTCTCGAAATGGAAATATCAGAGGAGTCATCATCCTCATCAAAGATGTCAATAAACTTTGTGTCTTTATCGTCATTGAATTATTCTTTTATGAGATCTTCAATGCTTCTATTATCATCATGGATGGGTGTGATAGCTTTAATGGAATCCAAGAGTTTAATATCTCTTCTTGTCTTACAAGGACATTGATGAACAAAATGACCTTATTTGCCACAGAGAAAACAATGGTCTAGTGGTTTTCCTTGAGGATTTCTCCTTTTGAAGAAGCAGACAAATCATTGGTGTTTCTTTCTTCTGAAGGGCTTGTACCCTTCCTTAGGAGACATATGAGATTTATGGAACTTCTTATAGGAGAACTTTTGGCGATGACGTTTCTTCTTTGTATAGCAATCACAATCATTTTTCTCCTTACACTTAATTGTCAGATATAGCTTTTTGCACATTTTTTAACAGAGGATCGTCTTTAATCATGTTCTTGAAGAACATCTGTTGGTCACATAGCTTATCAAAGAGAAGCTAAAGTGAGCTGGTAGATTTTCTCGATAGATATATTCTTCATATCTCATCGAATTGTAACAATAGTCCTTTGTAACTCAGGTTGTAATTCTTTTGAAAGAGAGGACGTGAATGTGTAATAGAGAGTAACATCATCGAAACCACTGAGTAGATAATAACATTTCGTCATATGCTGGAAATGCTTTTATAAATTTTTTCTATCTAAAGAATAACACCTCATCTCAAAGTATTCTTGTCAGACTTATTTATCTATAAGCTAAAAGTCACCAATGATTTCTTTATGAATTACTCCAAGAAGTAATCTAAGAGATGTAACTTGTCCGAACTGAAGTTTGCGATATTCATCAAAGACTTTTCCACCATTATAGTAATGTACCAGTAAAATGAGAAGTAAACTCAAACAAAATATCCTTTAAAGGATGATTCGGTCGAGTCATTTGCAAATCAATCTAAGCACCGAATTCATGGAGACGCTCTCTCCATTTTCTAGGTGGAAGATCATCGAATGTAAACCAGGGACCTTAAGTAGGTTTGGTTAGTGGAGCTGGTGGTGGTGATCTAAAAGGTTTAGTTCTTGTGGACTCAGCTTCACTTATTTTAGGCTCAACTTTTATAGGTTGAGGCATGGTCATCATGACTTCAGCAAGATTCGTCAAGTCAACAAATTGTGTAGATTCATCTGAAGATGATTAAAATACTTCAGATGGTTCTGCTATTACAGATGATTGCTCAAAGAAGCTAGAATGCTCAAAGGAGCATTCTTCATCAGATATCTCAAAAATATTTGTTGGTGCAAGAGTTGCTAAGATATTATGCTCAGAGGAGCATTCGTCATCAGAGATGATGGGAACAGATACTGATGCAAGAGTTGCTATGAAATCTATCTGAGAAGCTTTGTCTTTCCCAATAGATGTAGGAGGTTGAGGCTTTGGTGGAGAAAAAGGATTTGTAAGGGTTTATTACATAGATTAGCTGGTTTAGTATATGAATCTGCAGGTTTAGTGTATAAAGGTAATGGTTCAACAGGCTTTTCAGGTTTAGGCTTTGATTTGGTCGATTTGGGCTTAGTGGTGGTAGGATAGATATATTGCCTGATCAAAGGATAGTTGAACTTAAATACGTTTTCATAGTCAACTTCTTCACGGAATGAAGGTGGAGAATAGATTGGTGGGATAGGAAAGGTTAGCGAAGGATAGATCAATTGGTTAACTGGAAAGGATGTAGGATATGCTTCATAAACAGTCTTAGATTGTTCTTTTCACATGTCAGCTTCCATTTTTTGAAGAATATATGTCACCTTTCTGAGTTCACTATAAGGAAAATGTAGTTTAGCGATGAATATTACCGACGAAAAACCTAAACATTCCGTCGGCAATCCAAGTTAGCAACAAAATTTACCGATGGTGTAACGCCCCATTACTAAGGCGTCATAGAAATGGTCGTAGGTAATAATTTTTGACGAATAACAAAATTTTTATTGGTAAATGTACCGACGAATAATTTATGTAACCATTGGTAAATATACTGATGGTTGTTTGTGCAATTAACCGTCGGTAAATTTCCGACAGTTATAATTTTGTCCGCCAGTAGATTTACAGATAGAATTGGTTATTTTGTTGGTACATTTATAACAACATTACCGACGGTTATATTTTTTTCGTCGGTGAGTATCCCAATGGTGCTTTTACGATAAATCCTGTCAGTAAATTTGATGACGGAATTGGTTATTATGTCTGTTACTTAATCTCAATATTATCGACGATTTGTTGTTTTCCATTGGTATTTAGAATTGATTTTATCGACACAATTTTATTTTTTGTTGGTAAATTAATAAAAAATTTTAAAAAATATCCCGTCATTAAATTTTATTTGATGATCTTATGATTGATGCATAACTTAAACAGTTATGAATTATCTGGGCACAATATTTTGATTTGTTTATACATTTAATTTGTTTAAACAGAAATTTGATTGATGATATAAAGTTAAAATTATCTTAATTGATAATAAAAACATTAAATTGTACATAATAAATATTTGTAATTCAAATGAAATGACTACAAGTACACTATTGATTTGGTGACTATGGATGCTTTGATTGCTGTGATGAGGTGCTACCCTCCCCTTCATCTCATCCATCTCATTACGGAGCTAAGCTATGTACTCCATCGACTATTACAACTGAGTTGCCAATGTCTGCACTTTGCTCCAAAGCTCTTGGACTTCATTGGTTGTGGACCGCCAACTAGATGCTGCTGTACTAGACGTCGAGGATTACAAATAACATGTGTTCGCAAATGAACCTAAGCTAAATATCCTTCCACGATGGTCCCTACCATCCACTGTATGAAGATAGGTTTAAGTCTCATCAACATCTTCAGATTGATGAGACTGTCGTTGAATGTTTTCTTGTATTTGGTCCTATCAAAAGGCAATTTTTATAATAGTAAGTGATAATTATTAAGCATTCATATTAAACCATAAATTTCACATACATTTAGTTCTCTACATCGGGTGTTGACGAATGTCACATCGTTATGTTTCTTAGTGTGAGTATGCAAAAAGAGCTGACAGGGTGTAGGCCTCATGCCCCGACACTTTTCCTGCATAAGAATAAAATGTTATAAGTGAACTAGAATTTATAAAAATTTTGGTAGAGTTTCCTCTATTTTTATGATTTTTATCCCCTATTGAACAAGGAAAATAACTCAACAACACAGCCATATATGGCACCAGACATTTATAACATTATCATTCTCCATAATACACATATTTTCATTCCAAAA
>JANIIA010000002.1:18218087-18240411 GCA_027478495.1 Erythroxylum alaternifolium
AGCACTCCATTATCTTAGGTTATGTGTCGGAATGACCCACGGGCGTTCCGGTACGTACTCTAGGGTAATGGGGGGTTCTTAATCTAGGATTTATCATCCAAAACAACAGAGAGATCAATGTAGACATAGTTCACCATATTAGATCAGGGTGGCTTAAATATAAAAGTGCATGAGGAGTTTTAAGTGACAAGAAGATGCCATTCAAACTTAAACTCAAGCTCAAAGGTAAATTCTATTCTTTACCAATTAGGTTAGCCATTTCTATAGGGCGGAGTGTTGGCCTATCAAACAGGGTGCATAATCAAAATTTAATGATAGCGGAGATGAGGATGCTTTATTAGAATTGTAATCTTGCTAAAAGAGATAAAGTTATTAATATAATAGTAAGAGACAAATTAAAGGTGACTAATATTGACAAAAAATTAAGAGAGATAAGATTTAGGTGGTTCTGACATGTTAAGAGTAGACATCCTAATGCTCTAGTGAGAAGATGCCAGAAGATTATACTTAGGGACTATAAGAGGAAAAAAGGAAGGCTTAAGAAGAACTAAGGGGAGGTGATCAAGAATGGTATAGCTCTGTTAGGTCTTACCAAGGACGTGATCCTCAATAAAAAACTTTAGCGTAGTATGATATACGTAAATGATCTCACATAAAGAGGTCTGTCTCTTTCTCATATGTCTTTCTCACATAGAGATCTCACATATGTCTTGTATTTAGCCTAAACATTTAATATGTAATACTATCCTCTTAGTTATTTAGCCTAAAAGTTTTCTTACTTAGCCTAAGCATTTTCTTTTAATAGCTTGTATGTTCTATTATTTACGTATCTTCTTTCTTGTTTATGTATTTATTTACTTATTTTATCTTTTATTTTTATTCTTTAGATTGTTTTATATTTATATATTTATTTTATTACTTGTTTCTATATTTTCATTTGTATGTATGTATGTATGTATTGGTATTATTATCTTTTATATATTTTTATTATTACTTATTATTTATGTATCTTTATTATTTTTTCTTTTTTTATTTGTACATTATTTATTTATCTATTTATTTAGAGCACACACACATATATTCTTCTTTTTCCTCTTGTGGCTTCATCAAAAGTAGCCTCTCTATTAATTAGGAGTAAGGCTGCATACTTTTAGACCTCCCAAGACTCCGCTTATTAGCAAGACTTATACTGGCATGTTGTTGTTGTTATTGTTAATAGGTTTTACTGCTACATGCATACCATATGACATATTGAGGTCTATTTGAATTTTTTAAAAATTAAAATTATTAACAATTTGTAATTAGTTTAATTTTTTATGTTAATTTATTACTCCAACTTCCGCTTCTTTTTATCTCACACTAGTTTCTTGCTAGAAAGAAACAAAGAAGTTGGAACTAAAGCACTAGAACTATATCATTGTCAACTAAATTGCAATTAGAAAAGTCACGAGGTGAGACAAAATACAAGCATTATGGTTGTTCATAATAGTGAAACTAATGGTAGAATATTCATAAAGTTAAGATACTTGTTGACAAAAAAGTGTACAACAGATTGATGGTGCAAAGAAACATATACAGTTGAATAAGCATTGTTGAGTTGTGTGTTATGATATTTTGGGCGTTATTTGTAATCGAACATCTTTGATTATTTGAGGAAGATTATTATGATGAGTATTCTACCTTATGTGAGACTCTTTGAAGATGAGGTTTATTTGCAATAAAAATCCTCGCCATTATAAGATTTAATTGAAATCAAATCACCATAATTTGACTAAGATAAGATATAGAGTTTTGATGACTTTTGGACTCTTATTTGACAGTCTATTTTGGGGATAATGACTATCTAAGGTAGCTGAATTTTTTAAGATTCTTTTGACCATTATAGCTGGGATTGTGGCTGCAATTTATGTGATATGTGGGCTATAGTGTTATGTTTTTTTAGGTGAATTAACAATAGGTAGTGTGTGACTTAGAAACTGAAATTTTTAGGGCTATAATTAATGATATTTTGCAACTGATTTTATGATATAATTATCCAACTTGGCAGCTGCGTTTTTGAGAGACCATCGTTAAGCTGTTTTGTTGTGGAGTGTGTGAATTTTTTGCATAACTGAGCCGATATTATTTTAAGGAAAACTTGTAGAAAAATTGTTTCATTGTGTAGCTACGTTTCTTTGTATTTTTTCTACGTTTTTTGGGTTTTGGTGTGACCATTCTAGACAGTCGTTGTTGCTGTATTTTTGTGTGAAAAACTTCTAGCTGTCCTGGTGTTTTTGTAGTCCTTTATGTATGACGTTTCGGTGAAGAAATGTTTATTGATTTGAGACATTTTGTGACTATTGTGCGTGAAATTTTTAATGACAATATTGAAGCCTCATAATAGATCTTTCGATGGACAATTTCTTCTTTCATTGATAAAGCGACATATTTAGGGGAGTTTCTTTTTATCTCAAGTATTGTCTTTGTTTATGTTGGTTATTATTTAATCACTAGAATTGTTTATTTTGTATCGTTATCATTAAACATTGTTGAGAAAATCCTCTGTTGAGGTTAGTACAAGGCGATCATACTATTGGATGTGAAATACTTTTACGGGTTGTGAGGATGAGGGATAGTATTAAGGGTTGAGTGTTGTCGGCTCAGTAAAGCTTTGTATAAAAACTATTGTCGTTAGTGAAAGTATTAAGCTAGGTAAGGGTCCCACAGACGTAAGCAAGATGTGCCGAACTGTGTTACCAAATCTCGAATGTTGATCTGTTTAATTTCGTATTTATTTTTCCATTTTTGTTTATCCTAAAAAATTAATAGTTGCTCATACAATTGCTTTATATCTAGTAACCGACAAATACAGTTACAAGTAACTAGGGCAGGACCAAGTTTTTGGGAAGCTACGTCCTTCAGGATTTTGAAACATCATTCCAATCACTTTCTTTTTTAAGTTTCATTTGTAATCTTCACAATCAATTAATAGCCTGTCCATTCTCAATGCCTAAACCATAAAATACACGAGCGTACTTCTACAAGAGTTGCTAAAGACATTATCCTTAAATTCCATACATGTATATTCTGCTTCTTACCCTTTTTCAACTTATTCTTTTGCTTTTCATATGTAGATTTTCATATGGAACCAAGTGTTTTGATGTATTTAATGAGGCCTAGAATAATCTCGTCACCACAAATATCAAGTATTAGATTTCTTTTTATGTGAAGATATAATAAATGTGAAGGACCCATTTCAACAAAATGGAACAGCTGCTAGCTAGAGATGTTTACATGTAAATATAGATTTAATAATCTTTAGAAATGTTTACATGTAAATATAAATTTACTAATCCTTAGGCATATCATATATCAACTATTAGGCTATCAAATATTATTAAATGCTTTCTTCTTCTTCTTTTGATTTTCTAAATGTACTTTTCTAGATTAGCTACATTTGGCAATATGGTACTCTTGTTGATGCTACATTAGAATTACTTTAATTGTGATGGTTATTAACTAATATGGGTGTCACACATTCTTTTTCCATTATGCTTCATTGTTTACAATACAAGTGTTACACAAGTTTCTCGTAATGACATTTTTCATGAATGGTTATGCAAGCAACGACAAGAGAAGGTCCAAATTTTACAGATGTTTGGTTCTTTTCCATGGAGCAATAGTGCGCTAAAATTGAAACACATTTTTGCTTGTCCTTTTCTTGTTAGGTAAACTGTTTTCATATTAGTCGTTATTTTGATCATATACCCAACACTTAAGGACAAAAACTTCATCTATTTCCTAGTATTCATTTTATTAAACTATTGTAAGATATGCCTGACTTGAGTCTTTTTATGTTAATGCTTTTGTAAATAGAACTGACTAAGTCGTTTGCGAAAGATGTTTCTAAATCTCCACTTCAAGGGGAAGTTTTTAGATATTTGCGTCTAGTGATTTGGAATAATTCCTTTCATTCTCAATTCTTAATTCTACATGAGTAAGTATGTTGAAATAGTTAGAACTAATTGGCAGGAGTCATGCATCATATTTGCTTCTCACTGGAGCTTTCGTCTTGATCTTGTTGTCTATTTTGCTTTTATTAGTTTATGCTCTACAACCAATCGATTGATTGCAGTTTAGTGACAAAATAATTAATAAAAGCATTTTTTATCTTTATATATTAATTACATTTGATGTTTTAATACTAAAGGTAAAATCCTTAGAATAATTATTGTGCAATTAAAATTATGATATTCAATTTGCATTCATATATTATTCCTAAATATTACTAGTAGTAGTTTTATCAAGATAAGATAGTGATGAAAATGTAAAACTGGCATACATTATATTTCTTTCTTATGAAGAAAGTAATTGATCTCATAAATTAAAGTAAAGAGATATTTAAACTAATGTGTGGGTTCTTATTAGAGAATAAGTTCACTGAATTGACCTGACTACAAAAATCCCAAATGGAATATTACTTATGTGTATGTGGATTTTATCATAATGATGGTTATATAATTGATCCTTAGACTTGAGATTTCCAAGATATCTCGTGTGGGAATTACTATGTTTTGATGCTACTTATAAATTGTCTTAGGATAATTCAGTTAGTAATACTTGGATGTAGTATGAATCATATGGTGATAGATAAGTAAGTCAATAAAAAATTCTTCACTCTAAAGTAATTAGAGAGAATATTTTACTGTTTTTGATTAGTAGTTATTTATGGAATTCTTTGACCAAAGCGAATTGACATTTGAAAAGGCGTTTTCAAGTATTAATTATAAATCAATTACTAATTAGTAAGAATGAACATAATTGGACGAAAGAGTAGACATTACATCCATACTCTATCCAATTGGAACATTGGATAACGAAAGAATTAAATTATACATTATAAACATGCATGGATAGGTTAAGGCAAACCATTTTGACATTCCTGATATTTGAGTGGTCATGACATATTGCTAGGTGTCAATCTTGATCCATGATTATAAATTATTTAATTAGAGAATTAAAGATAAATTAAAATGAGTTTTGATTTATTTGATTCTAATTGTGAATTAGAATTAGAATTTATAATCATGGTCAATATATTATAAGCCTAATAGGTCATAAATTAAAGAGCAACTTGTTAAGGAAAAACAAATTTTAATTAGGTTGGTCTTAATTATAAAGTTTGAGAAATTTTAGGGATCAAATGTAAGATATTTGATTTTATTAAAATTTAATTAAATATAATTAGAGTATGACTTTAATTATAATTAAGGAATTTAATTTTAAAAAAATTTTTAAAATACCTTATTGCTTTTTCTATAAATAGGAGTAATCATCAGGGAGCTAGCACTCCTGTTCAATTCCTCTTAATAGATGAGAAGTTACTCTGTAGATACCGTTAAAGGCTGGACAAGTGAACACATCAAAAAGCTTTCATAGGATTTCAATAGGAAAAACGAATTAGGTATGATTTCTTATGTTACGATTCGTGTTTTATTATTCAAGTTAATCAATTATCAAGAGTCAAATGGAAGCTGTAAAAATTGTTTTTTCCTCTATATCCGTGATTTGATCACTGTTGGTTTCCATCAACTTTAACGTTGGCATGGTGATAAAAACTCTTTACTCGTGAAAGAACTGTAAGGGTGTACTAGTTTCGTAAACTCTTCGATTTACGACAATCGTTTCTAGCATAATCAAAAACCAGAAGAATTAAAATGCAACAAAAATAAATCAACACTAATATTTGTTAATGCAGTTCGGCACAACTTGTCTACATCTGTAGGGCTCACACCTAACTTAATACTTTCATCAAAGGACAACGATAGTTTTACACAAGGCTTTAATAAGCCGAAACTACTTAACCCTTGATACTACCACTCATCCTCATTACTCGTAAAAGTGATTCACACTCAATAACACGACCAACTCATATTAACCTCAATAAAGGATTTTTTTCAACAATCTTTTAAAGCAACAATAATGAATAAATCACTCAAGTGATTAAACAAACAATTCAACACTCAAGAAGACACTTAAGAAAGAGACAAAGAATAACTTTCTTCATAGCCAAGAAATTATGCACAGCTGAATAGTCACGCAGGTATCATCACTAGATCTACAGTTCTCCTGATTTCCTGAACACTAAACGCATGTGATCTGCCCATTCACCATCGATAAGAACACACCAAAATACAAACAAGATGGCGAGAGTCAATTGGTTAAAAGATGGCGAAAGATGTTCTAAGTTTTTCTTTAACTCTATTCTAACTAGAAGAAATGTTAATAGAATCAGTTCCCTTAAATTGCAAAATGGAGAGGAAATTTCCCAACAGAAAGACCTTTTAAAGAAAGCAGAGAGATTATTTAAGAGTTTCTATGGCTCTTCTCGAACGCAAGTAAATTACGTCCCTCTTAGCTCCTTTATTCATAACAAGTTATCCCAGCTACAAGCAGCAACACTCAATAAACCAGTAGAAGAGAAGGAAATAGAAGAGGTTGTGTTTCAAATGCATGCTAATAAATCTCCTGGACCTGATGGTTTTAATGGATATTTCTTTCAAAAGACATGGCAGGAAACTGGTCCTATGATTAAAAGAGCAATTTTAGAATTCTTCTCTAGGGGGTTCTACTAAAGGAGACTAATAAAACTCATATTTGTTTGATCCCCAAGTCCACTTGTTCTTCTTCATTGGATGAATATAAGCCTATTGCATGCACCAACTTCCTTTATAAGGTTATTTCAAAGATCTTAACAAACAGGCTGAAACTAGTCTTGGATTCTTTGATCTCTAATAACCAAAGTGCTTTTCTACATGGTAGAAGAATTAGGGATAACGTTTCTATAGTCTAAGAACTGATGAAAGGGTATCAAAGGAAGAACAACCCTCCTAATTGTATCATTAAAGTGGATTTCAAGAAAGCTTTTGATCATATGGAATGGGATTTTATCCTTAAGATCTTACGACTTTTGGGTTTCCCTAATGAGTTTATTAGATGGGTTGAGGCTTGTATCACCACTCCCACGTACTCTATTCTTATTAACGGTACACCTACTGATATCTTGAAGAGTGTAAGAGGTTTGAGGTAAGGAGAGCCTATCTCCCCTTATCTATTCACCATATGCATGGAAGTCCTAAGCCAGTTGATCCAATAGAAGGTGGTTAAAAGTAAGCAATACATAAATGCAAGAGGGTAGGGCTAATCAATCTATGTTTTGCGGATGATCTGTTGCTATTTTCTAAGGCCCATGGGAAGTTTATTGAATTTCTCATATCGACACTGTCTATTTTCAAAGACCTTTCAGGTTTGGAGATTAATCTTATAAAGAGTCACTACATCGTAGCTGCTAGTGTTCCTATGATGGAAAACACTATATCTGCAATCACAGGGATGAGAAGGAAGCCAACTCCTTTGACTTATATGGGGTTACCAATTACCACAAAAAGAATCCAATTTACTGAATGCTTTCGCTTGGTAGAAAAAACACAGAGAAGATTGGGTATGTGGTTAAATAAGGTTCTCTCTTTTGGTGGGAGGCTATAGCTCATTAAATCGATTCGGAATTCCTTTTATGTTTGCTGGTCCTCAAACATATCAGTAGCTAAAGGTGTCATCAAAACCATTGATAAGCTTTTCAGAAGATTTCTATAGGGAAACCTACACTTAAACAATCACTTTGCTAAGGTTAAATGGTTAAAAGTTTGCAAAAGAAAAGAAGAGGGGGGGGGGGATTAGGATTGTTTCCTATTACCTCTTTTAATAAATCAGCATTGATAAAGAATCTGTGGAATATTCTATTGGAAAAGAAGTCTCTATAGATTCAATGGTTTCATAGTTATATCCTGAAAGGAGCTAGTCTTTGGTCTATACCAATAAAACCTTCATTCTTTTGGCCCTTGATCCAACTATTGAAGTTAAGATCTATCTTAGAATCTTTGGTGTATTTTAGGGTGGGAAACCGTGAAAAGGCCTATTTATGGTATCAGAATTAGTTAGGTAAAAGCCCTATTATTAGATATCCCCAAGCTCTTCAGCTTTGGAATGAATTTCCTATGAACATTAAAGTTAACTCCATCTTACTAAGGGCTTAATGGAACATTCCTTTGGATTTGCAGTATCTCACCCCTAACTATCGACCAAACCTAGATAAGGAGGACATATTCCAATATCTCAATTTGCCTCCAAACACCTTCAACATTGCTAGATTTAGGAAGTGACAAAATTAGAACAACCCAAGGCAGATATGGTCTCTTATCATTTGGCATAAGTCAATCAGGCCTAGCTACTCTATTTTATTATGGCTCACTATGCTTAATAAGTTAAGCACAATGGGTAGAATGCACTTCATAACTACCGATGTTATCTGTGTTCTATGTGAGATAGAGGAAGAATTTAGGAAGCACCTATTCTTTCACTGTCCCTTTTCCTAGTTTATATAGGAGAAGATACAGGAGTTATGTCTAATTTCTAATGCAGGCTCAACTTTTACAGAAGCACTCGAATGGGCCTTAAAGCTGAACCATAGTTCCAGGGACAATAAACATATTTATATTATATCATTCGCCTCCTCCATCAAGGAGATATGGCGAGAGAGGAACTACAGACGATTTCAAAACAAAGCTCGGTCCAAAAGAGGTACTATACTTATTAATAGGTGGAATCAGATAACAATTGTTATATTCTACCATGTTGGAAAGAGTAAACCCTAGTCTAGAATCCTCATGGAGAATTAGTTAAATAACATACGGAAAGGGATTCTTTGATAAACAATGGATCGTAAATTGGAAAGAAAATACCTAGAAAGTGGATTCCTTCCCCTCCAGATATGTCTGTTGACTTTGATCACTATGAACATACTGCTGACCCAAGTCTTGGATGAAGCTTAAGAGATGATCACAAAACGTTCTTTGATGTTGGACCCAGAGGACGCTAGTCAACCAATCCTAATTTGGTTGGGCGTAATGAATGGGGGAAGACGCGATATGCATATGCCCTATTTCGATCAAATGATACGTTTTGCTTGTGATCTTCATTACATTGTTGTTCGGAAATGCCGCCATTTGTAGCTTGTTTTTATCTCTTGGCTAAATGCTGTCGTTGATTTGTATGGACTGATGTACTCATTCTATTTACTTAATACAATTCTTTAACATTTTTATAAAAAAATATAGACCAAGAGGCACTTACAAGTCTTCCTCAATTCAGCCCACAACAAAATGAATTAGATATCAGTTTCACCTTTGACGCATTGACTTACCATAACCACCAAAATTGGAGCATTAACAAGTGACTCACATGTGTATGTAGCAGAAGCCAGATCACACACAACCCATCGATTAAACGCATAGCTAAAACCTTCACTAAGTCAATGACGTTTCAAATGCAGGAGCTAGGTCACGCATACAGCAACACACCTTCGGCTATCTTCAATTTTCTTCACACCTGATAATATCACACGTAAGCCTCCCTTAATGTAGTAAAATATTCAAATAAAAAATAGCACGCTTTTCCTCTTTCATTCACCATCAACACTCATTAGAAAACCTGACAAAATCACTCACGTGTATATTGTTAAAAACAGAGTCACCCATGCAGTGATACAAAGACGTAGAAATCTTTATGCAACCTCCACGCCACCTTCACGGACTTAATCTTGCATTATCCATATCTAAAAAATAAACGTGATCTATACCAATGTTCATTCAAGATAGATTTTTGTTTGTACAATGATTCTTATCCAAGAATTCACTTGAAGTAAGACTTCTTGATTTATATTTTTAATCATTATCTTAAATACCCAATAATCAAAAATGCCAAAATTAAATAATAAGGCATAATAAATATCCTAACGCTCTCCCCCTTTTTGACAATTTTGTCACAAATAAGAAACTTCCGTTAAATCACATAATCGAATATATATAAGTATTGACGTGACAATACTCCCCCTCAATCCAAGGTCTACGCATAGATAAAAATAGCTAACATTCACAAGTACAAAATAAGTACAGAACCATAAAAATTCAAGTCATCTCCCCCTTTGGGACAAAGGATGCCAAAAAGAAAAATCAAGGAGCATCGGAGGATCGAAGAACCTGCTGCTTTAGCTGACAAAGTGCATCAAGACCCCCAAAAAATACCTTCAATCCTCTCAATTTTAGTGAACAAAGCTGCATAAGGAATGATAGAGGAGGTTCCTGAGGTGTCTAAAGGACTAAGTATAGTGTACGACAAATCTACAACTCGTGATTGCTTGAAAATTCTAGTCGATATGTTCATTAAGGAGATTGGTTCAAGTGTACTTGTCTCCAACCGAGGAACACCATTTGCATATAAAAATTGAGAAATTAAGCAAGGAAAGTAAAGTAGAGAATGTGACTTACCTCCAATAGCCAATATAGCCCCAAATTGAAGTTCACCCCGGTACCGATAGCATAAAGCAGCTTATCCTATGCTAGATAAATGAAGACAACATGTGTATTAGGCATCCAGTTAGCTAAAACTAACTTATAAAGCACAAAATACTTTTGGGTCAACATGGACGAGCGTAGCCCCAAACTAGATGGCCAAGCAGATAACTTTCCTCTGATTAAAACCGTAGCTATAGGATCATAAGAAACGGTCCAGTTATCATCATAAATCTAATCCCCAATTAGATTATCAAAACATATGAAGATATTCAGTCTATCAACATTAAAATGTATCACCATACCCCGAACATATACCAATTTATAACTCACAGCAGTCTCAATTAATAAGTCACTAGGAAGATTGCATTTGAATTCTTTTACCAATTCAATATCATAATGTTCAAGAAGTAATGCGGCTTACAGTAATGTTCTCTCAGATGATAAAACATCCATTCGGTAATGCTAAAATTCATCTAAGTTAATAGGGTGATCCAAAACTAACCCAATGTCAGCGAATGTCTCCCATTTGTGCTCATCTTCGGGTGAATAAAATTTGAATGAAACTGCAATGTCTACTGTCATATGAGTAGATGGAACTCACTATTTCATTTGCTTTTGAGTGACTGAAGGAGGAGTAGTCGGTGGAGCAACAACAGTAGGAATCTCGTCTGAATTAGAAGATGAGCCTTCAATCATTAAATGCAATACTCGTATGGCATCATCACTTTCTAGTGGATAATCCCGAACCAAAGTGGTGTCGGAAATTTCAATGGGAGTAGTTGAGGACGAACCAGGCCCAAAAACTTTCCTCTTAGGTGTTGGGTTCAGCAGCAAACTGTTGGAACGATGAGTGGGAGCAACAGTCAGTTTTTTAACAACCAAAGAGAGGGATTTGTCTTTGTTCTTGCCCATTTTGTTAAAGAAATGTAGAAACTCACACAAATTCAACAAATGATGTTAATGGTGAGTGAAATAGAGCAGTACCTTAGAGAGAAATCCAAGTTGCAAAGATGGAACCCACACGGTTGTAAGGAGAGGGGTCTTTGATTGTGTCCCAAAAATCCCACACAGATGCTAAATCCACGATGGAGAAGTCTTCAATGCAGTCAATTTGTTACTTAGGTGCTTGAAGGTCGACAGAGATGAGGAGGGGATAAGGGGTGCTAGCAGTAGCAAAGAGAAAAACTTAGGCTTTTTTAATCCCTCTGAAGGAAAATTCATCGTTTCGTTTTTTTACTTTTCATTTTTCATTTAAAAAAAAGAAATAATGCATAAATAATGTAAAACACAAAGTCCTAAAACCCCTCGAAGAAGTTCAAACCTGACTACGTTAAGAGGTTTCGTAAAGATGTTTGTCAATTACTTTTCCGTAGACACATATGAGAGGGTGGCTACTTTGTTCTCCACAAGCTCTCAAATAAAATGATACTTCAAATCAATATGCTTCATCTGTGAATGTTGAACTGGATTTTTCGAGATATCTATAACACTCTTATTATCACATAGGATTGTTAGTACATCCTGATCAATTCCATAATCTTCCAACATTTGTTTCATTAAAAGAAGTTGTGAACAACAAGTTCCTACAATAATATATTCTACTTCTGTGGTTGACAATGAAATTGAATTTTGCTTTTTATTGTACCCAGAAAGATTGTTACCAAGGAAAAAGCAACCTCTTGAAGTGCTTTTTCTATCGTTTAGATTTCCAGCCCAATCTGCATCACTATTCCCAGCTAGGTAGGACATAGTGTCACATGTATACCAAATTCCAAATTCAGATGTACCATTTATGTACCTAATGATCCTCTTTACTCTGTCAAGTGTGTATATTTTGGACTAGCTTGATAGCAAGCACATACTCCGACATTGTAGCATATATCTGGTCTACTTGCTGTTAAATACAATAGGCTCCCAATAATGCTTCGATAAAGTCTGAAATCAACACTTTTTTCATTATGATCTTTACTTAACTTCGTAGAAACACTCATAGATGTTCTCGCATGTCTAGCATTCTTAAGTCCAAACTTCTTTATTAAGTTCTTCGCATATTTCGTTTGAGACACCAAGATACCTTCTTTCACTTGTTTAATTTGCAAACCCAAAAAGAAGTTCAACTCACCTACCATATTTATTTCAAATTCATGCGTCATTAATTGAACAAAGTCATCTACCATCTTAGGATGAGTGGACCCAAATACAATATCATCAATATAAATCTTAGCAATCATCAATTCAACTCTTTTTTTCTTTATAAATAGAATTTTGTCAACACTACCTCGTTCATAGTGTTTCTTAATGAGATATTGTGTGAGTCTTTCGTACCAAGCATTTAGTGCTTATTAAAGTGCCTTCTTCAACTTAAACACATGATCTGCATGAATTGAATCAATAAATCCTTTCGGTTGTTCAACATATAACTCTTCCTGTATAAACCCATTCAAAAAAGCACTCTTCACGTCCATCTGATAAAGCTTGAAGCCCTTTACACATGCTATACCCAACAACAGTCTAATAGACTCAGGTCGTGCTATTGGTGCAAAGGTTTTGTCGCAGTATATTCCTTCAATCTGAAAATGTCCTTGAGCCACTAACCTTGCTTTATTTCTAGTTACGTTGTCCTTTTCATCTGTTTTATTGTGAAAGACCCATTTTGTTCCAATCACATTCACATTCGATGGTCTTGGCACTAATTCCCATACATCATTTCATGCAAATTAAGTCAATTCTTCTTACATAGTTGTTGTTCAGAACTCATCTTGTAGAGTTTCTTTAACATTTTTAGGCTCGACTGAAGAGGTGCAACATAAATATCTTGCAAGTTCTTAGTAATCAACTCTTTTTCTTTCTCTTACTTTTCTTCTTTCGCTGACATCACCAGTAACATTTTCTACTAGATGAATTCTTCTGATTTATGATGGCGGATCCCGGTTTAATTCAGTTTCTCTCTAAGTTTTGAGTATTTAAGGGGACTATTTCTGCATCAAGTGTCTTGGAATATCCCTCATTTGAAGTAACTACCAATTCTTCAGTTTGCGCAGTTACTTCCTCAACAGCAACTAACTGTAGATCTAGGCAATTTTTGGTTGTAGTGTCGATGCTTGTTTGAGCTGGTTCACAAGACCGATTTTGCATGTTTTCTTCTACCCTTGAGATTCATCATCTATCACCACATTTACATATTCTAACACTTTCTTATTTCTTTGATTAAATACTTGATATGCTTTGCTGTGAGTTGAATAACCAATGAAGATCCCTTTATCACTTTTGCTTTGAATTTTTTGAGTTGTTCCCGATCTCTAAGAATGTAGCATCTATTGCCAAACACATGAAATTAACTCACATCTGGTTTCTTTTCTTTACAAATTTCATAAGATATCTTGCTCAAGATGTTTCTAAGATAAACTTCGTTACATATGTAGCATGCTATGTTGAATGCTTTGGCCCAAAATAGCGTAGAGATCTTTCTACCATTCAACATGGATCTGACCATTTCTTGAAGAGTTCTATTTTTCCTTTTAGCAACTCTATTTTGCTGTGGATTTTTTGGTGCTAAAAATTCTTGTATGATGCGATATTCATCATAAAACTTACATTCTCAAATTCCCTTCTATGATCTGATCGAATTCTCAACACTGCCATATTTTTCACATTCATAACCTGCATATATAAACTTTTAAAGGCCTTGACAACATCTAATTTTTCTTTTAAAAATGATACCCAAGTGTATCGAGAATAGTCATCAACACAAGTTAAAAAGTATCCAATCCCACTAATGTTATTATATTGTGTTGGACCAATCAAATCTATATGAATTAACTCAAGTACATGTGAGGAAGAAACATATCTAACCTTTTTATGTGACGCTCTAATTTGCTTACCCATTTGACATGCACTACACAACGATTTGTCTTCTTTGTTCATTGAGGGTAATCCTTTCACCGCTTCCAAATTCTTCAACTTGCTAATGAGCTTGTAGTTGATGTGTTCAAGCTTTTGATGCCATAGCTCTAGATTATTATCGTAAGAGGCTAAATTGCAAGTATTGGTGACTTGTAGCATATAGCAATTGTCTGCTGATCGTTTGCCACTCACAATGCATTCTCTTTTCTTAGTTAGCACTCTGCATTCATCATTTGTAAATTTAACCAATAAACCAACATCAAAAAGTTAGATTATACTTACCAATTTGGTTTTTAATCCATCAACATGGAGTACGTTTTTGAGATGTGGCAATCTATCCACGTTTAATGTCCCTCTACCAATCACCGAAGCCTTCTTTCCATCTCCAAATGTTACATGTCCATCCATACAACCTTGATAATTGGATAAGTAACTCTTCTCTCATTTCATATGGCGTGAACATCCACTATTAAAATACCAACCATTCTGTAAAGTTGCCTTCATAGATTTAAGAGCTATGAGAGCGTACAATTGACTCTTTTTAACCAAAGTGTGCTACGAAGCTATGGACTGTTGCTGGAAATTATGCGAGGAATAAATACTCCTTCGATTTTGGGTTCTTTGAAATAGCATCTGTAGTAACTTGTAACACTTTGGTCTTATGTGTCCGATAACTCCGCAAATATGACACGTAGGGATAAATATCTGATTTTTCCTTAAAATTTCTTCTTAGACAGATCTGGACGCATTAATTTTCTCATCATTCTCCTTAGAACATTCATCTTTATAGCCAATGCCTTGAAGATCCCCTTTTATCTTACCGATTTCCAATAATTTTTCTAACTTTTTCATGCCACCATTTAACATCCTTAGTCCCCTTTCGGTACTGACCAATTTTAGTTTTGCTTCATCAAGTTTAGCTAGTTTCGACATCAGTTTCTTCTCTAAGCCATGAATAATGTTCTTCATAGAAAAGTTTTCTTCATTCAACTTTTCATTTTTTAACATGTTTGCACCGATTTTGCATACATTAATTCGTAAGCTTTGTAATTATTCTTCTTTTCATCATCTGAGCCATTATTATCACTATGATAATCTGAGATCGACCTTTGAGCTGATTTGTCTGCATTTTTCTTAAAAGTTTTGGATTTGCTCACTTTTTCATCATTAGTTACTGTTAAACAGGCAACTGGACTTTTGTTGCACAAAGCAACCAACGCAATATTGTTCACAATATCTTCACTACCATACTTATTTTCGTATTCATTCTCGCACCAAATGCTCATAAAGGATTTCCCTTTTCTCTTCTTCAAAGTATTAGCACATCCACTTGTACATATCCGAAGCCTTGACACTCATGACATTGAATTCTCTTTGATTTTCTTTCACCCTTTTGAGTTTTGACTTGTTATTTGAAGTAGTTGTTCGATGAACTCCCACTATTTTGCCTAAATTCGGGTCTGTCCTTTTTTACTCTTTTCAGCCACTTACTTAAATTTTGTGTTAACAAAACCAGATCCTCGTTCTCGTCAGATTCATCTGTTATATCATTTATGCCCTTTCAAATTTCAACTTGTAATGACAATCCTTTGCTCTTTTCTTATTTGCTCCTTAGCGAATTCATTTTAAAATTGGTAACAATCCCAATTACCTTCTCTAACAACAAGTTGTTAATGTCCTGAGCCTCCTTGATTATTGTAATTTTCATAATAAATCTTAGAGGTAGTGATCTCAACGTTTTCTTTACCAATTTCAGGTTCGAGTATTTCTTCCCAAGATGATGTGCTTGATTTGCTATATCGTGCAATCTCTCATGGAAATCTCCAATTGTCTCATTATCGTCCATCCTCAGTTCTTTAAACCTCACAGCTAACATCTAAAGTTTTGAGGCTATCACAGATTTTGATCCCTCATATATAGTCTGCAAAGTATCCCCTGCTTCTTTAGTCGATTCACAGGCTGATTTCATTGAGAAATGACCTTTATCCACAACACTAAAAATGGCATGCATGACTTGAGAATTTCCAAAGGCTCTCTATTCTTCAACTCTTGTCGATTTAGATGGGTCTTTTAGTACTACTTCTCCCTTGTCATCAATTATCATTGGATTTATCCAGCCATGTAGCACTGAATTCTATGCCTTTATTCCCTGTGCCTGAATCAAAACTCTCATATGTGCTTTCCATACAGGATAATTAGAACCATCTAACAGCGGTGGCCTAGTAATTGATGCACCTTCTCTTGTAGCCATGTTTGCGAAACATGAATCTGCACCAACTTACTGTACTAAGTTCTGATTAGGTGACCTCTCTCTGATATCAATTAAAAGAACTTTAGGGGTGTATTAGTTTCGCAAACTCTTCGATTTACAACAATCATTTCTAGCACAATAAAAAATTAGAAGAATTAAAATGCAAAAAAAATAAATCAATAATAATATTTGTTAACGTAGTTCAGCACATCTTGCCTACGTCTGCGGGCCCTCACCTAGCTTAATACTTTCATCAAAGGACAATGATAGTTTTACACAAAGCTTTAATAAGCAGACACCACTTAACCCTTGACATTACCACTTGTTCTTACTACCCGTGAAAGTGATTTATATCCAATAATATGATCGACTTGTATTAACCTCAACAGAGGATTTTTCTCAACAATATTTTAAAGCAAGAACAATGAATAAATCACTCAAGTGATTAAACAAACAATTCAACACTCAAGAAGACACTTGATAAAGATACAAAGAACAACTTTCTTCACAGCCAAGAAATAATGCACAACTGAATAGTCATGTAGGTATCATCACTAGATCTGCAGTTCTCTTGATTTTCTGAACACTAAATCCATATGATCTGCTCATTCACCATCGATAAGAACACACCAAAACATAGACCAAAAGACACTTACAACTCTTCCTCAATTCAGCCCACAACAAAACGAATTACATATCAGGTTCACCTTTGACGCATTCACTTACTGTAACCACCAAAACTGAAGCATTACCAAGTGACTCACGTATGTATGTGAGCAGAAGCCAGATCACGCACAACCCATCAATTAAACGCCCAGCCAAAACCTTCTCCAAGTCAATGATGTTTCAAGTGCAGGAGCTAGGTCACGTATACAGCAACACACCTTCGACTATCTTCAATTTTCTTCACACCTGGTAACATCACACGCAAGCCTCCCTCAATGCAGTAAAATATTCAAATAAAAAACAACAAACTTTCCTCTTCCATTCACCATCAACACTCACTAGAAAAACCTCATAAAATCACTCACGTGTATATTGCTAAGAACAGAGTCACCCAAGCGATGATACAAAGACGTAGAAATCTTCACGTACAAGATAGACTTCTATTTGTGCAACAACTCTTATCCAAGAATCCACTTCAAGTAAGACTTTTTGATTTATATTTTTAATCATTATCTTGAATACACAATAATAAAAATGACAAAATTAAATAATAAGACATAATAAATATCCTAACAACTTGTTTCAGAGGTGCTTAGTTAAGCTTCCCTATTAGAGACACTCATGGATTTCTATATATTTAATGTTGCCAAATGGTTAAGTTATCATTTAATAGATGTTAATTTGAAGAAATGTGTAGATGCTGAGATGTCTCTCTTGCCTTTCAAAACAGTGGAGAGGAAGGTCCTTAAGTGCACATTCCAATCTCGAATAAGGTGAGAACACATGTATCTCTAAGTCTAAATGCCACTCCAAGACTCTTTCTGCGAAGATATGGGATGCCTACATGGCTTGAAATTAACTGCTACTTTGGTTTTGATCTATTCTTTACAGGCTTCGAAAGACCCGTCATTACTGGAGATATTGCAGCCTAAAATTCTTTTGATGATTGCATTAATTATATTATATTTCTTTTTCTTTCCCTCTCCTAAGGGAAAAAATCACGAATGCACTCCACATAAATTGATCTGCTCCTTGAAAATGATGTAAGTATAAACATAATCACAATAATTCTTTAGCCCATATTTGAAATTTCTATGCTTACATCAAAATATAAAATATAAAGTACATAACTTGATCTATAAGTGTAATTGACAAACCCTTCTAAAAGATTGAATCTGAAGAAAAATGTTTCTCTTCTCTTTCCCTCAATAATTATGCTGCTGGACGGTGAAAACAAACAGAGGTGTATATGGGTGAGAGAGAGGACTAATTTCAAACTAAATAAAGATATCTCTAAATTGTTACCATCAAACAATATGTTTAAAATAAAATCTTATCTTAATTAATTAATTAATGTGTATTAGTTTCGCCAACTCTTCGATTTATGAAAATCATTTCTGACACAATAAAAAAATAGAAGAATTAAAATGTAACAAAAATAAATCAACACTAATATTTGTTCCTACAGTTTAGCACACCTTGTCTATGTTTGCGAGGCTCTCACCCAGCTTAATACTTTTATTAAAGGAAAATGATAGTTTTACATAAGGCTTTAATAAGCCGACACCACTTAACCCTTGACACTACCACTTGTCCTCACTAACCGTGAAAGTGATTCACACCCAATAACAAGATCGACTCGTGTTAGCCTCAACTGAGGATTTTTCTCAACAATCTTTTAAAGCAAGAACAATGAATAAATCACTTAAGTGATTAAACAAACAATTCAAAAAGACACTTGAGAAAGAGATAAAGAACAACTTTCTTCACAACCAAAAAATTATGCACAACTGAATAGTCATGCAGGTATCATCACTAGATCTTCAATTCTCCTGATTTTCTAAACACTAAACCCATGTGATCTCCCCATTCAACATCGATAAGAACACAACAAAACACAGACCAAAAGACACTTACAAGTCTTCCTCAATTCAACCCACAACAAAACGAATTAGATATTAGGTTCACCTTTGACGCATTCACTTATCATAACCACTAAAACTGAAGCATTACCAAGTGACTCGCGTGTGTATATAGTAGAAGCCAGATCTCGCACAACCCATCAATTAAATGCCTAGCCAAAACCTTCACCAAGTTAATGACGCTTCAAGTGCAGGAGTTGGGTCACGCATACAACAACAAATCTTTAGCTATCTTCAATTTTCTTCACATCTGGTAACATCACACTCAAGCCTCCCTCAATGCGGTAAAATACTCAGACAAAAACAACACACTTTTTCTCTTCCATTCACCATCAACACTCACTAGAAAAACCTCAAAAAATCACTCACATGTATATTGCTAAAAACAGAGTCACCCATGCGATGATACAAAGACGTAGAAATCTTCATGCAACCTCCACGCCACCTTCACGCACTCAATCTTGTATTATCCATATCTCAAAAATAAATGTGATCCACACCAATCTTCATTCAAGATATACTTCTATTTGTGCAATAACTCGTATCCAATAATCCACTTCAAGTAAGACTTCTTGATTTATATTTTTTGTCATTATCTTGAATACCCAATAATAAAAAATGTCAAAATTAAATAATAAGATATAATAAATATCCTAACAACTTGTTTCGGAGGTGCTTAGTTGAGCTTCCCTATTAGAGAAACTCATGGATTTCTATATATTTAATGATGCCAAATGGTTAAATTATCGTTTAATAGATGTTAATTTGAAGAAATGTGTAGATGCTGAGATGTCTCTTTTGCCTTTCAAGCCAGTGAAGAGGAAGGTCCTTGAGTGTTCATTCCAATCTAGAATAAGGTGAGAACACATGTATCTCCAAGGCCGACCCTGGGCATGGACAGGGCGGGCACCCGGCTAGGGCCCATCCTTATAAATGATAAAATATGGCCTATTTTTATTTTTATAAAAAATTAAATAAAACAAAATATGGCCTAATCTTGACTTCATAAAAAACAACAAAAATGGTCTATATTTTGTTTATTTTTATTCTTTGTAAGAATTCAAAAATAGGCAAAAATAACAATTTTTTTACTTTATCCGGGGCCTATATAAAATATCAGGAACGACCATGTATATCTCTAAGGCTAAATGCCACTCAAATACTCCTTCTATGAAGATATGGGCTGCCTACATGGCTTGAAATTAACTGCTACTTTGGTTTTGATCTATTCCTTGCAGGCTTCGAAAGACTCGTCATTTACTAGAGATATTGCAGCCTAAAATTCTTCTGGTAATTGCATTATATTATATTTCTTTTGCTTTCCCTCTTCCGAGGGAAAAAAATCTTGAATGCACTCCACATAAATAAATGACACATGTATCTATCCCTAACCAGAAAAGAAAGTATTAGATGAGAGAAAGATCCAGGATTCTTTCAATCCTTTATATGAATTTTTTTAACAGTTTTCAGGGGATTTCAAGGAGTAGATCAATTGTTCAAGCTCCACTTCATATTCTTTTTCGGTTCTCTATTTTACTGAAAATGATGTAAGCATAATTTATTGCATAAACATAATCACAATAATTCTTTAGCCCATATTTAACAATTCTATGCTTCATCAAAATATAAAATATAAAGAACATATCTTGATCCATAATTATAATTTTGATTGAGACAAATCCTTCCAAAAGATTAAATACGAACAAACTTGCTTCTCTTTTCTTTCTCTCAATAATTCTGTTTTTTGATGGTAAAAATAAACAGAGGTGTACTTGGGCGAGAGAGAAGAGCAATTTCAAATTAAATAAAGATATCTTTAAACCGTTAACATCAAACGATATGTTTAAAATAAAATCATATCTTAATTAATCAATATCATCTGATTTCATCAAATTAATCAATCATAATTTAGCATTTACTATTATTAAAATTATAATTATTTAAAGAGTCACGTATTAAATATATATAGGTTTTACAAATGATACCATAAATGTACCGAGGATGAAAGAGAGCTTTGATATGGAGACTGAGACAGAGTTGGCTACCCCGTTTGCATGGAAAAGGTTGAAACAGGATGACCTAAATATCGTGAGGCTAGAAGGTCAACTATATATCAGTCAAGGCAAACACAAGTCGCTCTTGGAAAACAAATTGGCAAGCACAGTGCATTGTAAGTCACTCGTGAATTGGGCTATGCCAGATCTGGAGAGGCTCCTTCTTGTTGTTGTGTTGTCAAACATGGGTATTAATGCATCTATAGATAAGCCGGCGAGTGATGCTGAGGTGGAATGTACTGGTGTTGTACAAGTCCAAGATCCAACCAATGCAAAGATAGAATTTCACTCAACAAAGATTATTGTCTCTGCTCCTGATGTGAATTTAGCTAAACTTATTTCTTAAGCTGTTACTAGTATTTTGGATGAGGTGGAGAAGAAGGAGGGCTTGAGCTTATTAACCATTATTAATCACTTGGTTCTTTGACATGAGTGCAAAATGAATTTGCTGGCAGTTAGCTTAGTGCTTGCCCTGCTGTAAATGTTGCAGCTGAATTGAAGATCATCTGAGCCAAATTGAACTTGTTTTATTGCATATATATGATCGACAGCTAGTCAGAGATGACCTCGTGTCATGTTTATGCACTTGTAGATAGTTTGCTCAAAATGCCACGAAAAAGTCTTCGCAATCTTCTTATGCACCGGTACACTTCTTTATCAATGTTATGATGATAAGGTATGTCTAAAATCTTATATTTAGAATGCGTTTGGATATGAAGTATAGTAGAGATAAGTACTTATTCACCACAGTTTTTAAACACAGTCACATATTTAGATTTGTGGGCGGCTAACTAGAGATTAGAGGAAAGTGCGGTGCTACCGTATAAGTCGATAAATAGAAAGAGGGTCGCGATAAGAGAGTGCTTCTACAATAGAAATTATACTTTCCATTAATAACCTTCTGATAATTATTATTTTCTATTATACCCTCAACTAAGATAAATATTTTATTTATATGAGTAATAATATATTTTATCAAATATTTTATTTACTAAATTTATTTTATTTATATTTTATTATTTTAATTTAATAATTTAATATTTATAATTTGAATTTATATAAATAATAATATATTTTTATGAAATATTTAATTTACTAAATTTATTTAATTTATATTTTCTTATTTTAATTTAATATTTT
>JANIIA010000002.1:18283894-18294283 GCA_027478495.1 Erythroxylum alaternifolium
TCTTAGAATTCTGGCAACTCTAAGAAAGCTAAAGTCAGATGGAGTGAGGTGACTATTCCTAAGAAGCAAGGAGGATTAGGGTTCACTCATAGTTTTCTATTACAAAAAGTTCTTCTTTGCAAAAGGATTTAGAGATTTTTTGAAGACAAAAGTGTCATTTGGTTAAAATGGCTACTTGAAACTTATCTCAGAAATGAAAGTTTCTAGTAGCTACCAATTTTTAGGGAGTATTGTTGGTTATTCTTACAAATGTTGAACATGAGGCTGGTAATATACCTATAGCCTGACCGTTACTTCAAAAACGACATCATTTTTGAAGTTCTTCTAAAAAATATATGATAGGTTGGGCCACCGGGCAGTTAGCCAGTGGTTGGGCTGGGCCATAGGTCGACCCATCTCAACCCGTCGGGCACAAGTCACCATGGCCCAGGTCAAGCCGGGCTAGGTAAGGAGTAGCTTGGGCACGGTCCGACCCATTAACATCTCTAAAAGATGGTTCTGGACATTTTACAAGTAAATCTTGCTATAAAGCCTTACAGCAAGAAGGTGAAAATGTCCCTTGGTTTAATCTTTTATGGAAGCACTCTCTGAATCAAAAGGTCTCAATATTCACCTGGTTGATTATTAAGAATAGGATTCGTATTAAGAAGAGATGGTTTGGATCTTATGACCCTATTAGTGTGCTATACAAAAAGATGAAGAGGATAGAGAACATCTATTTTTTCAATGTAGATACTCAAAAGCAGTATGGAGTAGAATTTTACATCTACTTTCTGATAGTGTCCCACTTATGACTGGTTTATCCATTCTGAATTGGATCATTCATATTGCTAACCAAAAGAGGCAAGATGCACCAATGTACAACTGCCTTCACAACAACTTTTTCTGCATATAGAAGGAAATAAACAAAAGAATATATAGGAATGAGGAAGTAAACAAGTACTACTTAGCTACAAACATCATCAATTGGATTAGAGCCATTGTGACAGCTAAATTTGATCAACATTCTCTATCTACAACAAAGAATACTTGATGGAATGTGCAACACCTATTATTATATTTCATTTGCTATTGTAACTTAATTTATTTGTGAACTCATTGTAATGTGGAGTTAGCTTTGCTATAGATAATACAAACCCCTTATTCAATTTTCAACAAAAAATGTCAATGCTTGATTCTCAAAATGAAGTATAAGTCTTGTAATAATTGCAAGTGCATTTCCCTTAAAGGAAACTGAGTAATGCAGAAATGATGATGAGATTATTTTGTATTTGTTTGTTTGATTCCTAGCCATTTTTGTTAAAATACAGTAAGTATTGTTTGATTAGATCTTCTTGTTTGAACTTAGAAACTTAACATTTTGTTCCATACAATGTTCTACAGCATGAGGCTAAATAGCCTCTTTAAATCCTAAAACACAGGTCCCATCAAAATTTGAATATGCAAAGCATATTTGTCACTGATCAAACTTTATCCATCAATCTATCAGTTTTTTCTACATCAAGTAATACGAGGACGATAATAGATTTTGGAGCTACCTTGGCATAACTCCCAGAAGTGGTTCATAACTCTTTTGTGAGTGTTGTAAGTCAAAATGTACCATTTTTGTGTGTTTTAATTAACATAATTCAAATAGTATTATAGACAAAATTTGTGACAAATTAGAATATATATATACCTGTGTGATTTTATGGTATATATCATGGGAATCTGATAGGAGCAAACAGGGTTTCCTAATAAACACAACACATAGCAAAATCCTCCCCAGTTTTCTAGAATATATTAGGAGCGTCAAAGTAAGATTAATCCATCAACCAACGGAAGATAAAATAAGCAACAAAAGACACAAAACGTAAACAAAGGAGCACCAATGATTTTTACATAAAAACCCCTCCAATAGGAAGAGGAAAAACCACGGGACTCTTAAGTCCAACTCCAAAACTCCATTATCACCAATCAAAAGTAGAGTACAATATTTAGCAAGTACACAATTAAGATATAACCTTTAACAATCAACGAAAGCACCAAATCCCAAAACAAATAACAAAGTCAGTGAAAAACTTCATCAAAATAGCAGCAGTCTTAAGAAATTTTATTACTAAACATTTAACCGTCAAAATCCAATCTTCACCATTCAAAATGTAGATTAAGATATACCCTCAGTTAAAACTTTAGGCCGATCAGACAATGTTTTGACCTCTGATCATGTATTTGATTACAACTGGTTTGTGCTAAATCTTGCTAAAAAATTCCTGCAAAAATTTTGCCCATTTTTGTCACCCAAAAACCAACGAAAATTACCTCTTAACAGTACTTAGATAGCTAGGGTAAATCCCTAATGGGCCTTAAGACATTACCCATGAGTCTTGGACTTTTTCTATATAAGTTCGGAGCCCAAAAAACCTAACAAATCCCCCCTCCTGATTATATGGACGAACTTGCAATCCTGACAAGTGAGCAACATATTTAAAACTTCCATCTTGACATTGACTTAGTCAACATATCAGTGCCAGTATCATCTATATGTACCTTCTCATCCAACAAATCATGTATCCAATGATACCTCACATTAATATGTTTAGACTTGGAATGAAAAGTTGAATGTTTTCCAAGATGAATCACACTTTGACTATCATAAAGCAACACATACCTCTCTTAGGAGTAACCAAGTTCCCTTAGAAACTTCTTTAACTACAGTAACTCCTTGCATGCTTCAATAGCTGCAATATACTCTTCTTCAGTTGTTGACAGTAAAACACATTGTTTCAACATAGATTGCCATGAAATAGCTCCCCCTGTAAAGATAATCAAGTAACCAAAAGTAGAACTCATTTTATCAACATCTCCAGTCATATTAGCATTGGCATAACTAATAAGAATTGACTTCCCACCCCCAAAACAATGCTTCAAGTTTGAAGTACTAAGGAGATATCTCAAAATCTACTTCACTGCATTCCAATGTTCTCTCCCAGGTTTTGAGAGAAATTGACTCACGATACCAACCGTATGACCTATATTGGGTCTTGTGCACACCATTACATATATCAGACTACCAACAACAAATGGATAAGGAACCGCCATCTTGTCTTCCTTCTCTTCATCAGTAGAGGGACTCTACTTAATAGTCAACTTCATGTTTGTTTCAAGAGGAGTGCTAACCTTTTTAGCCTTCTCCATCTGAAATCTTTGAAGCTCCTTTTCAATGTACTTCTCTTGTGATAGCCAAAGTTTCATTACTTTTTTGTCCCACAAAATTCTTATACCAAGAATTTGCTTTACTAGTTTCAAATCCTTTATATCAAATGACTTGCTCAATTCTTACTTTAATTTGACGATTCTAGAAGCATTTTGACCAACAATTAGCATGTCATCAATATAAAGTAACAAAATAAAGAAATCATAATGTCCAAACCTTTATACGAACACACAATGATTAGTAGTGGTCTTCTGGTAGCCTTATTGTTGCATAACAGACTCAAACTTCTTATACCACTGTCTCGGAGCTTATTTCAAGCCATATAAGCTCTTCTTTAACTTGAACACATTATCCTCTTTACCTTTCACTCAAAACCGTTCAAGTTGTTCCATGTAAATTTCTTCATCCAAATCAACATAAAGAAAAATAGTATTCACATCTATTTGCTTAATCTTTGAGTCAAGGCTTATAGCTAACCCCAATATAGTACAGATTGAAGACATTTTAACCACTAGTGAAATCTCTCAAAGTCAACTCCTCTCTTTTGACTGAAACCCTAAACAACCAACCTTGCTTTGTATCTTGGTTTCGAGCAACCCTCTTCTTGCTTTAGTTTATAATCCACCTATTATTCAAAGCCCTTTTACCCTTTGGTAACTTCACCAACTCAAAGGTGTTATTATTGTGCAAGGACTTCATCTCATCCTCCATAGCATGAACTTATTGCTGCTTGTCTACACTTTCTATAACTTCTTTAAAGCATTTAGGCTTTCCTCAAGAGCATATACTCATCTGGGGAATACTCGGTAGACTACTATCTAACTCTTGTAGACCTTCTAAGTATGGCTTCTTATAGACCTGTTGTAGCAGGTTGACCATTATTGGCATCATATGTAGGATTATGCAAGTAACCATGGTAATGTTTTCACCTGCAACCAAATTAATACCAACTCTAAAATGAAATATATAGTTAGTGAACAGTTGAGATCGTTCCCATAAGGAATCTAACGGTAAATGTTTCACAAGATGAAAACTAAAACAATTTTGAGAGGGGGGGTTGAACTTAAGTGATTTTTAAAAATTTAAAACATAAAAATTGGAAATAAATGAAAATATTCAGATCTGGAAAATTAATAACGAACCTTGGTTTTGGGTCACCTATGTTATCAAACTAATATGGATAATTGATATAAAATTAAGTCCATTAAAAAATACTCATTGAGTGATGTTCTCTTTTAGGATTAGATTAATAGAAACATATATTCTAAACACTCTTATTAACCAACAACTTAGATACGATCCTAAGTTTGATTAATTAATAGCTTTAAGAACCAAGAGAACCTGTGAGCAAGAAAATGCACATACGATATGTATTTAATCTAGATAAGTATCTTTCTCAGAATTTCCAAACCCTAACGTAAAGAAGGTACTTCTAATTTCCAATTTGCACTAGCAAAACTGAGCGTCAAATCCTACTAATTTGGCTGTAAATTGAATCAATCAATTCCTAGTTATGCACCCTATAGATCAATCAATTCCTAGTTACGCACCCTATAGATCAATCAATTTAATCATAAAAAGCAATATAAAAGTCACTTAATATTCATCAATGAAATAAACTTTATTTAGAAAAACGCACACATACTAGATGATAACGTGATTCCCTTCAACCAAGAAGAAGGATTTAGCTATTTATAACAAAAGAAAAACCCAACAAAAAAGTAGCGAAACACATAGTCTCCATAACTGCACTTTTTAAAGCCAAATTTGAAAACTCCAGGCAAAAAAGACATAAGAGAAAAAGTAGCAAAAAATGTAAAAAAAAAGATGTATCTTAAAGTCGCTTCTCCTCTCTCTTATCATTATCTTATCTGATGCACCTCCCCTACAAATCAGGTAGAAGATCCCCTACCTAAAGACAACAACTTGATTCCCAAAATAAATAAAATCATAGGTGTATTGAATCTGTTTTCAAATTAGATTCTGCAGATAAGCTTTTTCCTTACACGTCCCCAGGCTTCGTCCATTATTTTTCTGCCACCTGAAAATTCAAATTGCCTTTACTTTTCTTGCTTATTTTTTATTCAAATTCTTCTCCCATGTGTTGAAATCATCTAAGAACAACTCTGAAACAAGTTCATTAATTTTAAATAAAAATTTCAACATATTGAAGAAATTTATATCCAAAGTTAGCACAAAAATAACAACTTATCAAGTTCCCCCACATTGATCGTTTGCTCGTCCTCAACAAACTATATTTGATATCAATTGGTCAACAAATCAACTGTCTTTAATCCAAGTCTCACAACAGTAAATAGTACACACTTTAAGAGTCAAACAATTTTGTAATCAATGAATACCCTAGAGTTAATCATTCAAGAAATATAAACAAAGTCAATTTAAGGCAATTATATTTCAAAAACTAGCACATAATTATTACAAACTCTCATGGATTGGATTTCACTCAAATCACTCAAGCGTTTGTTGGTTCAGTATTTCACTCAAATTCTTCTAATGTAAATATTTTACCATATGCTTGCTTTTTCACCAACTTTTCACCACTTGAAATACAAACATGCACAAATCAAAAGCACTTTATTCAAGTTTGTATTGGCTTATAGGTAAAGGTAAGGTTTGACAAATGGAAAAGGACAAAAATCATAAACATTAGCAAAGGACCTAACCACTTGTGGAGACACAAATTAAATCACAAAGGAGTCAACAACGTCATTCCGTAAAGATAGATTACTCCATAACTTGTTTTCCATTGTTGTATTATTATTTTCTTTTTCTTTTTCTTTTCTTTTTTTTTCTTTTTCTTTTTTTTCAATGTACTAATATTTAAAGATAGCACTACAACACACAATTTAAATCTAAATCTCTTCAATTTCCTTTCACCTTTTTCTTTTACTTGCTTTTCATATCTCTCTAAATAAGTTTTACATAAATTATGGTTAGAATGCCTGCTTACATTTATTATGGGTAAAGATATGAGGGGTTTTAGTTATTTGTTGTGGGTTTATCAAGAAAAAGGGTTCAACTCAAAAAGTTTAATAAAGGATATTAAATTAGGTTGGCTTTTTAAGCTAAAGGGTTAAAACAAAGGTAGCCTTTATCGTTTTTGTGCACGCATGTATAAATGTGGTCTCAAGTCGATTCTAAGCAAGTTCTAGAGAAAAATTCACCTTAGAAGATAATAACACGCACATTAAAGAAATACATATTAATATAGATGCTTCAATCTTTTAGGCATAAAAGCTCACAGGTTAATGCAGTTCATCATAATTATACACCCTGTTTAATCATATGATTGCCAGAACTTGACTAAGTGTATACACTTGTATTTCTTAACTAAGTGACATTTATTGTCCTAAAATAAATTTAACTCAGGTTATGTGCACTACTTAAGTCATTAAAAATGGAAGTCTAGAAAGTGCCGAAGTTGGCTAATTAATTGAAAATAAGTCAATAAGCTTTCAAAAAAATTTAACAAAGATTCCTAACTATTGGTTATATGGAACATACCCCACCCCCACACTTAATTGATACATTGTCCCCAATGTAATGACATAAGATAAAAGAAGTAAGAATAGAAAAGAAGAAAGAAAAGAAAGCTTCTCTATTAATTGAGTGCCGAATTCATAGGGTTAGTGGTTGAGGAGGTTGGAATCCTTGATGTGCCCAATATGCCATCAAATTGTGCTCTATTCGGTGCATCTGACATTTAAATCGAGTTAAACAAGCATCTAAATTGGCTTCTAGAGGTTAGCTACTACTCTATGCATTTGTGACAACCTGAATCTTTATGGCTAGACGTGGGTTGGATTTGTGTCTATTTCCATAAGCAAATGACAGGGTTTACCAAAAACTAACCTTTACGGTGACATGCCTATTGGAGTTTTATAAGCAGTTCGATACGCCCACAAGACATCATCCGAACGTAATCTCCAATCTTTTCTGCTCAGATTCACCACTTTTTCCAAAATTTATTTAATTTCCTGATTGGAGACTTCAGCTTGCCCGCTCGTTTGTATACGGTATGCAAATGAAATACGATGTGAAACACCATGTTTCTTCATCAACATTCCAACAATTTTATTGTAGAAATGAGTTCCTTTATCGCTAATCATAACTTGAGGTATTCCATACCTAACAAAACTGTTAGATTTGACAAAATTAACTACAACATTAGCATCATCTGTGTGAGTAGCTTTCGCTTTAATCCACTTTGACACATAATCCACGGTTAGAATGATATAAATCTTACCAAAAGATGAAGAAAAAGGACCCATGAAGTCAATTCCCCATATATCAAAAATTTCATATACTAGGATATTTGTAAGTGGCATTTGATATTTTCGTCCTAGGCTACCTGTGCTTTGGCAACAATCATAAGACTTACAAAACATCTAAGTATCATAAAATAATTTGGGCTAAAATAAACCATATTTAAGAATTCTACAAGCTGTTCGTTTGGGTTTAAAGTGTCCCCCACACACAGATGAATGGCAAAATTTTAATATGGGAGGAATTTCATCATCTGCAACACACCTTTTAATAATTTGATCAACATAAAATTTCCAAAGATGAGCTTCATCCTATATGTAATATTTAGCCCCGCGTTTAATCTTATCCTTTTCAACTCTAGAGAAATCACTAGGTAAGGACTACGTTACCAAAAAATTTACTTTGTCAGCATACCATTGAATTACCTATTGAATTGCAATGAGACTTTCATCTGGAAATTCATATTAGAGAACATCAAATGTATTGGTTGGACTGATCCAGCGGAGATGATCGACCACCAAATTTTCAGCTCCCTTCTTGTCGCTTATTTCTAACTCAAATTCTAGTAGGAATAAGATCCATCAAATCAACCTTAGTTTTGCTTCTTTATTAGTTACCAAATATTTCAAAGGTACATGATCTGAATAAATGATCACTCGTGTACCCCATAGCTAAGATCAAAATTTTTCCAAGCTAAAATTTCTTTCTCTGTCGTAGAATAATTCATTTGAGCATCGTTAAGTGTCATGGAGGCATAGTAAATGACATGAGGCAGTTTGTCCACCTTTTGGCCCAAAACTACTCCGACTGCAAAATCTGAGGCATCGCATATTAATTCGAAGGGAATATCCTACTTCAAAGGTTGAATAATTGGAGTTGTAGTGAGTCGTTCCTTTAGTTCATCAAATGCAATCCTGCATGGCTCATCAAAATCAAAATTCACGTCTTTTTGGAGTAGTCTACACATGGGTTACACAATCTTCGAAAAATCTTTGATAAATCGCTGATAGAATCCTGCATGACCAAGAAAAGAATGAACTTCCCGCACAGTTACGTGGCAAGGTAAATATTTGATAACATCTATCTTAGCCTTATCAACCTCGATTCCCTTAGATGAGACTGAATGACCCAAAATTATGTCTTAATCAACCATAAAATGAAATTTTCATAATTTAAAACCAAATTAGTCTTAGTGCAACGTTTAACCATTTTCTCAAGGTTGATAATACATGTTTCAAAAGATTCTCCATAAACTGTAAAATCATCCATGAAAACTTCCATACAATTTTTCACAAGACTATAAAAAATACTCATTATACACCTTTGAAATATCGTTGGTGCGTTACTCAATCCAAATGACATTCTTCGGTAGGAAAAGGCACCTAATGGACATGTGAAGGTTATTTTCTCTTGGTCCTTTTATGCAACCAAAATCTGGTGATAACCTGAATAACCATCTAAACAACAATAATGAGATTTACCTACAAGTCTTTCAAACATTTGATCAATAAACGGAAGCGAAAATGATCTTTTCTAGTAACTAAATTTAGCTTCCTATAATCTATGCAAACTCTCCACCCATTTTGAATACAATTAGGTATCAACTCACTATCACTATTTTCTATTGTAGTCACCCTAGTTTTCTTTAGAACTACCTAGACCGGACTTACCCAATTGCTATCTGAAATGGGGTAAATGATTCCAACATCAAGAAGCTTCAAGATTTCCATTTTCAGCACTTCCATCATAGGTGGATTCAAACATCCTTGAGGTTGTCTTACCACTTTGGCTTCATCTTCCATCAAGATTCTTTGTATACAAATGGTGGGACTAATTCCTTTTAAATTAGCCATTTTCCATTCGAAGGCTTCTTTGTGTTGTCTTAGCATTTGAATCAATTGATTTACTAGTAAAAGAGTAAGTTTATTTAAGATAATAATAGGTAATGTATCTTGCTCACCTAAAGTATGTATTTAAGATGGTTAGGCAAACTCTTCAACTTCAACTTGGGTGCTTAAATCAACAAAGGTAGAAGTTTGGAGTTGTTTCGGGACAACTCCGTATACGGCAATTATTTCACCAATTGCTTGGTTTTCTCCAAATGACAAAATAGCAATTCAAGTTCGTAGTTGGGCAATATCGTCTCTATAATTACTTTCCACTGTAACGCGTCTCCCATCTCGAAAATTATCTCAAGTTCATCTTTTCTATTTAATGATGAATTTTCCTACACCCAATTGTCAATAAAATCCACAGCAACAAAAGATTGTTCATCATCCGAATATTACATGGCATTGTATATATTGAATTTAATCAATTCACCATCAAATTCCATAGTCAATTATTTATTATGAACATCAATTTTTTATTCTAGTGGTTTTCAAAAGTGAACTTTCAAATAAAATTAGAGTTGAAGAAGATACATCATCACTCCTTATCTGCAAAATATAAAAATCAACTGGAAAAAGCATTTCACCCCTTGAACTAAGATATCTTCTAACACGCCCTTTGGATAAGTATTTGAACGATCCACTAATTGAATCACTACATTAGTTTCTTTAAGAGGCCCTATGTTTAAAGACTTGTAAACATCATAACGCATGAAATTTATTGATGCACCCAAATCTAACATAGCTTTTTCAATTCTCAAATCACCAATTTTATAGGGAATAGTAAATATACCCGGGTCTTGACATTTAGATGGAAGCTTTTTTTTACAGTATGGCTGAAACATTCTCTCCTAATTGCACTTTCTCATCAAATTTCAATTTTCGTTTTGAAGTGCAAAGTTCCTTAAGAAATTTAGAATAACGAGGGATTTGTTTAATGGCATCAAGTAAGGTAATATTTACTTATACTTTGCTGAAATTATCCTATATCTCTTTCTCTTACTCTTCTTTCCTTGC
>JANIIA010000002.1:18294383-18308224 GCA_027478495.1 Erythroxylum alaternifolium
TCACAGAATATTTCAATTCCTATCACATAACTGGCTTCTCCCATATCTTTCATTTCAAAAATTTGATAAAGAAATTTCTTAGTGTTGTGCATTAAACCAAGATCATTAGTAGATAACAAGATATCATTAACATAAAGTAACAAAAATATGAACTTACTCCCACTAATCTTTAGATATATACACTAATTAACGAAGTTTTCTTTATATCTAAAGGAGGTAATAATATCATTGAACTTAAGATACCATTTTCGGGAGGCTTACTTAAGTCCATATTTCTATTTCTTAAGTTTACACATCATGTCCTTCTTTCCTTCAATTGAAAAACTTTCAGGTTGATCTATATACACTTCTTCCTCTAAATTACCACTAATAAAGGCTACTTTCGCATCTATTTGATGTAACCTTAAATCATAATGAGCCATTATAGTCATAATAATTCTTAAGGAGTCTTTCTTTGAAACAAATGAAAATGTATCGTTATAATCAATTCCATCTTTTTGAGTATAACTTTTAGCAATAAGTCTAGCTTTATATCTTTCAATATTGCCATAAGAGTCACGTTTGGTTTTAAAAACTCACTTACATTTGAATTTTTTACAGCCTTTAAGCAATTTCACTAAAACCCAAACTTCATTATGCTCCGTAGAATTCAACTCTTCTTTTATAGCATCAATCCATTTAGTAGAATTAATAGTTTCAATAGCTTGTGAAAATGAAATTGGATCTTCCTTATTTTCTTATGTCAAATTCTGACTCTTGCAGATATACCACATAATTGTTAGAAACAGTTGATTTTCTAAGTCTTTGAGACTTTCTTAATGTTATTTATTATGGATGTTCTATAATTGGAACATTAATTGTAGGTTCAATAGGTTCATTAAATTCAGAAGTGTTTGATTACTTATTTATTGCTCCTGTAAATTGTCAAATTGTTCTACAACTGTAGGAGTAACATGTATTGAAGAATTTGATAGGGAAACTTGAACTTTTATTTCTTCAATAACTACATTATGTGGTCTTTTAACACTCCTACTGGTTTCACCATTCTCAATGAACCTAGCATTTCCAGTTTCAATAATTTTTGTTGTACGATTAGGATAATAAAAATCTATACCCTTTAGAATTTTCTAAATAACCAATAAAAAATCCACTAATTGTTCTTGCATCCAATTTCTTTTTATGTGGATTATAAGTTCTTATCCAGTTTCTTTTCATATGGATTATATATTCTTACTGCCACTGGGCAACCTAAACATGTAGTTGCCTTAGACTAGGTTTCCTTCCAGTCCACAGTTCAAAAGGAGTCTTTGGAACTGCCTTACTAGGAACCCTAAGTAACAAGTAAATAGCTGACCTTAATGTATGAGTCCATAATGATAAGGTTAAAGACAAATTAGTTAACATACTCCCAACCATATCCATCAATGTATGATTACGCCTTTCTACCATACCATTTTGTTGTAGTATACCAGACATTGTATATTGAGCACATATACCATGCCTTTCAAGAAATTTGGCAAATGGACCTAGGAATTGTCCTGATTAATTATATTTGCTATAAAATTCACCACCCCAGTCAAATCTGACAATTTTTACCTTTCTATCTAATTACCTTTCCACCTCATGAACAAAAACGTCTAACGTATTTGTTGCTCAAGTCTTCTCATGCAATAAATAGACATATCCATAACTTGAAAAGTTAAATGGGATGAAATACTTTTCTCCACTAACACATGGAACATCAAAAGGACCGCATGTATGTATAATTTCAAAAAGTTTTGTGCTTCTTGTGGTTCCTTTATTTATGTGCTTGGTTTGCTTTCTTTTAATGCAATCCACACACATACCAAAATCAGTAAAGTTCAAATCTAGTAAATTTTGATTTTTTACCAGTCTTTATAATCTTTCTTTACAAATATGACCTAAATGTTTATGCCATAAGAAAGTTGAACTTTCACTAATTAAACCATCTTTAGTATCAACATTATGATGCATGGTTAGCCTTAGCAAAAAGGTTATCAAGATTTAACTTATATAGGCCACATAAAGAATACCATAACTAATAAGGCAGTTGTTTTTAAATAAACTGAAACATCTATTCCCAAAGTATAACCAATATAATCAAGTTTAGATAAGGAAACTAAATTACGGGAAACAGAAGGTATATAAAGTGTCTGAAATAAATCTAAATGATGTTCAATATCTAAAATGAAGTGATAAGTTCCTATGGCTTCAACTAGAGCTTTGATGTAGTTCCCCATCAAAATAAACTTTTCATTTGGGTTTGTGGTTTGGGTTGTAAGGAATCCGTGCAAGTTATTTAAAACATAAGTGGCACAACCAGAATCAATCCACTAACTGTTATGAGGAACTTTAGCCAAATTCGATTCGAAACATAATAAAGCACTAAGATTACCTTTCTTTTCGAACCAGGTTTTACGTGTTAGGCAATCTTTCTAATAATACCCAAGTTTCTTTGAAAAATAGCATCTATCACCTTTATGAACTTGACTAGAGGATTCATTAACTTTAAATGGTCCTTGCTTGCCTTTTCCTTTTCCTTTACCTTTACCATATTTCCTTTTGGGCTTCTTTCTAGCTCGTTGATGACCTACCAAATTAATGGTATAGGTCTTTTGATTCTTAAGCTTTGTCTCTTCTTCAACAAGCATACTAGCCAATTCATTTATATTCCATTTATCCTTTATAGTGTTATAATTCTTTTGGAATGACCTATACTGCTCAGGAGGCAAATAATTAAGAATGAATTATACTAGGAAAAATTCATCAACTTTCATACGCAATGTCTTTAGTCTTGCTACTATATTTGTCATTTCAATGACATACTCATGCATGCTTCGTGAACCATCAAACTTCATAGTGGTCAACTTAGCTATTAATGTCCTCACAAGTGACTTATTAGCAGTTTGGGAACGTTTTTCCACAAATTTCATAAATTCTTTAGAAACTTCAATGTTGGGAAGAGTTGTCTTAATGTTATTAGCAACATTCATTCATATAAACTTTAAGCTCAATATGTTCGATCTTTCCCAAGCTTTGTAGAAAGATTTCTCATCGATAGTGCTTACATCAGTAATATCAGCTAGTTTCTCAAATTGGAGTGCCAAATCAAAATACAATACACTAAGGTGAAATTGAACTTGTTCACACTAGTCAGAGTAATTTAATCTATTAAAGGATGGAACAAATGAAGCAACCGAATTAAAGTTAACAGGAGCAAAAACTGCAAAACATAATAGAATGCTCACACGTTAATTCTTTGAGTCATAAAACTTAAACACTTAAATTATATTCAAAACAATTATTTCACATAAAACATTTAGAGTATATCTAAGATTTCCTTTGGACGATTCTAAAACATACCATAATTACAATAATAATGCTAATTTTATATTACTCAATTGTTAATTAAATATACCTCTAACAAACATGTTAGCTATCTTTAAATATACTAAACACATTCATTCTAAGGATATAAATTAACACTTCATGTCCATAAATTATAAAATTAATTAATTAACCTTTAGGTAATCTTGAAATATTTTATAATTAGTAAACTTCAAATACCTATGAATTTATTATATCATTTTTCTTAATTAGCATCCATAAATCATGAGTAATTGAATAAAATATTTCATAAATTAACATCCATTAAACACCAAAGCTTGGCAACTTTGTTGATGAACTACCATAAAGAACTTCACAAGTTGAGTCATCTTACATCGGAGAGAGACATATGGATAAAGTGAGTTATATACAAAGATAGGACTAATAACCCAATGCCTTAAGGTTTTGAGTGTAGATATGATATCCTTCCTAGTTTTATATAAGCTCATTTGGATCTGGTCCAATTTCTCCCTAGGCCCCCTCAAAACACAACATTCGTATCAGAGTGAAGTTAGCGAAGTCTGATGAATAGAGATTCATGGATTTGAGTTAGAGTGACTCAAATGGCTTTGCATAAGCTATAGGTTGAGGGGATGCTAGTATGATATAGATAGATCCACTTGTGAGGGGAAGATGTTAGAACTTTACAAGTGAAGTCATCCCACATCGAAGAGAGACATATGGATAAAGTGAGTTATATGCAAATATACAACTCATAACCCATGCCTTAAGGTTTTGAGTTGAGATATGATGTTCCAATTGTATATGAGTTCATCAAAATATAGTAGAGATTAATTTTATGATCTATGTCTAATCAGAATATTGTATGATGAAATGATTGAATTTTATGAAAAAATCATACACGGATGGGTTAGTCAAAACTAATTTGACATTTTTAAGTATTTGGGTAATCATGATGCATTACTAGATGCCAATATTGATCTCTGATTATAAATTATTTAATTAGAGAATTAAAAATAAATTAAAAAGAGTTTTAATTTATCTAATTCTAGTTATGAATTATAATTATAATTTAAAATTGTTGCCAGCATATTTGGAAACCTAATGGGTCTCACATATAGAATAGGTTGAAGAGAGCAAAGTTACTTTAATCAAGTTGGACTTGATTATTAAAGTTTGAAAAACTTTATGATTAAATATGAGACATTTATAAATAAGGATCAATATGAGATATTGAATCTAATTTAAGTATAATTGATATTTAATTAGAATTATTTTTAATTCTAATTAAATTTTATTTAAAATTAGAATTTAATTTCAATTAAATTACTAAAACTTCTAAAACTCATTATAAATATGATTAAGCTCTAATGGAGCTAGAACTTCTTCCTTAATCCTCTTTGTAAGAGTTACAAAGTTCTCTCAACACATTTTATGGATACCATTAGAGGCCAGATATTGTGCAACTACGGTGATTGAGACTAATCGATTTTGAAAACGGTTCTAAGAATACGATAAGAATATAATCGAGCTTCGAAATAATGTATGAATTTAGATTCATGCTTTATTATGATTTATGTGTTAATTATTTTATATAATTAAAGAGATCTTGGTTTTCGAGAAATTAATTTTTGAAAAAGTTTTGTAATTATTCCACTACAGTCGGGATCAGATCTCGACCTAGTTTTCGAACAATATAAATATTAAAATTATGCATATGTATAAATAGATCATACTTTAATCAACAATGCACATGTCCACTTACATCATCTTAAAAAAAACAATACTAATAAAAATAATAATAATAACTCTCGTACATATGAGTTCAACAACTTTCATATAACAATAAGCTTCATCCACGTTGCTTGCACTTTACTTAATAAAAATCTATAAACAAATAAACTTAATATATTTGTGTACAGAAATCGGTAAAATAAAAAAAAAATATCAATGCTTACATGTAGCCTTGGTAATAGACAGCTTTGAGAATAATTCGACAAGGCTACATGATTTAACCTATTTATTATTCAATGCAAACAGGTAAATCGAAAAAATAAAATAAAATTATAAAGTCATCTTCTCTCATAAAACAATTTCGATCCTTGGAAGCAGCAAGAACACGCGAGACCAATTATATATATATATATATATATGCTATGTAATCAAGCATAAAGAAGACAATTAATGCCATAAAAACTTGATCAATAAGACAAAACAAAACATGAGGTATGAAGAAATTTTTAATAACCAGATTCAACAAACAATTATGCGGAAATAATATAAATTAAACATATTTTAATAAAAAATCATAAAAGTTATAATTTTACTACATAGACATAATTGCAATAGTCCTTTAACCCCGACCTTAAAAATCTATATTTTTCATTAAAATATAAAATAGGAATTACATATCTTGGCCATAAGATTAGTTTAATCTTAATTGAGAAAAACTCCTCAAAGTGAATGAATATGAAGAAATTTGGTTTCTCTCCTCATTCCCTCAATAATCATGCTTTTTTATGGTGAAAACATAAAGAGAGATATATGGGAGAGAGAGGATTAGTTTTTATAAAATAGGTTACCTTAATCATTCTTATCAAACGGTGAGTTTAAAATAAAAAATTTATCAAATTGTCCAATTAGAATTTAGCACTTAATATTATTAAAACTATAATTATTAATGAGATAAATATTATATAAGTTTTACGTAAGTCACTCGTGAATTAGGCTATGCTAGATCTGGAGAGGCTCCTTGTTGTGTTGTCAAACATGGGTATTAACACTTCTATGGATAAGCCTGAGAGTGATGCTGAGATGCAATGTGCTGATGTTGTACAAGTCCAGGATCCAACCAATACAAAGATGGAATTTCACTCAACAAAGATTATTGTCACTGCTCCTTATGAGAATTTAGCTAAACTTGTTTCTGAAGATATTACTATTATTTTGGATGAGCTGTAGAAGAAGGATGGCTTGAGCTTATGAAGCATTATTAATCACTTGGTTCTTTGACACAAGTGCAAAATGAATTTCCAGGCATATAGCTTACTTTTTGACCTGTTATAAAAGTTAAAGCTGAATTGATGACCATCTGAGCCAAATTGAGCTGCATTTAATGCGTATATATGATCGACAGCTAGTCAGAGATGACCTTGTGTCATGTTTATGTACTGGTAGACAGTTTGCTCAAATGCCATCTGTGTTTGATTTCTCAAGGAGATGAACAAGTCTTCATAATCTTTCTTGTGCTTAGCTATGACTTCTATTTGATTCCTTCTAAGGATAGCAACGGGCCAACTGTAGGGCGTGGCCGGAGCCATGCATATCAGATGTCTGTCCAAATGTAACATGAACATGATATGCACGGACGTACGGATGGAATGGAGAGAATAGGTCATTTTCACCAACTAAACTGGTTGTTGAGTCATATTTAGAACTTGGGATTTCTCAGTCAAATGAGGAAATCTGAAGCTGGTTTTATGTTTTGATTTGTTGTGGTTTTAAAGTGGAGTCGTTAAAAGTTGGAAACAACCATGTTACAAAAACAAAGTTGCATGACATGTAAGGTAAGAAACACGTTACCTTCTATAAGGTAATTGGTGTATTTACTACTTATTTTGGCACTCTCTCAATGTAGGAAGGGACAGGTTGTGGTTCTTTGATGGATTGATGCTACAGATAGGGGAAGGGCTAGGATAGCCATAATTGATTTAGTTAACAAAGACATGCATGATGAAGTAGCTAATGCAAAGGCAGATATGGTAGAGTTAAAAGTGTAAGAAAGAAGCAATTATGGAGAGCGAAAGAGACTTTGGTAAGAGAGAACATGCTGCAAAATGACAAAATGAAGAAGCAATTCCATTTCCATGTTTTTACAAAAGTTCTACTTAGGACACGCACTTCTTTATCATGTTATGATGATAGGAGATGTCCAAAATCTTATATTAGATTGCATAATTATAATGTGACTGTTAAATTTAGAGCATGTCTTCTCTGAATCCAACATTTGATTTGATCTTTCGATTCGTCAACACAAGGATAGCGAGTGAGTTCAGCATTCAAGAGTCAGAAACTTGGAGACCTATGGAGTATGGAGCACATCGCTCCGTACATAGCAAATAATATATTTATTGGCATACAAATTTTTAGAGCCAAAGCAAAAGCATACGTTTTTATTGGATAGTCTCACAAGGCAGATGCGATAGACGCGGATTTGTTGTTGGGCGTGGCCTTGAGCATCTTACCAAGCTCTGCCTCGAAACGTTCCATCGCATTAGATGGCAAGCAAATTGGCATCACTATTCCATTCTCTCCTTTTCTATTCTTGAAGGGTGTATAAAAACTTCCACATCCCGGAATTGGCACAACATCACCCTTTGCTGGTCCGCCGTACACCGCCTTGCCCCAACCGAAGTCCACATCTCCAAATCCTGCACGTGTCAGGTCTGACACTAGATATGTCCTCGCCGCTGCATGGAGGGGTCTGCCCTTTATCACCATAAGATCGGCCACAGACTGCAGGTACTCCTCCGTCACCTCTGCCTTCGCTTTTCTCACAAGTTCCAATGCATAGCCCAAAGGGTTGCAACAGATGTTACCGGCTGTCTCCACCGCTGATGGAAATGCAATGACGTTGCCATAGAATCCTTCTGGTAATGGTCGTTTGAACCTGAAGCGTGCGTTGACTACTAATGCCATGCCCATCAGTTCATCGGGGTCTGGGCGGATGGCTGCGGTGCGGCATTTCCAGAGACATGCGGTTAACAACTCGATGGAGGAACAGTGGCGAAGGCTTGGCGGTGCGAAACTTCTCAGGGCGGCGACTTCGGCGGGGCCGAAGAAGAAGGAGCGACGGACCATGTCGTCCAGTGGAATAATCGTCCCTTTTGTGTCGACCACTTCCTCGTATTCCCGGTGCGTGCAGGTCACGCGCGGTGGACTACGTGCCTGAAACACATGACGTTCCCATGCTGGGGGAACTGATGGTGCCTGCTCCCCACGGGCCATCTCACTTACGGCCGTCATGAATTGGACTATACCCGACCCGTCGCACATGGTGTGGTTGAAGCGTAGAGCAAAGATGAAGCCACCGCATTTGAGACGCGTCACCTATCAAAATTTGCAACAAAAAATTAACATGGTATTAAGTATTAATTCCATTAATTTTATTAGATTAATAACCATAAAAATTACGATGTGACATCGTTGACGGGTTTTTGGCATTAGGAAGGAGACGTTAACACATTGGACCCTACCAATGCTGATCCACCGGCCCATTTAGAAGACGATAGGTATAAATGTGATGGAAGTGGTGGGGTTCATAGATAGTTAGGAAAAGAATGTGTAATTACCTGAACGAGCAGCAGAGGGCAGTTGAGCACTCCACTAGAGCCAGGGACGTCGAAGAGGAGCTCCTCCAAGCCAGGGAACGGAGGATGAAGAACATCACCGAACTGCTGGAGGGTCACGTAAGCGTCTGCCTCGATAAAAATGATACCCTCACCCGTGCACTCCACCATAAGCTTACGGTTAGGCCCTTCCCTGAGCCTACCAGCAAATGGATAGTAAAACACCAATGTTTTAGCAAGTGCCTCGCGGATGACCTTTACAAGGTCTTTTCCTTGCATGGAAGGGTCATACTGGTAGAATTGTATTAGCGGAACTTGGAACCGGAGCCCCTCTTGGTCATCTATGTCCGACAGGTCCTTGAACTCATGTGGGGTGGCCTTAGCCGGAGCGATTAGCTCTGGTTCTCGTCGGTTCACCTTGAAAACTAGGGAAGTAGGCGATCGTTCCATTTCAGTGTGCAAGGTTTTACGTGGTTTTATGTTATAGGAAGAACAAAGAGTGTGAGGAAGGTAGTCTGATTCTGTGGTGTATGATATATTGTGAGAATAAATGCTTAAAGATGGGTGTGTATTTATAATGGAGGATGATTTGGAATGGATGATATAAGGGTAAGTCAATAAGTTGTAGTTTTGTTATTTTCCTGATCTTTTTACATCTGAATTTCTCTAGATTACGACGCTTTGTAAAAATATCTCCTTTTATCAATATTTCATTTTAGCTAGAGTTGCATACAATTTTAAAAAAGAAATATATATATATATCGGAATTCAATTTAATTTTGCAATCTTTGATTTTTATTATTATACTTGGCATTTGAATCGGTATTTAAAAAGGATACATTCAGCCACCACAACACTGATGTGACACTCCTCCCTTTGTCTCTTGTCAAGTGTGATCAATGTGCTACCTACCGTAAACCGTCTCTTAGTTGCCGACCAACACTCCTCACTACCCCGCACCTTCAATAGTCTAGATTAGATCAAATCTGGATTTTTGCAAATCCAGATTCAAATCCAACTGACTCAACCGAACCCATCTAGCCACCAACTGACTCGCTCCAATGCAGGGATTTAGCTCAATGAAGATTGCAAAAAATTTTGTGGAATTGTGAAGTTGTGAATTTGTGGAATTATAAAGTTGCGAATTTGACTATTTGTGAATTTGTGAATTTGTGAATTTGACAATTTGTGGAATTGTGAAGCTGTGAATTTGTGAAAATGTGAAGTTGTTAATTTGACAATTTGAGAAATTGTGAAGTTGTGAATTTTTGAAAATGTGAAGTTGATTATAGGATTTTGGAATTGTAGAATTGTGTTGATCACTTGATCAATTGATTGTTAATTTAAATATTGAATTATGCATTTGTGACTTTGTATTGTGCAGTAATTTTGTATATTGAATTGTGTTTGATTAAATTGAATTGTGTAGTACATATTTTATGTTGATTGTGGAGTTAATTTAAGTAAAAGAAGTTAAGAATGTATTAAATTGGACAATAAAAGAATAAAGATTTTTAAATTAAAGTTAAGAATTAGAATTTTAGTAACATGTTAATTAAAATTAATTAAGAAAACAAAATATCGATAGGTATTACAAATTGAATTGTATAAGCAAACAAAATAGATTAATTTATGGTTTAATTATGTGATGACATAAAATAGGTTGTAAGCTTATAGTTTTGAGTTATGGTTAAAATTGAATAGGTTATAGTTATGAGTGTATGTCTTTAGTTATGGTTGAATGATTTAATTGCATATGTTGTGTATTGTGTAATTGTGTATGTTAAATACTTGAATTGTTGGTTTTTGAATTATTGGTGAATTATGTTGGATGAAAGCAAATTTTGTAATGTATGTTTACACTTCATTGTGTAGTTAACTTGAGTAAGAAACTAAAAACATTGATTAAAATTAGTGAATGAAAGATTATTAAATTAAAGTTGAGAATTAGGATTTTAGTAATAATATTAATTAAAATTAGTTAAGAAAACAAAATTAATGTAAGCATTACATAATGAATTGTTTAAGTAAACAAAATATATTAGTTTATAGTTGATTAATTGAATTATGAGATTACATAAAGTAAGTTATAAACTTATCGTTGTGAGTTATGATTGAAGTTGATATGTTATCGTTGTGAGTGTATGTTCGTTGTGAGTTATGATTGAAGTTGATATGTTATCGTTATGAGTGTATGTCTTTAATTTATGGTTGAATAAACTAAATGAGTTGTATTGTATAAGACGTAGATGTGTAGTGTATAATTATGTATGTTGAATACTTGAATTGTTAGTTTTTGACTTCTTACTGATTTGTGTTGGATGAAATTGAATTATATATAATGTAATCATACAAAATGAATTATATTATATAAGAAGTGTATTATGTAATTGTGTTAGTTTGGACCTTTGAGTTAAACAATACATATTTTGTGATAGTAGTTGATAATGAAATTATGTGTTTTTTATTTTGTTATATGTCTTCATTTATTTTTGTAGATAAATGGAATGAAGTTTAAGTACTCTTGATCATTCAACTGATTCAATAAGATATAATGATCCAGCTTGGGCTGATGCTGCATTAGTCCTTGGTATAAAGAACTATACTATTTACTTGTTTTGTAATAAGCATTTGAAAGATGGAGGAATCACTCGATTAAGGAAGCATTTAATTGGGGTTAAAGGAGATGTGGAACCTTGTAAAAAAGTGAGTCATGATTTGAAGTAGCAAATGAAAACTTTGCTAGAAGAATCTTAACAAGAGAAAGACAGAAGGGAGAGATTGAATTATGAAATTAGTAGCGGAAGTTCGTTTGCTAATGTTCATGATAATGGTGGAAATGTTGAAGGTGGTAATGTTCCTTCTTATTAAGAAGTGAATGTTGCATCTGGACTTGATGTTAGGAAAAGAAGAAGATAGGTATCGAATTTTTTTACTCCACAAACAACTACTAGAGCTCAGCCTTTAATTCATAGTGCCATGTAATCAAGAGAAGTGACTGTAGACATGGCAATGACTAAATGATGGTATCGTTCAGGTGTAATATTCAATGCTTCCAGATCTTATTATTATCAACCTATGTTGGATGTTATAACCTCTTATGGTCTGGGATACAAAGCTCCTTCTATTGATGATCACATTTGGTAAACATTTGATTAGCTCAGTTTCATTGAAATATATTTGGAAGAAAGAAGAATGAATTGGGCTACTTATGAGTGCTCAATCATGTGAGATAGTTGAATAAATAGGAGACAATCCTATTATTAATTTTTTGTTTATTCTACAAATGACTCAATGTTTTTGAAGTCTATTGATACATCTGGCCTTGTTAGGAATAATTATATTTTATTTGAAAATTTCGATGAAGTTGTGAATGAAGTAGGGACAAAATATTATTCAATTCATTACTGTCAATGATTTCGCTTATAAGACGGAAAGAAGATTACAAAGTATAATTCTTTTTTTTTACTCTTTGTGCTCTACATTGAATTAACTTAATGATGCAAAATATAGGAGATGCTAGTCATTTTTCTATTATTGATGAGACTGTGTCAAAAGCCAAAAGATGACTAAGTTCATCTGTAATTATAAATGGGTCTCGAATTTAATGAGAAAGGATTTTACTAACGGAAGGAATTTTTTTCGCCCTATTGTTACACGATTTGCAACAAATTTCTTATCACTTCGCTGCTTTATTATGATGAAGAACAAGTTGAAACAAATATTTACAAGTGATAAATGAGTTGCATCTCAACATGCTAGATCGAATGCTAGATTAGAAGTTTCCAAAATTACAATTGAAGATACTGAATTTCGGTGTCAATGTCAATTTGTCATCCAAGTTTGTAAATCTTTGGTGAGAATGCTTCGTTTGGCTAATAGTGATGAAAAGGCAATAATGGGTTTTTTTATGCCATTGAGAGGAAGAAGGAAACAATCAAGACTAATTTAAAAAATAGGCCTTCTTTGCATACACCTTATCTTGCAGTCATCAATGCCAGATGGAAAAGACAACTTAAATCTTCGTTGTTTGTAGCTGGGGGATTTTTTGATATTAGTATCTATTTCAGACCAGGTTTTACAAAGAAAGTTGAAGTTCATAGGGGAATGCTATTAATTATTACAACAATTGTTGTCTATAAGATGATGCAAGATCTCCTAAGCTCACAAATGAAACTTTATAAGCAATCCTTTGGGGATTTTGGGATACCAATTGCTATTCGACAAAGAGCAAAACTTAATTCAGATATATATTTTTTCACTTTTGTTACTTGTTGAAATTAATTATCACTTTATAACTACTTTTATTGTCTTACAACTTATAGTTTATTAGTGGGACTATTTCAGAAGTGGTGTTTCTAAATTGCAAAGATTTGCAGTTTGAATTCTAAATCAATGTGAGTACAACAGATTGTAAAAGGAACTGAAGCACATTTGAATTCATTCATTCATTCTGAAAAAAGGAACAAATTGGAGCACAAGAGACTGAATAACTTTTTTTTCATTCAATATAATTTAAAGCTTCATAAAATGTATAGTATTATCATTATGAAGTTAGATATAATTTCTTATGATTTTTTAATAATTTAATTTATTGTTTACTAGGACTCTTGATGGAACAAGTAGTTCGATAGATTCAATTTGCATTCACTACAACAAAACAAGGAGTTTTTAGACGCTTATACTTAGACGCATATAATAATTGTCTTAAATAATCTAAAAATTGATGGAGTTTTTAGACATTTATTTAAAACGGCAAAATTTGTCTAAAAATATACTAAAAAAAATCTAAAACTTCTAATGAATTAAATAATTTCATTTTATTTGGATATCTTACACGTATCCTTTGATTTTATGGCTTCACGTGAGATTTTTCTTAACAATTAGCAAATGTACAAATAAAATGAAATTATTTAATGTTATATGTTTTTAGAGGATGAGAAGTGAATTCTCAAAAAATCTACAATTTAAAGATCCAAACGGAGTTCTGTCAAATTTCTAGAATATTGTATATAGCCTTACGAATTCAAAACATATGCATCCTTCCACCCAACATAACAACATGAATTTGAATTTTATTTAAAAAGAAAATCAGCTATTTTATTATTGGTAAATGTGGTTTAC
>JANIIA010000002.1:18360142-18384421 GCA_027478495.1 Erythroxylum alaternifolium
TCGCAAAACTCACCCCAATTTGCAATTATTTTTCAGGACTCAGAAGAATACCCCGTTAGGAGACGGGAGTATGTCTATTGCACAGGAGAGAGAAAAGAAGAGGTTGGGATCAGTTCGCGTCTGCATTGTCTATTTATTTGAATGTATTTTCCGCAAATAATTGTACTGAATTGTATTCAATTATTACAGTTAATTTTTGAGAGATTTGTATTGAAATAATTGTGCTGTGTTATTGGAAATGGGCCCAAGTGGCTAATAAAAGTGTTTGTAATTTTTCATTGTGTTGTATTATGTTCTGCTTTCTGTTTATATAAACAAAGTGTTTTTGAAAAGAAAAAGTGGGCACACAATAAGTGCTAAGTGTAAAGTGTTTCGAAAAAAAAATTTATACCGACTTTTATTAAGTGATGTGTTAAGTGATGTGACACGCCACCCTGGCGGGGCACGGATTCGGGTATCACCATCGATATCGGGTTCGGGTTCGGCGGGAGTGGGGTGTTACAAGAAGCTTGGACACACGAGCCCTAAATGTCATCTTCTTCAAAAGGAAAAGTCGAAGAACAGAAAGCAAGTGATGACTGCAGCTGGTTAGATGAGGATTCTAAAAACTTTGAAGAAGAAAAACCATAAGAAGTCAACAACGTTTGTTTCATGGCTGAATTAGGAGACGATGAGGTGTATTATTCTAACTCTGATATTGAACTTGATGAATTGAAAAATGCATATTATGAATTGTATAATCACTAAAAAAAGTTGATAGTAAAGTATTTCAAAGAAGTTAAGAAGTCCAAAAATAATGATGCATCTCTGAAGAGTAAGATTAAACCATTAGAATCTGTGAATGAGAGTTTAGCGACCAAAATTATGTCTCTTGAAGTTGATTATAAGAAAAAGATCACTGGAAGGAAGCTTTGAAAGAAATAATAGCTATGTTAGAAAATACTTTGCTTGAGAATGACTCTGATAAAGTGAGATAGCTAGAAGAAAAAGTTGTCAACATAGAAATTGAGAAAGAGAAATGTGTAGGGAAGATCTTATCTCTAGAAAAAGATCTTGCAAAGTTCGTTAATGGAAGGAACAATCTTGATGCAGTACTTAGTAGTGGTAAATGCATTTTTGATAAGGTTAGAATAACTTATAATGAAAACAATAATATTAGATCATACAAGAATTTCTTTGTTAAATCCAATAGTAGTTATAATCAAAACAGCAAGAATTTAATATATGGCAAAAATTATAGCAATTCTCACTCATCTGTTTTATGTATCTACTATAGTAGATATGGTCACATTAGTCATTCTTATAACTTTCATAAAATGGAGAAATTATCTCAAGTGTATATTTGTAGATCGAAAGGTTAAGCTACTAACGTGAAAGGTCCCAGAAAAATTTGGGTACTTAAAATGAGATTTTTTTTTTATAGATATGCTTCAAAATGGAGATAAAAGAAACTCAATAGATAGTCAACAGTGGCTGTTCTAGACACATGACAAGTGAAATATCACATTTTAATTATATTGAAAGAAAATATGGAGGTAATGTTTTCTTCACTGACAAAAATAAAGCAAAGGTCACTGGAATTGGTAAAATTAGTGATTCTGACTCTACCTCCATTGATAATGTCTTTTACGTTAATGGATTAAAACATAACCTATTAAGCGTAAGTCAATTATGTGACAAAGGTTATAGAGTCATTTTCTATGCATCTCATTGTGAAATAGTTGATAATCGTAATGATAATATTGTATTTGTTAGTCCTAAAATTCAAAGCATATATTGTGCTCAATTGGAAGACATGTCTATACGAAGTGTTAAGCATTTTGTTTCTCCATAAAAGGATTTGTTTATCTGGCATAGAAGATTTGGATATACTAATATGAGCATTCTATCAAAATTGTACAAAAATTAGTTAGTAAGAGGACTACCTACCCTAAAGTTTGAAAGCAATTAGGTTTGTGAGGCTTGTTTAAAAGCTAAACAAGTTAGAAGCAACTTTCCTGCCAAAAATATTGTATCTACTAAACAATCACTTGAACTTATGCATATGGATTTATTTGGTCCCACTAGGACTCAAAGTTTTGGTGGTAAACATTACGATTTTGTTTTAGTAGATGATTTTTCCATATTTACATGGTTTACTTCCTATCAAATAAATATAATGCTTTTGAAGTTTTTTATAAGTTTTGCAAAAAAATTAGATCAAAAAAGGATATTTCATTACATCAATTCGAAGCGATCATGGAGGAGAATTTGATAACATAAAGTTTGAAGATTTATATGATAATAACGATACGACTCACAACTTTTCATGCCCAAGGACTCCTCAGTTGAATGGTGTTGTTGAGAGAAAGAACAAGACCCTAGTTGATATGGCCAGGACAATATTGTCTGAAAGTGGCCTGCCCTATGGTTATTGGGTAGAAGCGGTATCCACTACTTGTCACATACTCAATAGATGCCTTATCAAACTTATTCTGAAAAATATCCCTATGAACTATGGAAAGGAAGAAAACTGAATATCGCTTAATTTTGAGCATGTGGTTGTAAATGCTTCATTCTGAATAATGGGAAAGACAACCTTGGGTTTCAGTTATAAAAGAAGAATTGAATCGGTTTGACATAAAAAAAAGTTTGGAATTTAGTACCTCATCCGTAAAATATGTCAGTCATTGGAACTTGTTAGATATTTCGAAACAAACTCTACGAAAATGGTAAGGTGGTAAGAAACAAAGCTAGACTTGTAGCTTATTGTTATAATCAACAGGAAAGTATTGATTTTTATAAAACTTATGTGTCTGTTATTAGACTGGAATCAATTAAAATTTTACTTACCTTCCAAATCAATGTTAAAAGTGCCTTCTTAAATGGATATATTAACAAAGAAGTGTTTGTTAAGCAACCTCCAAGTTTTGAAGATGAAAACCATCCTGATTACATGATGAAGTTATCTAAAGCCCTGTAGGTATGAAATAGGCCCTCGAGCATGGTATAAAAGGTTAAGTAATTTTCTGCTTAAGAATAACTTTGAAAGAGGAAAGGTAAATAAAACCTTATTCATTAAGAAAAAGAAAAATTATTTACTCATAGTACAAATATATGTTGATGACATAATATTTGGTGCTACTAATCAGTCAATCGATGAAGAATTCTCAGTATTAAGGGGGAGTTTTAAATGAACATGATGGGAGAACTATCCTGCTTTCTCGGATTATAAATCAGGAAAATAGAAAAAGGAATCTTTATTCACCAAGACAAATACACAAAGGAATTCATCAAGAAGTACCACTTTTAAAATGCCAAACCTATAGATACTCCTATATATACCGAAACTAAACTTGATAAGGATGAAAAGGCAAGGCTACGGATGAAACAAAGTATAGAGGAATGATTGGGTCACTACTATATCTTAGAATCTCAAGATCAGGCATTATACTTAGTGTGTGTCTTTGTTTGCGCTTTCAATCAAATCTAAAAAAGCCACCTTTAAGTAATCAAAAGGATCTTTCGATATCTTCAAGGAACTATGGATTTTGGATTATGGTATCCAAAAATTGATTCTTTTAACATAGTTGGCTATTGTGATGCAGATTATACAAATGATAAATTCGATTGAAACAACACAACTGGTCACTATTAATTTCTTGGAGGATGTCTAGTTTCTTGGTTTTACAAGAAACAAAATTGTACAACACTTTCAACAACTAAAGCGGAATATATAATAGCTGCCAACTGTTGTATTCAAATCTCATTGATGAAGCATCAACTCTAGGATCTTTCTCTGAACTTTAATCATATTCCTATATTATGTGATAATACTAATGCAATAAATCTTTCGAAAAATCCTGTGCATCATTCTAAGACTAAACATATAGAAATCAAACATCATTTTCTTAGAGATCATGTTTTAGAAGGTACCATTGATCTTTGCATGTTAATATTGAAAATAAAGTAGTTAATATCTTCCTAAGCCACTTTCTGAAGATAGATTTTGCATGTTAAGAAAAGAGCTTGGTATGTATAGACCATCTGACATTATATCTGTATGAATTTTCTATGTTACTTCTCTCTGTATACATTAACAGGATCCCTCTACTTTAGAAGGCTCTTCTCAGTTTTGAGAACTCCTCGTAGTAAGTTCCTTCCACTTTGGAAGGCTCCTCTCGGTTTAACATAGCAGTATACACGTGTCCTAAAAAGGAAGTCATTCATGGCATCGTTTCAACATTTAAACAAATGAGTGCACAGTTCTAATAAGTAGTTGTACGGGACTGACAGAAGATATACAGACGATCCACTTTCTTTTTTACCATGTATGGTTATCCATCTTCACTCTAAATCAACACTCAAAAATCGTTTCGTACTCTTTAAGCAAGCTTCGTTCTTTTACTCTACTCATTGTTCTTCGAAGCGCCAGACTTTACTCCTGCATTCTAACTTTCTACTTTCATCTCAAATCTTCTAAACCTCGCTTATTGTTCTTACAATGGCACTAACTAAATCAAAGGGACAAAAGAAAACCAATGCTTCAACTTCCAGCCATGAACAAACTCTTGCTTCTCAGTCTTCTTCTTTATCTCCAATAGTAGGCCCTCTAAATACTCCTACTAAACCTATCTCTGTTTCCTCTAAACTCTAAATTTTAGAAAACCCTTTCAAAAAACTCCAGAGGAAAGAAAAAGGCAAAATTTGGTTATGCTTTCCATAGAATCAGACTCGGACTCCTCCTCTAAAAACAATGAACCTTCAAACAGATAGTAATTTATCTCTAACTCCAACGGAGAAGAAGAAGAAAAAGAAGAAGAAAAAGAAAAGGAAAAAGAAGAAGAAGAGAGAAAAAGAAGAATAAGAAGAGTAAGAAGAAGAAAAGGAAGAAGAAAAAGAAGTAGAAGAATCCTTGAGTGAGGGGGAGCAAACAAGAAAAGTAAGATTTCATATACGCATTCTTACTCTAAGCACTCCTACTCCTTCCACTACTCCTCTATCTACTACTCCTAAAACTAATCCTAAGGATAAGAAAGTGCCTGAAATGCACTAGGATGTAAACGATGCTGGATCAAATGAAGAACCAACTCTGTTATTAAAGAGACCATGGACTAGATAAAACAAACTCTACAAGAAGAAACTGCTGAGACAAAAAAGGAAGAAGAAGAATAATCAAGGAAAAAAAGGAGAAGAAATAAGAAAAGGCAAAGCGCCTTTAGTTGAAGAAAAGATTGAGGACAAAATTGTTAGGGATGAACCAATGTTTAAAGCAACTTTTTTTTGAAGAAATCCCTAAAGCCAAGAGAACAAAATCAAAGAAACTCACTATACACCAGAAGGGAAAATCTTCAGCTCTAATAAAGTTGTTCCAATCGAGGGAAGCTGAAGCAAGGTACAAGATGCGCTATAAAAAAAGAAAGGTGGTAATAGGACGAATCTTGCCTCCTAACCTATTCGATGATATCGGTATTCTCATCATACCCTTCTTTCTTACTGTTCATTGGGAAAACTTTTTAAATTTGGACAAAATGGTGTGTGATGAATTAGTAGGATGTTTTTACACACACATGACAAGAGAAGAAATTGATGAGAAGCTGACAAGCATCTCTTAGGTACATGAGTGCGAGATCTTAGTTACAGAGGAAATCTTGGGGAACATTATGGGAGTAATTCCAGTCGGTAGGATTGACGTTCTCTGTCACAAATGGGATATTGCTAACATGGATCTGGGAGAGACTGTGGACTTTATATGTCTACATTATAAAAGAGCCCATTGAGGGATACCTTAATGTAGACACTTGGACCTACTGCCACGATGTCTTATTTCCATTTCGACTACTTCAATTTTTCCAAAGAGTAGCTCAATTTGGTTACAAGCTAAAGGACAATGTGTGGGTAGACAAGAAGACAGAAAGAGTAGCAGATCTTTTAGTTCCTAGCCCACAAAAGTTACCTTCTATTCCTCTCCAGAGCTCCAATAATGTGATCCTTCATCATCTGAAGGAAATTCTTTCCAATCAAGATCACATACGCAACCAAATAGACAACATGAAAAAACAAATTCATGACTAGCAAATGTTGCTTAGAAAAATATCTAATTAATGTCTCTGATTTTTACTTAGTCTGTTCTTATATACTTATGATCTTGTTTGTTGCCTTAGTCGTTCTTCCTCCTTTTTTTATAATGACAAAGGGGAAGAGAATTATTGATATACTTTGCCTTGATGATATATTTTCTATTGAATTAATATTGCTTTGATGATAATTTTGCCATTGATAATATATTCTACTTTAATATTTTTAAATATGTGATAAACTAACGATAGGCTCCTTTTAGAAGTTAGGCTCCTTATAAATATAACTACTAGTGAAGTTTACAGGTATCTTTCGATTTATTCTTTATTTGAAATTTGAAAATATATCTATTATTATTCGTCATCATCAAGAAGGAGGAGATTTTTAGCTCAAGGTTTATAATTATTGATGTTGATGATAACTATATAATATTTCCAAATTCAAATTGGAATTATTTCCTTATATAGGCAACAATATAATTCTTAAAAGGAAATAAAATCATGGAATAATTACTTTCTTTCTTGTAGGAATCTTTTTTATAAACTTGCCTTTTTAGAAATGATTCCATGACATCCGGAAGGATCTTACTAATTTAACCTTGACAGAACATTCTTCTTAAGTCTAAATATCAAAGATTCTAGCAGAGATAATATCGAAGATTAAGCAACGACTAGTTGAAGAAAATCATCTATTTAAGAAAGAAGCATTGCATTTGCGAGACACATATACATATAGAAAATCCAAGGAAGCAAATTTTTTATATACATTCACAATATCAGCACTTTTGAAAGTCATATCATTATCAAATCTCTTGTGTTCTAAAAAGTGAAAATTCTTTTTAGAGAGTGATCATTGAAGCCCATATTGAGCAAATTACTTTGTCATTTGTTGAGAGCTTGTAAAGACTAGAAAAATACTAACTACTGTCGAAGGATGAAGACCTTTGAAAAATATATACTTGTGAGCTTAAAGAGGCTCCTCAAATTATTACTTGGTTTTTATAGTGAAATACTCAAGTTGAATACTTAGGAACTAGACGTAGGCCTCGTTATAAGCCAAACTAGTATAAATCTACTATCATTTTCTCTCTCTTCCTTACTTTTAAATTTTTGCATTATGAGATTTTAAAAGACTCCTTCAATTTTTCAATAGGCTACTTCTATTTTTATATCGCCAGAGGTTTCTTTTAAAATTTAGCAGGCTCCTTTCTTTTTTAGCGCTAATAGGCTATTATCGATTATAAAAAGGTTCATATCATTTTGAGCATTAGCAAGCTTCTTTAGATTAATTGGCTCCTTTCTATTTAAGCGTTAATAGGATCCTTTCGAAAGTTTATAGGACCCTTTTATTTATAAATTTATTTTGTTTAGCATGATCTTATCAATTTGAAAGTACTTTAAATTGTTTAGCATGATCTTATCGATTTGAAAGTATTTTAAATTTTTTATTACACACAATTCACCCCCTCTTGCATATGTTTGCTTTATCAAAGCCCAATCTCCATATTAGACACAAATGTAAAACAACTGGTCTTCTAATAAGTCCAATTAAAATGAACTACCTACATAATGTCAATTATGTCAAAAATGTGGACATATTGTTTCACATTGTCGCTTTTGATACTTTAAATCCCAAAATTGCCAATTTGGCTCTTCATATGCTACTAATAACCTTAATACAACATTCTATGTCATGAATATTCAACCAAATCTTTAAAGAAGTCAACAAAGGCATTACTTCTTAGGTTTCTTTAAAGTCTCATTTGGTTGAGATGTAATAGCAGTTAGAATAGCTACTAGCTTATCACCTCCTTTTGGTCCCTAAGCCAATCATTCCTCTCATCTAGAAATTTCTTTTCCCTATCTTCGTTGTTCTTAACCCTCTTAGCCTCAAACTAATAAGATAAATTCTTCTCTCTTGATTTCTCAACCTTTGATTTGTGAATGCTTTCTATAAGGATGTGCTTATTCTTGAAGACATTACCTTTCACTTTCATGCATATATCATAGTACATGTGTTTATCAATCTTCTTGGCCTCCTTGAACTTGCAAAGCAAATGCATTAAGACACACATCCTTCTTAACTACTAATATTGTTTAGTGCTCTCCATCATAATAACATGTGAACTCTTATTCCTCCTTTGCCCAACACCAATATTGTTAGTTGTAAATGGATTTTTTTACGTAATATAAAATTTTGAAGGTATTTTTAAGTGTTGTAAGGCTCATCTTATTGCCAAAGAATATTATCAAACCCCAAAAGTTGATTACACTACCACCTTTATTCCAATTATCAAAACCAGTGTCATTTGTTTCATTCTCATTTTGGCACTCTCTTATAATTGGTTTATTTATCAACTCAATATTAATAATGCCTTTCTTTATGGTTACCTTTCAAAACCAACTATATCTCTCATCTCCTGGCTTTATAAATCCTCACCGTCATTAATGAAATAAAAAGAGAAAGAAAAAACTAAAAAAGTAGAAGAACGGAGAAGAGAGTTGACCTAATGCTAGAGAAATCATAGAGCTTACTAATGCTAGAGAAGAAGACAACTTCATCATTAGTGTTGCAAAATATCACAAAGGAGGATGAAGAAAACAAAGGAAGAGGATCCCTCGACAGAGCCAAACGTAGAGAGCCTAAGACTGTTTGACTTGCGACAAGCCAATAAAGGATAGATAAGGAGGAAGAAAATGAAAAGACTTATTGTAATATTTTATTTCCAAGGTTTTAAAAACTGGACCAGACTGGCCGGTCCGACCAAAAAAAGTATGAACCGGTCAATGGTTTGGTTTGGTTTTAACAAAAAACCTGTTAGTATGAAAACCGGCCTATTTGTTGGAGAACCAGCCAGTTTTCAACAAACCGGTTCGATCGGGCTTCTTCTCTCCTTCCTCGCTTTACTCGCTTTCTCACACAAAAGCAGCACTTGTTGCCCTTACATGTTCTAAGAAATGGAGATTTGTTGGGCATTTTCATTTAAACACTGCTTTCTTAACAACTATGATAGCCAAGAAAGAAAGAAAATGAAGGAAAAGAGTATGACGACACATATATATACCTGAAAATGCCAAAGAAGGTACTGGAAGGTTTGACATCAAAGCGATTCTTGTAAAAGTTATGGCGAGCTTCTTCAACCTTAGCTCGTTCTTCAGGAGTGCCAGCTTCAACCATTAAGGCTTTAATAGTTTTTTCTTTTTTTTTCAAAAGGCTCTAATCTTTATCGATGGTTGCTTTCAAGAACGTTTATTTTGTCTTTTAATACATAAATCTTTGGTTTGGCTTTCAAGAACATTTTGTTGTCTTTTATTAAAGCTTTAGTTTGATCATTGGATAATAACCTAACCATTGGATAATAACCTAAAAACCAGTTTATGTATAAAGTGGTTGGATGTCAATGAAAAAACAGAAACTTTTTTAAAGGCTTATACATGTTGTGTGCTTCTGGATTCACAAAAACTTTTTCAAAGGTTTATATATGTTGCGTGCCTCTAGATTTAGATAAAGATGAAAAATAACCTTAAAGTTTTAGCATCTTAAAAAGTTTTAAATTCATACTTGTTAGTAAGCATATTACAGATTAATATTGATTTGATTTGTAAAATTTTGACTCAATTCTCAATTTGAGCTGACAGGATTGTCAGTGTCATAGTATTAAAAAATTAGAAATATGACGCTTTCATACAGCTTTTGCCAAATTTGAATATTTTAATTTCAACTTTTGGTAATTTCATATTTAAACCAATAGACATGAATCAATTTTTTTCACTAAAAGCATGAATTTGTCGCACAGTTTCAAGCAGAAGATTGTCAGTGTTTATGCATCTTTCTGGAACATCAACAAATGAGTACATGAGTGATGACATGGTTATGCCAGAACCTGCGATCTCTTCCATATCTCAAGAAAAATAACATTGAAATGAATTAAAGTTGAAGAGAAGAATTATTTTAGTGTTTCAAGAAAAAAATCAACTAAAACAATACCTGCAATATTGATGTTCTTTTCCAACTTCAACACAGGAAAAATGAAGAGTGAGAAATCGATGGGACTTTTGTCTTTGGATTGACAACAAACATCATATGGGGTTATCTCCAAAAATATTGTTTCTTGGATAAAAATGTGGATTTAACGTTAATTTTAATTTTAACTACTGAATCATAAGAGAGATAAAATCAAGGTTTTAAAAACAATTTTAATTTTTATTGTTATTGTTATTATTATTGTAAGTTTTATATTAAACTCATATTTATTTATTACTAGTTCATTATATAATAATAGACATTGGAGTATTTTTTATTTCAATAAAATTTTTTTACTTACTCTTACATGTTTTATTTCTTATTTATTATATAACGGTTCACTACCGGTTGAACCTCTAAACTTTAAACCTTTCCTTTGACCGATTTGATGTCCAGTCCAATTTTTAAAACATTAGTTATTTTGATTATGTTGCTAAGTAATATGTTATAAATGCATTTTATAGAGTATGCTCTATTTATGATATACTAGATTAATTTAAGTGTTTAAATGTATTATTGAGGTTATAACGAAGATTATGGATAGACTGGGGATGGTTCTAGACTCGGCCAAAAAATTTTCGAAAAACTTTAAAAAGCTACGAAATGAGTTCGACTAAGCTTTAAAAGCCCTGATTGAAGATTTAGGTGACACTTTTGAATGAAATCCGGATGATTTCTCACTGATTTTTGGATTCAATCCAAAAGTTCTTCCAAGCAACCTAAAAGGTTACCAAACAATTTTGAAATACAATGAAAAGCTCCAAATTAGGATTGGAGTCCCTAGGACCTGAAACAGGTCAAAACAGAAGATGTTTGAATAAAATTCGGGTAATCTAAAATTTTTGGACTAAAATGCCCTTTTTAGAAAATAATGGGTATTGACGATTTTAAATTCATTCGAAATTTTTAAAAACATCCAATCAATAAGTATTAACTCTAATTAGAGTCTTTCACGGTCAATTTGATAATAAGATGATTGTGAAATATTTTCAGGATTTAATTCAGTTAGTTGGTGAATTAAATGCATTAAAGGGCAATTTCGTCTTTTTGTACTCATTAAGGGCAATTTCGTCTTTTGACATGATATTAGTGGATTCATGAGTCATTAGAGATGATCAATGAGAAAATGACATGTGTGATGAGTCATTAGTGATAACAAATACAAAGGTGACATGTGTAATCCATTAAATGAGTGTAAAATTAATATTTTGCTTCATTCTTTTAACGTAGCCATGAGAGTGAAAAGAGAGCATCATTAAAGAGCCCCAAAAATAAAAGAAAATAAGAGACAAGCAAGGTGGGTTAGGCCATTGTTGGAAAAAGGGAGAAGAGAGAGAAAAAAAGAAAAGAAAGAGAAAGGAGAAGTGATCCAAAGCATTTTTCATGCTCTTCTACCTCCAATCAAACATCCAATAAAGTTACATAGTCATTCAAGTGAAGAAGAAGAAGAAGAAAATGGGTTAGTAAGCTTACTAATCTTGTTGAAAATTTTGATTTGTTAGGTTATAGGCTAGATTTGGTTTTGATGGTGTAAATTGCACCCCTTTGATGAGATATTAAGGTTTTATTGCATTGGGAGCATTTAGGAGAAGAAAATCACATGAATCTAGTTAATGGAACCCTAGTCAAACTTGGTCAAAGGTGAGATCTATTACCTAAAGTGTTTTATTTTGTCATTTGATGATTTAAGATTAATGAATGATGTTGGAAACTTAGTTTAATGACGAAAGAATGAAAGAAAAATCATGGAAATGATTGAATGAGTTTTTGTCCATGTCTAGGGTTGTTAATGTGGTATGATCCAAACTGTTATTTTAATGTTTTATGATGTTTATAGTATGATTTTGATACTAATGAAGTAAAGAAAAGAAAAGGAATTGGTTTGGAATTGGTTTTAGTTGAAATTCAGCTTAGAATGTATATGGAAAGCAATGAAGTAGACATGGTTTATGGTGTATTTGATTGGAAAATGTGTTAAGGAGTTGAATGTATTCGTTTTAGGTTTTCATATTGAAAAACGAAACCAATTGAAGGATTTCTAAGTGGTGAAAGGAGTAAGTTGTGAGTGTATTTTAATTGTTTTATATTACTAAATTCTTTGTAAAAGAATTAATAGCATGTGATTGTATTTTAATTGTTTTATACTACTAAATTCTTTGCAAAAGAATTGATGACATGTGAGTGTATTTTAACTATTTTATATAACTAAATTCTTTGCAAAAAGAATTGATGACATGTGAGTGTACTTTAAAATGATTTTATACAAATGGTTTTTCATTTGATCATGAAATGAATATTTATGTGAAGTTTTATGCAAACGACATTTTACAAGTAAATATTGCTAGCATAAGTGTATGCTTTGGCAATATATGAGTTTTAATTTGAAAGTTAAATTTATATGATTGGAAGTTACATTGAAATAATTCAATTATGAATCCTCCCATACTTGATTTAGAAAATAAAATAAGTCGTAAATGTAATAGTTGCTTTTGCTTATGGTACACCGCTAGGCTTTATACATGTTATTATACCGGTATATTTATAGTAGTTAACCTATTACGGGTGAGCGATATAAAACTAGTTCTGTAAATAATGGTTAGCCAGTTACGGGTAAACGATGTAGAACCAGCTTCGTGACTTGTTACAAGTAAGCAATGCAAAACCAGCTCCGTAACTGTCGGTTTATACCGTACATATAAGCGATGCAGAACCAACTTCGTAAATAGTAGTTAACCAGTCACAGGTAAGCAATGCAGAACTAGCTCCGTGACTTTATGTCTAGTGTACCGTATGGTAAAAAAACTAGTGGTAAGCTATGTTGAGTAAGAAAATTCATATAATAATAATGTCGCCACTATTTATTTTTAAAAGTGATTTGGGAGGTATCATATAGTACCAATTTTAGTGGTTGACTTATTTTCAGTATAAAAGTTTTCAGAAAACTTTTTGCCACCATTGTTTATTGTTTAAAAAAAGGAAAATGGAAAATGAAAACTTGTATATTATGAGTTTAATGTCGAAAAGCATTTTGGAATAGTATTTCAAAAATTTTGAAATTGTGTTTTACGAAATGTTATGTTATTATCATATTTGATGATGCACGAATAAATTGTTATGGCAAATGATTTACCATGAGCTTTATGATTATGTGGGAATATTGCAGTTAGGTTATTACAAAAAGTTTAACTTTTTAATAAACTGATTACACTCATTGAGCTCGTTTAGCTTACCCTTATTTTTATGTTTTTAAACAAATCACCCCAGATATACGTATAGATGCTATAATAATTGGACTCTACTAAAGGATTAGTTGTATCGCCGGGTGCTGCTATGCTTGCCTTATCTTTTTTTACGTATGTGTTTGGTTAAAATTGACTTAGTTGTTTATATATATGTTTTAAAATATTTTGGAATGGGTTTAAAAGTGTGGTTTTGTAAATAATTGTGGGATTGTAAATATCTTTTTCGCAATGAAATATGAGGGCTTTGATCCTCAGTGATGTTTTTAAAATGTTGAGAATTGTATGTTTGAGGATGTTTATGAGCGGACTTGAAGTCCAAAATTTGTAATTGAGAAATTGGCATGAATATAGAAGTGTTTTGAAATTTTACAAGGCTTTTGAAAATTTTGGGAATGTCAAAATACAGTAGTTGCTGTGCTGTAATTTTTAATAAAATTTAAAAAAAAGGGTTTCCCACTATTTTCACGCCTTTAACTTTTAAAGTACAAAAAGTTTTTAAAAGTTGAATGGCTTGGTTTTGCAGGACCCTTCAATGGAGTTAGCCATCAATTAAAAGGCTACCGTGAGTTCACTAGGAGGGCTTCAAAAGGGGAACTTCGGGATGGATCCTTTCACTTATAATCATGTGTTCTTAATAAAACTTAGTGTAAAATGATGCCATTTTAAACTTTATAGTAAAAAGTTAGGTTTCGAGTTAGGCTGGGCTTAGTTTACCAAGCCCCAACCTAACCCAAATCCCAAAATTTGAAAATAAAAAAGAACTACGCCTAGCTCAAAGTTCGGTCAAACCAAGTGGAGCTTGTTGACTTAAGACTGAGTTAGTTTAGGCCAGACCAAGCTCGAGCCTTCATGCCAAGCCTAAAGGTCTTAACTAAACTTTTAAGGCTTGATTTCATTGTTTGAGTCAAAAGCATAGTGGTCTCAAATTTACCTTCTCCAGAGCTGATACCTCTTTTTTTATTTATACAATCTCATCTTGTAACTCCTTTCTTTTAGTTTATGCTAATGATATCTTGGTCAAAGGTTTTTCAGTCTCTTTCATTACTACACTTATACATGATCTCAACTTCACCTTCTCTACAAGAATTAGGTCCACTTCATTATTTCCTTGGAATTGAAGCCTAAACCATTCCTTGTGGCTCTTTCTTACTCAATCACAATACACTTAAGATTTTCTTCTTTGCATAGACTTTGACAAATCCAAACCTATCCATACCTTATCAACCACACTCTTCCTATCTTTAAAATCCACGGTGTTTCACTATTTGATCTTAGTGAGTATTGCAGTACTGTTGCTATTTTCCAATATCTTTTCCTTACCTAATCTAACATCTAATTTTTTGTTAATAGAGTCTCCCAATTTTTATTGTCCCACTGGCATTCACTAGTCTATGATACAATGGATTCTACACTACCTGTGGTTCGCCCTTTATCATAGCATTCATTTCACTAAATCCACCTCCCTATCCTGATAAGTCTATTATGATGTTGATTGGGCTAGTTGTCTTAACAATCATCACTCTACATCTAATTACTGTTTAAGGATGTCAATGAGTCGAGTCAGGCTCGGGCCACTCCTAGCCTAGCTCGGCCCAACCCATCCTTACTATTTTTAAAAAAAATTACAAAACAACATCATTTTTGTCCTTCCGATCGGACCAAGAGCTGGGTTGGGCTGGGCTGGCCTATGCTGTGCTGAACAATTTTGGTCTGTGCCCCGATCAACCTAGGTCAAAATTGGCATCCCTATTATTTCTTGGATATAACCTCATCTCTTATAGTGCCAAGAAATAACCTACTATTGCTCACCCGAACATTGAAGCTAAATACATAAGTATTGCTTTTGCTTCTATCGAGTTTTGTTGGATCACTACCCTACTTGGTGAACTGGGATTATATATATCACCTTAAACCTACCCTTTAATGTGATAATCTTAGTGCTACATTCCTTTCTTCGGATTCAATATCTCATGATCGTACTAAGCACATTAAGATTAATATTCATTTTGTTTAAGATCTAGATGCTGATAAAGTTCTCTCTAACAAGCACATTCCCTCTTCTGATCAGATTGCTAACATCACAACTAAAGCTTTGTCTTCTTCGAACTTTTATCAACTTCGAGACAAGCTCTCGATCTCCTCCTCTCTTGAGCTTGAGGGGTGATGATAACGGTTATTTAATCTCAACTACTACTATTGTTCTGTTTCTCGTCCAAATCTTTTCTTTTGTTATTCATACTTATCTTGTATTTCTACATTACAAAGTGTATATTAAAAGGCCATGTACCTTATATATGAATACAAGAAAAGCATAATACGTTTCCTTCATCATACTTATTCTATCAATCTTATTTCTAAACATGATCACTCTGATCATTGTCGTTATAGTTTGTTCAAGAACTGAAATGGGTGATAAACCCTCTCGTACGTGAAGTTTTGCGTTAATTTTTGTATGTCGATTGGTTCCCCACCCCACATGTTGGTCTTGATAATAACAAATGAAAAAACAGCATATAATTAGGACCAAGTACCTGGTGTAATAGCAACGAAATTAATGAAATTGAATATCACTTTTTATCAACAAGGAAAGATGTCAAGGGATTAATATTACTGCAATAGTAGCAACTGGATATCCAACATTGGACGACATAGAAAAATACTGTTATAGCTTCTTTTCTTGAAACTGGATTACATAATTGTAATATTTATTGTTATGATGGGGAATTAAGTATATGAATTCCAATTTTATTTAGAATTGGAATTCAAAACTCTTTTGAGCAATGTATTCAAGATTGTTCGAAAAATGAGATTTTCTTTTCTTGAAAGCAAAATTGCGTCTCCTATAAGTCTGTTTTTTCTGATAATGATCACAGGATTCACATTCGTTTAAGGATATTGTAAATTATTATTTATTTATGATAATTTATATCAAAAAATTATCATTTTTACTTATTAATTAAGGACACTTGAGAAAAGTGTTTTTAAAGCAATGGAAATTAATATTTTTTTAATAAATAAAATACATAATTGAATGTGAGAAACAGTTCAAATGTTTAATTTTGATATTTAGAACTCATCAAAGTGAGAACTTATAACCAAAAAAAGTATTATTAAATTCTAAATTTTAAAAATATTTTCAACAAAATATAAAAAACTTATAGAATAAAAATTGATATTTAAATTTTTTAAGCATAATCATAATCATCATAACTAAATTAATGATTATAGTAAGTTTAATTTCCATTAATCTAATAAATTATGTAAATAAATAAATATTAATAACTCTCTTATAATTAATAGATAGAAATGAGTAAAAATCTTAAATAAATTTGTATTAATTTTTATATAATTTAATTTTATGCATTTATTATTAAAAAAAGACATAATATATTTATATTTAGATATATGTAATTAAGTTAAGAGTTGGGCCACGTATTAAAACTTGGTGCAGCAGCTGTACTTTAGTTATAGTTAGTTGACTAATCCTACACCAATCGGCTTGATCATCAATAAGTGAATTTCTCAGCTTTACATATATGTTGAACATATTAAAGAGAGGGCTTCTTAGTGCTACCATATTACAAGCCGCAAAAGGCAATCAACTTATTAATCTACAATTCTTTATCAGTCCTACCATGCTTATGCTACAAAGAATTTCATACCCTAAAGGTAACGCTTTCCTCAAATTAAACAATGAAGCCTTGAAAGATCACAGTATTCAGAATCGGTAGTGTTGGGAGGAAGAAACTATATACATGTTAATCGGTAATTTGAGTTGTTGATAGTCAGTTAATTTTACCACATCAACTAATAAAACATATTATTAGTAAAAAAAGAAAATTGAAAGAGCGCTTACTTGCATTGTAAATCAATATAAAATTAAGTAAACGACACATTTCCGCACCAAAAATTGGGAAGTTCTCAGGTCTTAGTGACAACAATAGGAAATTACATACCACGCAATCCAGAAAAAGCCATCTCCAAGAATCTTATAGCTAAAATAAAACCCACCTAAGGCTTATCGATTGAGACACAACAACAAAAAAGAAAGACCGAATTGATTAGGCATGCAACGTTACAATTTCTTAGCTATGGTGTTTTTCTGTTTAGTCTTTTTGGTCTTTTTTAAATTCTCATATTAAACCATTCAATCGTTATGCAGATTTCTAAATTCATCATTTCAACAAGTCAGATGCAGTGAATTTAATCAGCAGTGAAACAAGGGAATCAATTAAAGATCACAGCATTTACTCCTGAAATTCATAAAATTTGTATAGTTGAAAAATTAATCTACCTGTTTGGCACCATTAACGCTGGCACGACAAAGTGGGCATTGCCTGTTATTGGCAAGCCACTGATCGATGCATGATTTGTGATACACGTGACTACAAGCAGGAATTACCAGGCACTCATTTCCTTCCTCAAATGCCTCCAGGCAAACTGCACACTCTGCCTCCGATATTCTCTGCACCGAGATCGCCGGTAGTCCGCGTGAAGCCGTCACCGACGATGCTTGTTCTTGGCCTGCAACCCCCGTTCCACTTTCAACGTCACGATTTCCTGCTACTCCCTCTATTCTGCGACCACCCCACAACATGAAAATGCTGCATATTATTATCACCGTGACGAGTCCACAGATAGTTACGATCTCCCTCTGTTTCTCGCTGCTGTGGAAAGGCGGTGGCGTTATTAAAAGTGTCATTGGGGGCGGAGGCGGTAGTGGTTGTGAGTGTGGCGAATAATAGAATTCATGAATAAAGTTGCCAGGCATGACTCTGGTTGTATATATCCTCAACAGGAAGGTAGAGATAGGTAGAAGCTGAAGCTAGAGAGCTTCTTGCTGCCCAAAGACAAAATTCATGACTTGGTTTGCTAATTCACGTAGTTGGAGACTCTGGATTCTGATCACTCTTTAGTCTCTTAAAGAACCTTGATCGGCAGTTAGGCTAATATATAGAGTTTGGTAATGTTTCTTTCTGTATATGAATCGGTTGTATGTATGTATACATATAACGGTGAATTTTTTAATAAGAACTTAAAATAATTATAAAATATTTGCAGCCAATACAACAAAATGACGTCGTTTTGGGAGATAAAATTGGACAGAAATCCTAAATCCAAATGGAAGTATAATTCCGCAACAATCGTAAACCGTGTGATAAAGTAGGTTGTCAGACAGGACGAGGAAGTGCATCTGTTCTGTGGAAACCTTTTCTGTGTCGTATTACGAGTTTTGACAATAAGGGCGAAACAAACCGTTTGGTGCGCTCCTCACCGACATGGTCTCTCTTAAAAGCTATTAAATAGTTGATTAGCCGATTACTCTTTTTAACTGTTGGCTATTCCCTTCGTTATCTCTGCCGTTTTCTGCCTGTCGCTGCTTGGGGTCAACCGTCGATTGCCGATTCTTAATACAAGCAGGTGAAGCATAGTTTTAAAAACATCAATACTACTTTTTCTTTGCCTTTCCCGTTGTTGGAAACCCTGTTTTGTCTTGGATCTTCTGGATTTAACGAGCTGTTGATTTTGCATATCGTGTATTTGGGTAATTACTTTCTGGTCTCTTTTGTGCCTATTACGTTTGATTTTGTTTCAATCTATTGCCGCTTGAATTGTACTGTTATTTTTCTCTCTTTCACCTACGACGCCGAAACCCTAGATTTTGGGTTCCTGAATTGAAATCTATTGTCTTGCTCTTTAATTTGGCATCATCATCGTGATGGATAGAATTTTTTTAGAGGGGATCTGTTTGGATTTATTCGAGGCTTGATAAAACCCCTGTTCACGGTTATTGACCAGATTTGTTTGGGTGAATATAGAATGGTTTGGACAAAAGAGTTTAATTCTTTTTGTTGTGACTGAAGTTTTAACTGTTTAGTTCGTTTTGGATAATTCCTCATCAGCATTGGATTTTGGGTTTCAGTTTGATTATTTTTGTTCAAGATGCCGGCCACAGCGGGAAGGGTTCGCATGCCTGCGAACAATAGGGTTCACAGTAGCGCTGCTCTCCAGACGCACGGAATATGGCAAAGCGCAATTGGGTATGATCCATATGCTCCCACCAAGGATGATTCCAAAAGTTCATCCCAACAGAAGTCATCCACTGCTGAGCCTGATTCTGAGAATGCATACCAGAGTTTCCAGGGCCTATTGGCCCTTGCCCGCATCACTGGCTCTGCTACTGATGAGGCTCGTGGTGCATGCAAGAAGTGTGGGCGTGTTGGCCACCTTTCTTTCCAATGTAGAAATTTTCTGAGTGTTAAGGATGATATTAAGAGCAAAGATGCAGAAGCTGTTCAGGCTGCAGTTTTGTCCGGGTTAGATAAAATAAAGAACAATGGGAAGAGTGCAGTGGGAAGTAAAGAGGAGAGTGAGGACGAAGAGGAAGAGAGTGAAACTTCTGATTCTGAAGTTGATTCTGAGATTGAGAGGATTATTGCTGGAAGGTATGGTAAGAAGAATAGTAGGAAGTGTGGGTCACCTAAAAAGAAAAAGGTGGATTTGGACAATGATGATTCAGATTCAGATTCAGATTCTGGTGAGAGAAAGAAGAGGGGAAGGTCGAAGAAAAGGTGGAGTAAGAAGAGGGAAAGTAGTGAATCAGAGGAGGAGGATGAAGGTAGGAGGAGGAGGAGGAGGAGGAGGAGGGGGGAGAAGAAGAGGGAGAGGGACGAGTCCTCAGATGAAGATGAGGATCGTCGACGTCATAAAAGGAAGAGTAGGAGGGAGAGGAACAATTACTCAGATGAAGAGGAGAAGCATCAAAGTCATAAGAGGAAGAGTAGGAGGGAGAAGAGAAGGAGAAGAAGTCATCACTATTCCGATGAATCAGATTCAAGTTCGACTGAGGACTCTGACAAACAGCAGAAACGGAAGAGCAGGAAAGCAGGTTCAGCATCTGGTTCTGATGCCAATGAATCTGATGATTCAAGGGTTGGGAGGGGAACAAAGCGTTTTGAAACCAGAAGCAGGAAACGTCATCATGAAAAGAATGAGTGACTGCTTACTAGTTGTAGTATGGATGATTTTATATCTGAGATTGAGTTATGCCTCTTGAATTGAATTTTTACGTTCGCAAATGGGAACAGTGTGCTTTCAGGATTGTTGTTTGTGTGAGATATCAATGTTGTGTCAGAGCTTATATTCACTTAAAGTTGGATCTTTATAATTATTGTGCTTCTGTAATAAATTTGAAATACTCTGTGCCTGTAGGTATCGTGCTTTTAAGTGTTTGATGATGCATAATCCAACCAAAATTGCTACGCTGTCCTCTTTTCCTTCTCTTTTTCGAGAGGACCATTTCTTTTACCGATATTCTTGTTTTGTATTGGGGGAGTGGGTGGGATGAATGGAAGTAAGGTTGGAAGTAATATCAGTGTGGTCATTACATACGAAGGTGGCTTTGTTTCAAAGTGATACACCCATATGCAATGGGGATACACCAAGTATCATCGTATCGGTTGTAGTCTAAGAACCGCAAACTGAATAAGGGGAAAAGCAGTCTTGCAGTTTGTAATGAGTTTCCAGGTGATTGTACATGCGTGTATTGATTGTTGCCAATTTGACCTATAGGGCATGGTATCGACATTTCACTTGTACTTCGGAGAAAGTAAAAATGTTAAGTTTGGTCCTTGAAAGATGCACATATTCCGCATCGTCCATATATATATGCGTGTGAATTTTGCTTTCATTTGTGCTTTCCATCCTCCTCACCGGCCACAAACAAAACATTTAGGTGGAGCAACTCGGGAGCATTTGTTTTAATGTCCAACCATGAACAACGGTATTGAAATTAGAATACTTGTAACAGATTCTAGTGCGCCCGTACCAAAAAAAATAATATATTAAATATTGGTATTAAGTTATATCCGAAAAATAAAAGTTAAAATATTAGACTAACGTTGTAAATTGAAAATAAATTTTAAAATATTTTCAATCATAATAGAGAATTAAATTTCAATCACATAAAAATTAAATAATCATTTTATAAATTAAAAAAAGCTGAAATTGAATTTCTTTGACATGATTACAATGCCTAGGCCAAGCACAGTTTTACTGGCGTCATGCTAGAAATCAAGAACGCACTTACCAGGATGTGGCTAAGAATCAAGCACTTTTCCTTCAGTTAATCAGTTTTACTGTTTTACTGCCACCCACCAATGCCATCCTTTTTTCTTTTTTTAATACGCGCTACGTATCTTAATTTTATCGTACTAATTTTAAGCTTTTAAGACCTTACTTTAAAATTTTAAAAAAAGGTAAATCTGAAATCTTAAGGTTTTTTTTCATATTCTTATATACCTTGTACACTTCTGTAAATAAAGAGTCTTCACGTATTGATTTGTCAGCTACTGATTAATCACTACTTTCTCACTCAACATCATATTCTCATCAGTCTCAGGTTTTCAGTAGTTTCAACTCCTACATTACTGCTGAAAGTGAGATGTCCGCAATTAATCCGACCAAGAAAAATATCCAAAGAATTAGAAGATCATCAACAAAAAAAAATTTCCTTATTTTCCTTTAGAATGACTCAAACTTAAAATCTCCTATAAATGAAAGATTTAAGCGAGGAGTTAGAAACTAATTATACCTCTGCAACCACTGCTATCCTTTTACTTTTACTCACTGTTGGTCAGTTCTATATCGTGCAAGAATTGAATTTCAACCTCAAACTCAATTTTATTTGAATGACCAGATAAGAGTGGTGATTTCGAACAAGTGCAAGTACGGGACAAAAGCTCCAACCACCACGCCACGTGAATCGTGCTTCTCGGTAGGTCACCACAATTTCTTCTGTTTCTTTTTGGTTTTAGTATCATATTTCAGCTCTAGAATGATCAGTATATCCAACAAATTGTATTCCCTGATCTATTCTTGTCTTTTAACTTTTAGAAAGTAACAACAAAATCATTGAGTTCAATAAATTACAAAACAGCCATTTATTTACAGTTGTATATTTCTTTTGAAGTACACACGAAACGTAATGTTTACAAATTATATGCAATGCATAAAGTAATTGACGACTGAACAACAATAATGCTCTTAATTAGATGTACGTTTGTGCTTAATAATGGCCGGTGTACATAATAATCATTTTACACCCATGAGGGGTATTTTGGTAATTATGTTTTCAATAACTACCTAAGGTAGTTCAGTTCAGTTTTGTTTGAATGTAAAAAACCAAAGAATGAACAGTATAAAAGAAATCGGCATATGTTTCTTCTTTTTTATGGTCTTTACATGGAGAACAACAAAAGAAGTAAAAGAATCTCTGCAGTAAAACTTTTAACAAAAGTTCTTTAACTGGTGTAACTACAAGAGTCTAAGTATGTGTTTTTTGTTTTTATATGCATATGAAACGATCATGTTTAATATGATCTACATGATAATATTCTATGTTTTTATCTTAGTCTAATATTGGTATAAGAGCAGGTTATGTTTTATATATACATTACTAACATCAAAATGTCGAAATCTGTATAAAGCTTTGGCTATTGAGTATTTGTGCATAATTATATGAATTTGTCATCAAGTTTTGCACTGTTATTTGACGTTAACTTGTTTTCTACAATTGGTTTATGATTTTTGCATTGTATGACAAATTCATGTAATTATGTATCCGTTCATAACTGTGGCTTTTAGGGGTCATACGGAAATATTTATGTATATTATACAAGATTTGTTTTGTTTGTTCTTTCTCTCGTTACTTCTCTCTCTAGAAGTTTGGTTTTGTTTCCTGCAACACCAAAAAGTAAGATACAGTTGAATGACAGAGCAAATGATACACAATGAATATATATGTGCTTGTTGTATTTCCAAGTATTTTGTTGGTTTAACCAAGGCCTTGTGCATATATGTGTGTCTTTTCTAATCTGTTTAAGAAATGTAAGCACCACCAGACAACGGGGCTCATTTCCTCGTCACGTATCTACTGCTAAAAGAAAAGTTTTTTTTTTGTTTGTTTGAGAAGAGAAGAGAAGGAAAGAAAAGAAGAAAAAAGGGAAAAACAATCCAAAGAACACAACACAGAGAGGAGTGGTTTAATGGCTTAAGCTCCTCACTTAAGGCTCTTCTTTACAAGAGGTCTTTGAGTTCGAGTCACGTCAAAAGAGAAGAAATGAGAAATTTGTCCTATTAATGATTCTCTAGCCTCTTAGGCACAGCTCCTTGATCGGATCAATTACGAACCCCTGGCTTCCAGCGGCAGTGTGGGAGTTGAAACTACTAGAGAACTCGAGAGCTACTGGGAACCTGATGCTGAGCAGGGCGAGCGATCAATCAGCAGTTGACCAATCAAATATGGGACGACTCTTTATGAGCAAAAGTGTACAGGTTACGTAGGAACCTGAAAGATCTTGGAGTTCCAGATTTACATCCTCTAGGACTCTTACGGTGAGGTCTTAGAGGTTTTAAATAAATAAAAAAAACAAAAAGACAACTCTTCTTAAAACAAAAAAAAATGCATGTGGCTTTTTAAAATATGTTTTGTTAAACAAATAACTTAAGCAAATGTCTTTTATATTTTGTCTCATGTGAACAAAACTACCGTCATTCAAAGTCCAAACAATGAGGACTAAAAAGAAGCACTCACATTTACATTTTCATAGCTTTTTGGATATATGTATCATGATATCCAATAATAGGTTAAGGCTTTGAGCTTTGAGATCTAATATGATAATAAGTTTGTGATAGTTTTCGTTAACATAAACTAATTAATTTAGTTAAATTAGTTTCTAATTAAAATAAATTAGTTTTTATAATAAATAAATTTTAACTAATTTGTTTAGTTAAAATAAACTTAGAAATAATTTTATTTTCATTGAATTAAAATTAGACATACATTTTTTAATTAAATCAATACTAATTTGTTTAGTTGAATAGGAGTTTCATTAGAAATTAGTTTCTAATTAAACCAAGATAAATTGATTAGTTCAATTATAATTTAAATTAGAAA
>JANIIA010000002.1:18384521-18399957 GCA_027478495.1 Erythroxylum alaternifolium
CATATGAAGATGCACCTAACTCATAATGAGAACATCAAGACAATGGAAGATGCTACGAGGCATCTCATCTTGGAGGAAGAGTGTTTTGAAGCCTCAAAGATGTCTTCTAAGGTATATGCAGTTAGTTCTAGTTCACATGGAGCTATGAATAAGAAACGTAAGCATCATGGTGGACACAAGTGGAAGAAGAATAAGAAATTCAACCACTCTTCTCATGAATCCAAGAAGAAAAAATGGAACCAACGTGGAAATGGAAAGCGTCCTTTCAAAAAGAAGAACATGAAACATGTGAAGTGCTATAATTATGGTAATAAAGGCCACTTTGCTCAAGATTATACCGAGATCAAGAAGGTACAACTTTATAGTACAAACATTTGTTTCGTGAATGTTTCTTGTTCTGTTTTTCTAGCTAAATCACATCCTTTGTAGATTGCAGAATCAGAAGCAACCAACCATGTAGCGAAGGATCGAGATGCCTTTGTTGAGTTTCGTAAACTCCCACATAGTAGTCAATGGCTTTATGTAGGTAACAATTTCGGAGTTATTGTACAAAGAATTGGTACATGTAAATCGGATATACGAGGAGGGCTATCGTTTATCCTACATGAAGTATTATATGCCCCACAGATTCGTAGGAATCTTTTATCTATGTTGATATTGATTAGACTTAGTTTCAATATAAATTTCCACAGTGGTGGAATAGATTTGTATCTTGGATCTATTTATTATGGTCATGGTTTTTTAAGTGATGGTTTTATAGTACTGAATTTGTTAAAGGAAAATAATAATATTAGTTATTATTTACATCTAGTAATTCCAACAATGATGCAATTTTGTGACATGCTAGACTATGTCATATTGATCAAAATCGAACCAGTCGATTAGCTAAAGAAGGACTTTTAGGTAATCTAAGTCAAGTAAATCTACCTACATGTGAGCATTGTTTAGTTGGTAAAATGGCCAGAAAGTCATTTGGAAAGGGAACACGAGCTTTATATCCATTGCAATTAATTCATTATGAAATTTATGGTCCAATGAATGTAAGGGCTAGACGTGGGGCAGTTTATTTCATCACTTTCATAGATGACTATACTCGGTATGGTCATGTCTATTTGATTTCTCATAAATCGGAAGCATTCAATTGTTTCATAAAATACATGAACTTAGTTGAGAATTAATTAGATAAGAAAATAAAAGCATTACGAACTAATCGAGGATAAGAATACTTGTCACACAAGTTTAAGGCTTTATGTGATGAGAAAGGAATAGAAAGGTAGTTAACAATTCCTAGAATCCCGAAATAAAATGGTATCGCTGAAAGACGAAATAGGATGCTATTAGAAATGATTAGGTCTATGATGGCCTAAGCAAATTTATCAATCATTTTTTGAGGAGATGCGTTGCTAACAGCCACTTATGTACTTAATCGCGTACCCACGAAATCAGTTATTAGCACACCATATGAGTTGTGAACTGGTAGAAGACTTGGCATGTCAAGTCTCAGACCTTGGGGTGTGCAGCCTATGTTCATGATCTCTCTCATAAACATGGGAAATTAGGCCTAAGAGGGAGAAAAAGTATTTTTATTAGATACTCAGGATACTCAAAAGGATACGTGTTTATTGGTGAACAAGGTAATGAAAGTGTAACTAAATTTGACTCATGAGATGTAACATTCTTGGAGAATGATTTTCCCAAGCAAGGCAAAATAGGTAAAGACCTATTGTTATATGAGACTCTTGATCAGAATAATTCTATTATGAAGATTCAAGATGAGAAACTTCAACCAAGTGGGAGCAATTCCAAAGAAAGGTTCTCTATGATGACTAATCCGAGTGAGAGCAATCAAATCAATCATGAATTTGTTTATGATGAATCTCTTTTAAGATGAAATAATCGAGGAATAATTCTCCGACATTGTTTCGAGATCAGAGGAGAAATTAATATGATTGTCCCGTAAGAGAAAGAAGAGCCAAGGAATGTAGATGAGGCTCTTACTAGCCCCGCTAAAGGAGAATGGATGAAAGCAATGAAAGAAGAAATGACGTCTTTAAGTTCCAATTAAGTATGGGACTAGGTTGACCTCTCTAAAGGGCGCAAAGCAATTGGGAATAAGTGGGTTCTCAAAATAAAGTGAAACGTTGATGGCAGTATCGAAAGATACAAGGCACACCTTATAGAAAAAGGATATACACATCAGGAGGGAATTGATTATAAGGAAACTTTTTCACTTATTATGAAGTTTGCTTCAATTCGTCTTATTCTGGCTATAGTAGCCACTATGAATCTTGAATTACATCAAATGGATGTAAAAATTGCTTTTCTCAATGGAGAATTAGAAGAAGAAATCTATATGGAATAACTTGAAAGTTTCATCAAGGTAGGTCAAGAAAATAAGATATGTCGGATATTAAAATCGATTTATGGCCTGAAGCAGTCTTCAAGACAATGGTACATTCGTTTTCATAACGTAATCATTTCGTATAATTTTCAAATGATTGATGAAAACCATTGTGTGTATGTTAAGAGATCCAAAGATAAATTCATGATTTTATCTTTATACGTTGATGATATATTAATTGCTTGTAATGACTGTGTGTTCCTTATACAAATCAAAGATTGGTTATCTTCTAAATTTGAAATAAAAGACATGGGGGAAGCGTCATACATTCTTGGAGTCAAGATTTCAAAAGATCATTCAAAGAGATTATTATCGCTTTCACAAGCGATGTATATTCAAAGAATTCTTGAATGATTCCATATGCAAGATTCCAAACCAATTGATAATTCTATTACTAAATTGCCCGTCAATGCTACAAGAACGGAAACAAATGAAGAATGTTACCTATACCAGTGCAATTGGAAGTCTTATGTATGTAATGATGTGTACAAGACCAGATATTTGTTACGTTGTTGGAATGGTGAGTAGCTATCAATCAAATCTACGACAAGCTCATTGGAAAGCTGTAAAGAGAATATTGAGGTATCTAAAGGGAACTGTGGACTATGCATTATGTTATCAGGACAATGATCTATGAATACAAGGGTATACCGATGCAGACTAGGGAGAAGATTTAGATGAAAGAAAATCTACCTCAGGATATGTATTCTTACTAAACCATGGAGCAATATCATGAAAAAGTAAGAAACAATCTTGCGTTGTACAATGGAAAATGAATTTATAGCATTCTCAACTGAAGTACAAGAGGTTATGTGGCTTCATCGATTCTTAGTGCATTTAGGAGTCAACTAAAGCGATGTGACCATTAATTATGATAGTCAAGCTGTAATCGCTTATACTAAAGACCCCAAATTTCATTGTAAGACAAAACATATAGATACCAAAAATAATTATGTGAAAGATATAGTTGCATAAAGAGAGGTGAACATGAAATATATATCTACACGAGATATGATAACAGACCCAATGACAAGATCAATTTCCATAGATGTATATACTAGGCATGTAAAGTCACTAAAACTACGTAGATGTTGACATATACTAATAAACATTTCTCTGTGTATGTTTACTCTATTATAATGTCATATTTTGGATATAATGTATGATGAAGTTTATACATTATTTATCATTTAATTCATGAATACATGTGTTTTACATAAATATATTTTGGAATGAATCATAAGTATATGTGACAAATTAAAGATTGGCCCTCTCGCACAGGAAATCACCTCTGGTATTTATGCTCACTAGAGATGAGACATGTTTAAAGTTTATTATCAAAGTGATAACTGAGAGCGAAAAACTTAAACTATAAATGTCACAAAGAAATTGGTTCAAAGTGATTTAATAATCACTATATCTGTCTTACGTTGCCAGATGTGAGTTCTGAACAGGTTTTAAGTAGATAAGTAAACTCAAGTTAAACATTAAGTATGTTTGAACTATCATCTATACGATATTTCTTGAATAAAAGATCTTCAAGTTAAATGAAATGGGTAAATACCGTAGCATATGACTCGTACCAGGCGTGTAAAATTGACAATAAAAGGGATTAATGTAAGTCTCCAGATCTCGTCTTACATTGTACGAGACTCTTGAGGTGGAGAAGAACCTCGTCGTATACTCTTATGACTCTTGTCTTATTCTTGAGAATTAAATGTAAAGTTTGCTACTTTAGGTTATTGCCAAAAGATCATGCAAAATGTGATCCTATGGAATAATTCTAAGAAAACAAATTAAATATAATTCAAAAGAGAATTGATAACAGAAAAAGGTCATTTATTTAAATCATTGACTCGTATGAAAAGTATTCACAAATAGCCATCGTCTCTTTGGTAGAGAGCTTAAATATAGTCATGACATAAGAAACTAAATGAGATCAAAAGAAAGTACAAATGCGACATATTACCTAAAGTATAGCATATAGTGTTTACTCAAGGACATACAAGTCTTAGGATTAATTTGTTAATCGAGATGTCATATACTCTTAAGAAATATATGACAATGTGCTCTCATCGTATGCGTGTTTATTGAACGAGTATGAGTATTGCAGAATTTTTTAATTAGATTACAACCCATCAGATATAAGTGGAAGATAATGATCATTTTACACCCACGAAGAGTATTGTAGTAATTATGCTTTCAATAACTACCAAAGATAGTTCAGTTTTGTTTGAATGTGAAAAACCAAAGAATGAACAGCATAAAAGAGAGAGCGGCACGGTCTTTACACGAAGAACAACAAAAGAAGTAAAAGAATCTCTACAGTAAAACTTTTAACAAAAGTTCTTTTAACGGGTGAAACTACATCGATAATCCAAGTATGTGTCTTTTGTTTTTTGTATGCAGATAAAACGATCTTGTTTAACATGATCTACGTGATGATGTTTTATGTTTTTATCTAACAGTACATAAATTGTGGTGGTTTATAATTCTTACAAACAAATAAAAAGACGGTAAAAAGGCGACATTCATATCCAAGCAACAAATATTCTTGAAGGAAGTAGACATATCATACATGCTCCCAACAGCCAGAAGCTAATCTTATTTAGCATACATAGGTGTAATCAATCACAAGTCATGTTGCCCTTTGGTCCTGCAAAATCCACACCCTCCAACCACCTTCCTGAGTTTGTTTTATTCTAGACTAAAACATAACACAGACAACAACATAGCCATTGAAGGAATATAAAACATGTCACACAGACACTGAGTCTTACAGAAACTTCAACAACATCAGAGGCCGGCTCTCTGCTCTTTCTCAGTTATCTGCAGTGTTATTGTAGAAACAAGAATTAGATAAAAGATCTACACTCAAAAATGATGATCAGCATTTAGAATACTCACCCTGTAGAGATCTTGAACTTGGTGTGGAGAAGTCGGATGAAGTCATGGGAATGGATATGGAGAGCTGGGTTGTTGAGAATGATGTCTGATTGGACCTATCATCTTCAAGGCTCGACCATGAGTCCCGAGTTTTTGGCCACTCATCAAAGAAGGGTCGAAGAGGCTGACCATCTTGCCTCACAGTCACAGGCTCCCCAGTTGCAAATTCAGCACCCAAAAATGAACGCTGGCTATAACCACCTTGCACTTCCGGCGTTGAGTTGTCAGTTGATTTTGACACTGGCAAAGATGAAACCCTGGACTGCATCAGAGGCCATGCTTTTTCTAGCTGCGACTCCATATGGAGACCTTTGTTGCTTCCTGAACTTCCCGAGAAGAAGCTATGTTCACCAACCCCATGCTTAAGACCTTGAACATACCTGTTCTCCGGTAATTAAGACCATATTCTTTCAATACCAAGCCTCAATCACATAACAGAGGAGTAGAGTGGAAGCTACAGAAGTAAAATTTCAAACAGACTTCTCAACAAAATCAAGGAGAAGATGAGAACTGCCACCAAATAAGGTGTCAGCAATTACGACAAAATTTGATAAATTGAATCACTTTTGTTTTCTTCATATTTGATATTATGAAACTGCAACACTTTTATACTCCCACACATCTTCCAATGACTCTCTGATGTATCTACATCAGGCTTCCAACCTTTTCAATCCACATTCAGAGTAATACGCAGAGGAGTTATTATTGTCAGAATACATTCAATACACCTCAGGATTGGGCCTCCAGAGAAATAAATAAATCCCTAAACAATCTCCAGATGCTGCAACTCTCGCTTCAAATCAAAGAAATGTTATATTTCTCCAGATGAAACATGGAAACATATGTTTTATCAGCTAAACTGGTAAAAGGATAATAGCCGTTAACTTTTCAGAGTCAACCTTGTGCCATATATAACTAGGCATTTTGATGCCTAATAGGATGATAACTTTGCAATTTATTATTTAAAAGGTACAGGATTGTGAAAGAAATATATAGGCAATTGGAAGTCTATTTTCCTCCAACTATTTAAGAATTGGATTACCAGAGACTTAGCCAAGGAGCTAGTGTTATGGGATGTAGTGAACACGCAGTAAAGCGTAGAAGCCATACACATAACAACATTGTTGGACCTAGTTTTTCTTTCCTGGGGCTTGTCTACTGCACAAAAATCTAAGAGACATGTGATCAAAAGGAAGCACAGAGGATATTATAACCTTTTGAAGAGAGTTCAAAGCACCCAAAATAATGCCACTAGTTGACATATAATAAACACTTTAGAAAGCTTGTCAGGAAAGGAATTTTATCAGCAAAAGCAAAGTAAACAAGCAGGGCCCGGAAAAGACTGAACACAATTCATTCTGATGACAACTAACATGGACATCAGGGCCCAGAAACCTGAACCAGGGAGAAAACTAAAGGCAACATCCCCTTACCTGTATTGCAGATAATCAATGGACCAATCAACAAACAGATTTGGAAACAATCAAAAAGGTGAACTGAGGCCTCTACAATGTTATTTCACCAACCAACTTCGGGTAAAAAGGATAGGATAGAAATGAAATGCATTAAGTTAAGAGTATGGTTACCCATGCATCCATATCTTAAGTTTCTGTACAAAGGAATCCATTTTTATAGTAGTCCTTCAGACATAGCCTGAGATGTGATATAATTATTTTAATAGTATTTACTAGAAACTGACAGTTTACTTTCTATCAACAGTCCCGACAGTCAAGCAAAAGTTTACTTTCTATCAACAGTCCCGACAGTCAAGCAAAATATCTGCAACATCCACGCTAAACTTTTCGATGATATTGCACCCATTGACAAGCTGGAGTTAAATTCTAATGGCAGTCAGACGATTGTTTGTAAGGAGAAAAGCTTATGCATAGTACCAGACTAAAAGACATCGACTGACAAACAAATAAACATGGCTTTTGTCAGGTTTTGTATATCTCTCAACTCCTGGAGACAGAAGGGCCCAGGACCAGAGCTTAACAGAAATTTGAGAACTTTTTACAATATTTCACAATCAAATTTTACTTTGTGGAAGAGAAATTTGGCCACCATAGGAAGACCCCAAATATGTTCTAATTAATACAATAAAAAGATATTTCAAATAGTAAATATATCAGGATTTTATACTAGTAGTATGAAATGAAGTTGCAGGACAGCATTTTCCCGCAATTAACAGCAAAATAAGCGTTACCTGCTTGGTATTGCATAAGGGATGGAGTCCATCTGATAATGGGATTGGTTAGTTCCAGCACTGGTACCCTGAGGATTACCAAAGTCGTGTAATGGAAGGTTCTGAAAGTTTCTGGTTCCACTGCTGCTATCAGTGATAGTCAGTGATGACGATTGCGTCACAGTGTGTGATTCCACAGGCTTTCTTGAACGGTTGCGGCCACGGTGCATGTGGCGCTCACAATACTTTGAGTCTGGATAGGCATCTTTTGAACACCTCCATTTTTTGCCATCAGTTCTCCTGCATCTCCCTGGTTCTGGATCCACTTTCTTCCCATACAAGGAGTAATAACCCACTGAAACATTAGGCCCAAAATGAGACACACAAACATAAAAGATCTCAATTTGATTATCAAGAGCATGGCAGGCATAGAATAGATTTTATTTAATATACAGATCAGGGACAGTGAGAACATGAGAGTTCACCATTCTATGAAAGATCCTAAGCTTAACCATCAGTAGTACTATTAACGTTTAGAATCCACAATGTCAGTGTGGCATAAACAAAGTATTGCAGAAGTCACAAAGGCACTTCATCACCCAGTTTTTAAACAAGATCATGTGGGTCACCAAAGAAATACTAAATAAAAAGAAATCAAATCCCCTGAACAAACAAATCTTCTCATGTAAAGAATCATAAAATCCAAAAAGGAAAAGATTGAAAAAAACAACGGTGATGTGCTTTTATCAAAATACAAAAGTAGGCGAAAATGTTCAATTCCAAAGATTTTTCCAGAATTGTTAAAAACTAACATGAGACCTCGTTTAATTGATGCAGTAAGGCCTAACCCACCAACAAAAACGAAATCTTGTATTCGAAGCCGACCAAATTTGTGGCATAAAAGACTATTTCCAGACTATTTCATTCAGATTGAAAAGGCATTAAAAACTTAAAATTGTATCCCTTAAATTGAAAACTTTTGGAATAAAAGTTCAAAAAGTATGCAAAACCTGACAAAAAACAAAAGCCAAGGGAGGAGAAAATAATGAAATCACACAAGATGGCCATGAAGCTAAAGAAAGGAAAAGTAATCATAGAACATAAACGCAGATTTGATGGAAAATACGGAGATACGGTGGAGTTAAACAAGATTCACAAATCTAAGCAGCGCAAATGAGGAAAAAAGGGGGAAAAAGAAAACTCAACCAACACCACAGAGCACATGCCCAAGAAAATGAAATGTACACACTATATATATATACACTATACCAGTGGGATGGTTGAAGAACCTATTAGAAATGGACTCAAAACTCTTCTGAACGGGGAGAAGGAGTTCAGGTGGCACAGGGAGACCCGCAATCATGTACTTAAAGATCAAAGCTTGGTGTTCCAGTTCTTGCCACTGTGATACTGTAAATGGAGACCTCATTCCCATTACCCCTATGCCATCAGCCATTTCAGTTCCTTGCCACAACTCCCCCAGTATCACCGCTTTTCATCTCCTCCGCCGTCACCCACCCCAACTTTGAACTAAGACTTAAAACCGCTGAGCAGTACTGCTTCTTCTTCAGACCCAGAAGCTTAAACGTCAGCCTGGGCAGAGAAAAGGTACATGGAACACAGATCAGGTTGGGCCTCAAACATAAGTATGCGTATTATATATGTATGAGTGTGTGTCACCGTCTCAGTGCCTCTGTGGGTTATGTTGTGTTGAGAAAGGGGGGGCAGTGTCTGTGAGGGGGAATCCTCAAGGCAAAGATTGGTCTGGTTTTAATGAGAGAGAGAATGCACTAATCAAGTCACTTTAAAAGTCCTGTTTTTGGTGAGCAGTGAGCTTAGTGCTACCATCAAGCTTTGTTTGAGTTGTGTGTTAAAAGTATAGCATAAGCATAAGCACAAGATGAGTGTTTTAGTTGATAGGACCAAGACAGCAAAAGAAAACAGTGCAAGTTACATGTGCTTCAACTTTTACCCTAGAAGTGTTACTGCTGTTGGAGAATGGGAAATAATTTTTTAAAAAAAAGAAAAATGATAGTACTGTACTGCACTGGGACAAGTGCATGTATGGGGTGATCGATTCTTGGGCTGCTAAGCTTTGCCCGCCTGCCTTGTAGAATGTGGGTTTTTTATGGCTTTGGTCCCACTCCACGTTCAAGTGGTTGGCAGGACCTGTATCTACTTATTGCATCTTCCACTTCAATTCCTCTCTATTTCTTTTCAAATAATAATAATAAAGGATATATTCCTTTAAGAGAAAAAGTATATCTATCTAAAAGCTTTTCCATGGAAGAATATGAAAAAGTAGTAGGATGGAAGAGTGAAGAATGAGAAAAGAAAATACCAAAATTCCTTTTCATATCACTTTTCTGTCTGTCCCCTCATCCTCCAGCTGCAACCCTTCTAGGATGCATTTACCCAACTTTTTCCAATGGGGATTTGCCTTTGAGGGGTTGTTCTACTACTAATCATAATGCGTTGTTTAATTAAGAATTGATTAATAACTGGTTTTTAATATATATTTTTTATCTTTCTAAGGCCACAGATTGGTTGCTGGAATTTCAAGTGACATTTCGGACGGTGGGGGCTCCCTGGAATCATATTCATATGGTCCACTAGCTTTTCCTACTTTTGGGGTTTTGTATCATACTATTGTGGCATTATTGGGCTCAATACAAAACAACCTATTCATAAATCCACTGACATGGACCACATATGTCTTGAATTTAGCATCATCATGAAAATATGGATGAGAGGGAAATAACAGATTCCTCATCTTTTGGTAAAAGTAACACATACACTTTTTTTTTCCTAATTGCTATATCAATTAAACTAAATTAAATTAAGCTTCGTCATGTTCTCAATTCACAAACCTGCATTTTCCTTTGTTTCATATACATTGGTATATCAGGGAAAGGTGAAGCACGGGAAATTTATTTGCTCCAGCCCAGCTTGCTGTTACCAGACAATTGGAGGAAAACATCAGCCAAAAAATAAAAGTAGAGATAGGGCTAAAGAGTATTAAACTGAGCAAAGAGTTGTATTAACTTAGGAGTTAGTCCGCCTATTTCAACTAAAACTTGATTACTTATGTAAAAACTAAACCTTGCGTCATTAAACCATACTAGCGATTTTGAGTCCATACAATTTTCAGAGTGTGTTTGTTTAGTGGATATGAAAAAAGAAGAATGGATATGAAATGAAAGATTAAGTTTCATAAGGAATTATGATTATAGAGTTATTATTTTGATTACCTATTTTTTAGTAATACCCCATTCTTCTCCTAATTTAAAGGAACGAGTATCATATGTGCTTGTTACAATTAATTAAAATATAATTCATTCATTAATTAAAATATTGTAATTAATTAATTAATTACAATATAATTAATTAATTACAATATAATTAATTACTTAATTAATTAAAATATTATTAATTAATTAGTTACAATATAAATAATTAAAATATAATTATTCATCAATTAAAATATTGTAATTAATTAATTAAAAATAATTAATTAATTAGTTACAAGATAATTGATTAAAATTAATTACAATATTTTAATTAATCAACACATTGTAATTAAATAATTACAATATAATTAATTAAATTATAATTAATTAATTATTAAAATATAATATATTTTTATTTCTTAATATTTTTTACAAACCAACTACTGTCAATATCAATGGTAATCATTTCTTCCTCTTAACCAAACATTATAATTATAATGATAATATTCATTCTCATTCCTCATCATATTTATTCTCATTCTTATTACGAACTAACCGCTTCTTCAAGTTCAACCTTTGTGATAAGTTGGTTTCTCCGGAGGAAACCAACAGAAAGATAAAAGCTTAACTTGCCCTAGTCAGAATATTTCATCTCATTTGCAGCTGGGTTTGATAAAAAACTCTTACAAGTAATAACTAACACAGAGCATGAGATGTTATGGTATTACTGTTTTTCTTTTCTTCCCTTTCAAAATTTCCAGGGGGTTTGACCCTTAATCGTTTGTGGGAGGGGATCAGATTTCTTACGTCATTTAAGCAATGCTGGGGAGAATCATGCTATGTAAGGTTTCTTTTGCCACAACAGGGAGACCAAGAGAGTTCTTTGAGGGAAAAGGCCACGACGTAACGGGTGGAATGCATTAGTTCATAGATGCCCTGTGCACTGATGCTTGAGCCTTAAAAGAGAACGAATTCCAAAAAGCTGCAGCTAGAACCATAGCAGCAACAGTATTGGAGATCTTCCAGGCCACACAGACCAAAAACTTCAGCTCTCATTTTCAAACTTTCATGTTGTATTTTTTGCCAACACATTTTCTTATTCGAAATGGAATGGCATCATTTGTGAACATCATCATCTATGCATTTATCATTTAAGTTAGCATTTAGTAAGCAGAAGGTTAAAGGTTCAACAAATAACGAGGCTAACAAGACTTCATAGACAAACAAGAAAATTTCTGGTTAACCTTGTACGCCATATAACTCGATTGTACAGAACAAGGACCTAAATACCTTGTATACATCCTCAGTCAAAGAAGCCACAGAACAATATCATCACCGTCCAGCGTAACGATTTCATAGACAATAACCATAATGATGGCATGAGGACAATAATTACTTCCGCTTCTTCTTTACCGCTACAGATGGTGGAGCAAAAGGACCAGCTCTCTTCTTCACAAATACACTAGTTCTGCTCTCTAAATCTTCGTCACTACAATCGTCATCACTATTGTTTATGTCTCCTGCCAATGGATTGGACTCAGTATTTTGAGCAGCTTTTCTTTTTTCAGCTTCTAATTTGGCACGTAGCTTCCATTCAACCGGATCATTTGAAGCAACTTGCATTTGGCGCAGAACTTTCGCACCGAGCCCAAGTCTATAAAGGCACAAAAGATTCTGGTAAAAGCAGATCAAAATGACACATGGAGGATGCAGAGATAGCATACTGACCTAGAGTGTCGACCTTCGGGTTCTAATTTTGTATCTTCATCTTCTACGCCATGACTCATGTTCTTAACCCATTGTTCTGCCTACATGTCAGAAATTTCGAGCGTTAAAAAAGGGCAACATATATTATAAGAGAGGGCAAATCCTAAGCTTAGGATTAGTTAACTTTCCAGTTGACTATATGAAAGTCAATGTTCCAAAATACACCTGATGCAGACAATCTTAGTACTTGTATTCTACTAGAATTACCCTAAGCTTAGGATTAGTCAGCTGGAAAGTTAACAGACTGTCATAAATTGTTGCGTTTATCTGTATCCATTAAAAATTAATACTTAAAAGTATACACCAGCAAAATAGCTTGTACCCAAAACCTAGGTTTTGCTAATTCTCACTCAAATAAACTTCCTAGTTGATAGTCGGCACAACACGTAAACATTGTGCAGGATGGATGATAATCGCTGGAAGGTAACAGATCTCTTCAATTTTATTCAACCAACTCCAACCCAACAAGCAATTTCGAAGAACTAAAATTTCAAAGAAAGAAAGCAAACGAAAATCACATTTAAGCATAGAGTTCGATTCAACAGCAAACAGCGCCCAAAGTTGAGAAAGATAAGAGACGAAGGCAAGTAAACACACAGGAGAGGAGAGGAGAGGAGAGGAGAGGAGAAGAAGTAAATTACCAGCTTGAAGGCCTTATTCAGTTGAACAATTTGAGGAGTTGCACTCTTTTTCTGCTTTTCCGTGCTCATTATTCCCCACTACTTTATTCCTCTTGTAGGGTGAAAACACAATAATGGTTTTCAAACGTTCCGATCTTGTGTGTCTGAAGTGCTGTTAAGACTCGAACCGACTTAACACTTTACGAACCACTCCAGATTCGCTTAAAGTAGAGATTGTTAGTTATGGTCGGAGATGTAGTCCTTAGTTGGCGAATCTCTGGCTTTCTTGCCTAAGTCAGAAAAGACTCCAGCATCCAGGCCTGGGTCTACAGCTGCTTAAAGTGGAAGCGAGAGCAGGGAATCTTTAAAACGACAAGGAAGATCCTGTAGAGAGAAAGAGGGGACAAGAGAGAACGAAACGATCACTGGCCAATCCGTGATTTCACGTCCCGTTCTTGGGAACAAAAAGGAAAATACAAAATTGATCGCCGAAGGGGCTCTTAGGATCGAGTTTGTAAATTCTCCACATTAACACTACTCTAAAATAGAAAGGATCTCTTTGGGTCGGTCTGTAACTTTACTACAGTTAATTGGGTCGAGTCCATACTGGAGCAATTGATGGCCCAAAACCACCGCAATTAGCGGCTTGATGGCTAGCCATCTACTTATCAAACAAATTAACTTTTGATTTACAAGAGCTATACAAAAAAACAATAATAAACTAGAGGCTAACATGCTCAAAGTTAAATTGCTATTGTATAAACAATAATAATTTGATTGAATTCAAACTCCACCAAAACTGGAAACAATTTTGGTATTGGTATGGTATAGTATCCATATCAACCAATATCGAATAACATTTTAAAATTACAAACTATTGGAAAGATTATTCGTTAAGACTCAAATTACTTTCTAATTACTGTCAAGACTCTTATTATTTACACAATCACAAATTCCAATTACAGTGATATGTTTACATCACCAGTTCTGCAACTGATCACTGGAACCCATTATTTAAAACCTCAAACGAAGTCATGTATATAAATACAGTTAAAAGATCACTTAAAATGAAACTCAGATTTTGGAATTTAGCTTGGAAATCTTGTGAATGATGTATTGATGTTGAAGGGGAAGTGAACGCGTTGTGCATAGAGAAGACGGGCAGATTCAGCATGACAATATGGAAGGAGTTTTTCTTACAGAACTTCCGTAGATGCAAACTAAAACTCAAACCTCAATAGAACTCCAGGAAAGACAAATAAAACTCCTTCCATAGATGCAAACTAAAACTCAAACTTGGAGTGAACTCCAGGAAAGACACATAAAACTCCCTCTATAGATGCAAACTAAAACTCAAATTCAATAGAATTCAACATAATCAGAAACTAAGACAGACGATTTGCAGTTTGAAAATACTTAGTTAATGAACAAAATTGCAGACAAGTAGCAGTGGCCAGCAATTTCATTGAAAAAGCAAATTTGAACAGGGAAAAATTGCGTATAATGATACAGTAAGCATTTGAATCATGTTTTTTGCACTTCAAAAAACTCATCTTTGTATAAACTCACCTCTGAATCATCTTTGGTTAAGAACGAATGTAGAAGAAAACTATAAATGAGTATACCGTGAATCACGTGTTGAACAACAATAATCAAACTGAAACCCAAAATCCAATGCTGATGAGGAATTATCCAAAACGAACTAAACAGTTAAAACTTCACTCACAACAAAAAGAATTAAACTCTTTTGTCCAAACAATTCTATATTCACCCAAATATTCTGGTCAATAACCGTGAACAGAGGTTTTATCAAGCCTCGAATAAATCCAAACAGATCCCTCTAAAAGAATTCAATCCATCTCGATGATGATGCCAAATTAAAGAGCAAGACAATAGACTTCAATTCAGCCCAAAATCTAGGGTTTCGGCGTAGTACGTGAAAGAGAGAAAAATAACAGTACAATTCCAGCGGCAATAGATTGAAACAAAATCAAACGTAATGGGCACAAAAGAGACCAGAAAGTAATTACCCAAAAACACGATATGCAAAACCAACAGCTCGTTAAATCCAGAAGATCAAAGACAAAACAGGGTTTCCAACAACGGGAAAGGCAAAGAAACAGTAGTATTGATGTTTTTTTTTTTTTGCGTTACAAGGGAAATTAAGACAGTAAGAAGCTTAAAGCATCGACACTGGCCACGGACGCGGGATTGGAGGCAACGTGGATGGCGCACTCCAACCGAATCATGCAGTAAGGCCGTGTGAATAAGCAGTGGTGGATCCCTT
>JANIIA010000002.1:18426895-18443676 GCA_027478495.1 Erythroxylum alaternifolium
ATTCACTTATCATGTGCATATATGCATGTATGCATATGTCACTGTTCACTTATACACTAGGTGAGGGGATGTTACACAAAAGATTTTGCCAGATGGGCTAATGTCTGCCATTAATATCTTTGAGTTTGTCAAAGCAGCAGAATGTTATCCCAATGTTTCCATTGCTTGTCGAATCTTATTGACTGTTCCTGTCACGGGTGCATTAGCTGAGAGAAGTCTTTCGAAACTGAAGATATTAAAAAACTACTTGAGATCATTGAGGTCACAAAAACGGTTGAATGGTCTTGCAACTCTATGTATTGAGAAAGATGTGCTTGAATATCTTGATTTAGACTTCGTTATTAGTAATTTTGCATCGAGAAATGCTCGTAGAAGACATATTGTTTGATTATATTTTGTGTATTGATGAGTATAATATTTTCTACGACATAATAAATATTGAATTATTTTTTCAATTTATTTTTAATTAAAGTCAGGGGCCCACATCTTCTCTTTCACCCCGGTCCTACAAAACCTCAGGACCGGCCCTGTTCATACTGCTTCCAAATACTACCGACTAAATTATACTGGGACGGTTCATAAGTAGCATCAAAACACAATAATTGTCACATAAAATACCTTGGTAATCTCAAGTCTAAGGATCAATTATATAACCATCATTATGAGGAAATCCATAAACAAATAAGTAATATTCCATTTAAGATTCTCATAATCGAGTCAGTTCAATGACTTATTCTTTAATAATCACCTACACATTAGTTTTAGTATCTTCATACTTTAATTTATAAGATCAATTATTTTCTTTATAAGAAAAAAATATAATATGTGCTATCTTTATCGTTTCAACAATATCTCATCTTAATGAAACTGCAACTAGGAACATTTAGTAACAACCCATAAATGTAAATTGAATTTTACAATTATGATCTTATCATAATTTCAATTACATAGTAATTATTCTAGGGAATTTATCTTCAGTATTAAAATATCAAATGTGTTTAACTTAATACACAAAGATCAAGAATATCTTTTTGTTAATTAAATAAAAATGTTATACATCCAATTGTATCTAAATGATTGGTTGCAAGAGCATAAATTAACAATAGAGAGTTACATGGTCGTCGCACGTGATCATGAATGTCATAAACAAGGGCTTGTACACGATCATGTATGTCTTCGCCCTTTCATGTCTTTATGCACACATTTTTAGAGAGCTTTACCATCGACTCACATGGTCGTGTGAATAAATGATACACGGGTGTAGCACCCTCCACGGCCGTGTTTGCCTATGGAAGTTTGTTTCAATTGTCATCCATCTCGTTTTCACCTGTTCATCATCTCTACGAATCATAAAAGTGTTTAAGATCATCCAAAAGTCATACTTGCCTAAAAAATAGTGCTAAACACTCAACATTCTTTATAGTTATATATTGTTATTTTTAAACTTGCAGACATGTGCAGGTCCATCTTGATCTATTGAATCCCGTACATTGTTTCATGAAAATGACCTTACAGAAAGGCATTACTGATAAAGTTACTGTAGAGACCAATTGTGACTCATGTTCATTTGTTATTGTATTCTTCTGTTGAATAAAAACTTGTAATCAAAGCTACATATAAGGGAAAGATTTTGATTTTAATTAGCGATGGCAAAAGGCTAAGCTAAAGCTCGAGTAGATCAAACCTGACGTAAGGATATGAGCACGACTGAGCCTAAGACAACCCAATCAAAGCCTGAGTCCTGCTTAAACATTTTTAAATTAAAAATACAAAACGATGTCTTTTGCTTATAAACTTCGGACCTCAAGTCGGATCGGTTCTGGACAACCCTAGAATATATTTTTCAAAAAATCAGGGCTCAAGGCTTTGTCAACCTAAGCATGATCTGTTGACTTTCGGCTAGAACGGGCTCAAGCGCAATTGCTATCTCCAGCTTGAACCACATAATCCATATTATTTTAATAAAAAAGAATAGATTTTTTTAAAAGAAAAAAAGAATAGATAATTACTATATCAAAATACTTTAGGTGTTGTCTCCACGGGACAGCGAGCTGAGGCTCCTCTCGTGGCATGTGGGAGTGAAAGGATTCTTCGGGTACGTGTCCTTAATTGGTTGTTATGAATAAATGAAACGATTTAGACCAAAGTTATGGCAGGAAATAAAAAGAAAGAAGATTTGTTGTTCTGCACCTTGAATCGAATTACCTTGCAGCCGACAGCCGAACGGATGGAAAAATTTTCAAGATGGTTGTGAGTTTTTACTATAAATGATTGATTGATATGACTCCGATCTTAGAGGTTTGTGTTTGTTTATGATTGGTCCGTACGTTTGGTAAACTAATTGAACTTGGTCCGCGGGAGATTAAAAAACAGTCCCAACAGGTACTCCCCTCTGGGCACCGACTCACCATTTATTTTTATTTTCTGAACGCGAGACGATTTTCCAAATAGAAGGGACTTCCTAAGATTTGATTTTTTACAATTGAAATTCGTTTTTCTAGCTTTATTAATTAAAGTTCTATCAAATTAACTATACCTTTCAAATAAAATGAAGAGTTCAAATTTAATATTTTTACGAGAAACCGCGTACTCAGACTTAAAACTACTAAACTCCCGTTTGATTTTTTTTTCAATTTTGACTATACATGACAATAAATTTAAAGTCAAGCCTAAAAATTCAAAATTTTAACTTTGAGTTTTGACTTAAATAAAATTTTTAATTTAATTTCAATTTTTTCTAAATATTGAATTAAAATTTTAAATTTAAATAAAATTTAATTTTGATTCTCTCAAATTCTAAATTTTAACAATTTAAACTTCCTCAAAATGCGAATTGAGTTAATCGTTATTTTAATTTTGAGATTAGAAATACATCAAAAGATCATATTAATTTGCCAAAGGGCAAAAATCTAATTAGGAGTGATAATAGGCCGATTCATGAGCTCAGATTTAGATGTTTTTAATGGGCCAAATTATGGACTAGGCTCAGGTCCAAACGTTCTGAGATCCAATTCTTCTAAAAGCTTGCTCAGGTCCAAACGTCCTGAGATCCAATTCTTCTAAAAGCCTGCTCAGGCCCAAACTCGATTAAAAAAAGATGTTATTTTATAATTTAAATTTTAAAAAAATTAACATGACCGATCTAGAAGTTGGCCTATTGTCATCTTTAAATTTAAGAGTTTTCTTTTTTTTTCCCTATTGTCACCCATAAATTCAAGAGTTTTCCTCTTTTTTTTTTCCGTAGGAGTACTTATAAATAAATAGAAAGACTTCATTATACACTTTTTTCATAATTAGCCAATAAATGTGCAAATATAAATTTGGGGCTTAATTATTTTTTGTGGAGTACAATATGCAAGTTAGGGGATATCACGATATCCACCGACACGGTTTCGCCAAGTCACAATTTATGGACAGCGCACCCCTGATTTTTCTTGTATGGTTTTTCCACACAATGAGATTATCGTCCACAGATTATGTAAAGCAACCTTACTAATTTTAGTATCTCATTTTTCCTCATAGTCCGCTTAGTTTAGATTCAGAAGCTGTCATTCTTTGTGCGATGTATATAATAAAGAAGCCCTACATCTGTTCCTTACTTCCCATTCACGGCTCAAATTCCGCTCCATCACAACACAACACTCTCTGCCTTCGTAGAAATATCATTGAATTTGTTTCCACTGAAATCTTGAACCTATTACTTCTCCAAATCCATAGCCAACCCAAAATTTTCTGTCTTCTCTTTTCAAGATCTGGAGTCTTCTACTTTTCTCCAGGTATTCTTTACTGGTGATTGGATGCTTCTTTTTTGGATTAAAATGCGTAATGCTGTTGTTTGATCCAAACAAATATCTAGACCCTCATCTGGGCTTCTCTTGTTATCTTAATTTAGGATTATTTCGATGGAATTTATTGCTTACTTTCGTTTTCTTTGCCTGCAATTTGGCTGGATCAGTTCTGGTTCTTTTTAGTCTAGTTCATTTTCTTTGTTTTTCAGATCGGTTGCAGCCAACTGAATGGTTGTTTGAATTAGATGTTTAGATTTCATCGAAAATATTGCCAAAGTCCTTGGATATCTCTTTATATGACGCTCCAGGAACAACGGATTCCTGCAGTTGTTCATCTGCATTGCTGGGTTTTTTCCCCCTCTTTTTGCTCTTCTGCTATCTGGATTTGCGAAACCCAAAATGGAATTTTCACCTTTCATTTCTTTTAATTCGACATGGGTGCTTGCTTTTGGTAGGATGCGTTTTAATCTTTTGCTGTTTTCCTCATATTTGAATCATTAATCGTTTAACAGATTAAGATCCCTCGACTCACAGGTGCCAACTGCAACAATGACATTGGCCAATGGCAATGCTCATCACTCTAATGGAGTTTGCAAACCCTTCAAGATCTTTGTGGGTTATGATCAACGAGAAGATCTTGCTTATGAGGTGTGTCGCCATTCCATTTTGAAGCGATCTTCGATCCCTGTCGAGATCAATCCAATTAAGCAATCAGAACTTAGAAAGAATGGACTGTATTGGCGTGAAAGAGGAAACCTTGAGAGCACTGAGTTCTCTTTCAGCCGTTTTTTAACTCCTCACTTGGCCAACTATGATGGGTGGGCAATGTTTGTTGATTGTGATTTCCTTTACTTGGCTGATATCAAGGAATTGAGTGATTTCATTGATGAGAAATATGCTGTCATGTGTGTGCAACATGATTATACTCCAAAAGAGACCACCAAGATGGACGGTGCTGTGCAAACTGTGTATCCGAGAAAGAATTGGTCTTCAATGGTGTTGTACAATTGCGGGCATCCAAAGAACAAGGTGCTCACACCTGAGGTTGTGAATACTCAAACTGGTGCTTTTCTTCATAGGTTTCAGTGGCTTGAGGATGAAGAAATTGGATCCATACCATTTGTATGGAATTTTCTTGAGGGCCATAACAAGTTTGTGGAGGGTGATGCAAAGACATTCCCAAAAGCAATACATTATACTCGCGGAGGGCCATGGTTTGAGGCATGGAAGAATTGTGAGTTTGCAGATTTGTGGTTGAAGGAAATGGAAGAGTACATGGACACTAAGAAGGTTGAAATTTGAACTATCTCATTCATTTATTAATTTGTTCTCTGTTCTCTTTATGGTGAATTTGTTATCTGTATCCTAGTTCTATCATTCTTCTCTAGTAGCTACAATTTGTTTGCAGTAGCATCTACGTAGGCATTTCTGGCATATGAATGCCTAGGAGTTATTTCTATATCAGCTTCTCATCCAATCATCCCATTGTGATGGGTGTATGTCCTTATGGCATAATTAGTATTTGCTTCTGATAAATGCTTCTTTCCTTTCCCTTTTCCCTTTTCCCTTTACCCTTTCTTAATTCCCTCGATATCGCTTGATCTACACTGTTGAACGCGGTAGCAGCACCTCCTTGGTGATATAACATCAAATGTAAGGAATGATATGTATGATATGTAACTTACAAAATCCAATCAATTAATAAAGAATGAGTTGACACTTTTTCTTTCTTTTGACAAGTATCTTTTACTATTTACAAAATCAATGATTAAGTTATGAAAAAAAATTAGGTTAAACCTCTCTTCACAACCTAAAGACTTGTAACAATAAGAAAGCTAATCTGGACTTTAAACATTAATATCTTTCGTTTTAGAACTTTTATTTGAATTATGTATGATAGTTTAGTTTCAATTAATTGATTGATGGGAATGACTAGATGTCTAAAGTTCATAAGTATACTCCGAAATTACCCCGATATTGAAACACAAATAGACAATAATACTTGTAACTGAATATGATTTTATGATTAGATAGTACCAATTTTTCAAAAGACGACACGAAAGCAGAAGCCTTTGATTTGAGTTTCAAGCGCACATATAAAGGAACTAAGAAAGTCCCAATGGAGTTGGGTCTCCAAACCGAGACATAAAAGCATCAACGGGAAAATGGGGGCTTCACACACAGACGCAGACGCCCTATGGACAAATTTCCCCGACCAGAAAAGGCTTGCTGCCAGGAGAATTGTGGATGCATCATTGTTCTTGGTTGGTAATTAATAATAAAGGAATCGAAATAAACAATAATAATAATAATAAAGTGGAAAATAATGAAATTATTTATTGTACTTGTTTGATATGTATTAAATAAAGTTAATTGTTATGTTAATATTTAATATTAAATATGATAACGAGAAATTTTTTATTCATATTTAGTTATTATATGATTTTATTTTGTAAATAATTAATCAAAATATTTTATATTTTAATAAATAATTAATAAAAATTAATGATTTATATAATTAATCAAAGTATTTATATTTTAATAAATAATTAATAAAAATTAATGATTGATAAAATCATTAATTTTTAAATAATTATAATAATTTTATGGTAAGAATAATAGTAACCATGAAACAAAAATTAAATGATTGTTAAAAAATTAATATAAAAGACCGTAATCTATAATTTTAATGATAATATTATGATATTAATCAATATCTTGACAATATTTTAGTAATAGTTTGATAATAACTTGATAATATTATAATAATATCTCTTATAGTTTGTTTTAAATATTTGATTGCAGCATATACCCCCATTCATCTAGGAATAAAAGTTCAGGATTGTTTAAAATTCATTCTAATTTTGTCATTCTTTATTTTATTTATTACTAGTAACTAAACAACTAAAAGTTAAATAATAAAGGTTGCATTCATATCCGCCTCTTTATTACTTATTACCAAACGAGACCTTAGAGTTAGAGCAAATGGGAAAAGTGAAAACTTCTTAAACCCTAATTAATCAATTTATTATTCTTTTTGTTTTTTGTTTATTAAAATTTTGTTAATGAGGTGATACTTCGTATGTTGGGTCATGTGTACGGGCCTTGACAAAATTGGATTAACACTTTACACCAATCAACTCTTGGATGGTAGTTAAAAGAGTATTTTAAATCCTAACATTTACACCAAAATCTGACTTGAATTCTTTTCGAAACATTTAAGCTCAACCGAAAACGTTCAAGTCAAATCTTACTTGAACAAAAATTTAATGAAAGTAGGACTCTGTCAATTTTTTTTTTCCTATCATAGAATTTTTATTTTTAAAAATTACATAAAAGTGGAACCACTTTAGCTAACATGACTTTTTGAATTTAAAAAAGAAAGGCAAAAGGTTCACTTTTGACCAAAAGTTTTGCACTAATCGGGGACTGTAATCCAAACAATTAGACATTAACAATTCTAAATTTAACATTTAAAAAATATTACATTATAACCCAACCCTAACGAAAAATTCAAATGGCTCTATTAAGTGTCAGGTCAACAATGACCTAGCACTTAACAATTATTATTTTTAATTAAATTAAAAATATTAATTTTTATTAAAGGAGTGGACCCACCTTTATATTAAACCTTAATTAAATTGTTAAACTTAGGATTACATGTCTGATAATTGTCTTAACCCTAATCATGTGATTAATTTAATAAAACAATTATTAACTTAACAAAGACTTAGTTAAGATAATTTTGATAATTAATTAAACATATTAGATATGGAAACAACAGTGTATTTGTTACCATCTTATCGTTGTTGATCGTCTTCTTCGTTCTCTAGCATTATTGGTCACCGATGGTGAAGTTGGTAAAGGGAAGCACCATTCGCGCAACTTAGTGGTCTGTAATCCTCGAGAGAAGTCATGACTGTTGAGCATTGAAGCTTTTTGAGTTAACTGAGGTATGTTAAGTTTTATTATCGGTGTCTATTAGATATGTTTGTGCATCGGGATGCTTCCTTTTTGTCGATGTGTGTTAGATAATGGATGTTGTCATTAGTTTAGTGTTGGGTGTGGTCCCGAATGTTTGTTTGTCTGCTTTCTGGTCTCCATTATAGTCCCATTGTTGTTGTGATTTTTATGTTTTTTTGTTAGCTTTAATTAGGGTTTTAAACATCACTCTACATCACACATGTATTTAGTTCTATACTATTTAAGTTTGCCAGTTTTGGGTAACCTAGTACTCCATCAAACAAGTCTTTTAGGGGAAATATTTACCTTGTAAGCTTTTTTGCAAATGGAAGAAGGCTTACTATCCATCTATTCTTTAATTTCATTTTTTGACTCTTTCTTTTTCTTAAAGATTCCGGCCTTTGCAATTTGTATTTGTATCAAAGAATACTCAGGAAATCATATACTGATAAGACCAATTAAGTATAATTGAATATGTCAATAGAAATTTGTATGATATGGTTCAAGTTTTTGATGTTCAATATGTACCATTAAAGTGCGGTAAAAGTTTTTCATTTGCTTAGCTAACAACTTTACAGATAGTATAATGTCAGAAATCTGAATTTACTACTTCAACGAGTGAAACAACTTATATAAGGTTGAGTTTTTAAATGAAATGAAGCACATTACACACTAGCTACCTGCTAATCAAAAGCTATATAAGCACTAAAACTCAAAAAGTATAGGCTACTTAATGTAGAAAATGTTCTCTTTATCATACGATTATACAAGATCTTAAACATATATAATTTTCACAAAATGAATTATCATACCTTGATCCATAACGCTGTTTGATGTTAAATCTCTTCTATGTTTCTATTCTTTTATCCTCTCGTTATCACTTCTTTTCTTTACACTTATTTGATGATTGTCGCAGAAGTAATCTTACCAGGCAAATTGTCATCACAAACTAGGTGCTGATTCACGCAAATTACAGTACTAACTTATAGCTGCAACAGGAAAACATCAAACATGACAGACCAAGCAAACAAGCATTCACACAAAATCCAGCAGAACCCACACCATGATTAATCTTAGCAGAAGACACACACAATAAGCAAAACAACCCAATTGTGAGTCACAAACCAAAAGATCAACACCTAGCTGTAATTCAAGATATTGCATCCACAAAGAAATCAATCAACAAACGTTGCAGTCAAGATGGAATTATACCAACATAAAAAATTAGCACATCAGTCCTTCCATCCACTTGAATATTGCCAAACCAAAAACTCACAACCTAAAAGCACAAAGATCTCGCAACCAACCAAGATAGAAAAAGGAGTCACAAAGACATACAATCTTCATGTTACTCATGATATCCTTCAGCCACACAGTAACGTGATCCTTACACACATCTATTCAAGACAAAATTATTTCACACTTATACTATTATCCAAAAATCCAATTTAAACAAGAAATGTTATTTGGTTATACCTTATTTTAATTTAGATTTTAAGACTTTCATTATCTAGAAGATTTAATTATAAAAATGTCAAAATTAAATATTAATATATATAACATATATCTTAACAAGTGAAAATATTAATTATTAAGGGCTTATTAATCCTCTTTTTGGTCTATCTTTATGCTTTTTGACATAATGCACATAACCTTTTAGCGGATCGTCTGTTTTGTTTACACTGTGTTCTCCTGTGCCTAAATAATCTCATCCATCCAATTTATTGTAATGAATGGATGGGATTGTTTGGGAATAGGGGAATAGATTAGGGCAACTGAATATCTGTTCCCCCTCTTGGTTATGTCTCCGATAAGTTATATGCCACGTGCAAGTAGTATCTTTCATATCTTTTATTACTAAGATTTTCTATTCATATAACATTCAATGTTATTATAACTAAATAAACTACCTATATATAAGATGGAAACTCGTTTCTCACTCACGCAGATATTTCTGTCAAATCCAAAAGAAGATATGGTATGGTGAAAATGGGACACACCTTTAATAAAAAAAACTTGGTTTAGTTAAATATGTAATTTATAATTTACATACGAGTTGTTTTAAACAATGTTTTAAAAATGAAACGATTCGGTCTGTTTAACAGTAAAAATTATTAGCTCTCTAATTTTTTTATTTAGTTTTTATTTTGTGGTTTAATTAATTTAATAGTTTTTGTTGTTAAAATGATTAGTTTATTAATTAATATGTCAGTTTTTATAAACTAATTAATTTTATAAACAAAAATAAACTAATTAATTTTTATTTAACAACCTTCTTTTTTAGTTGAACTTTAAAATTTTAATTATTAACTGGTAAGATTACTCCTTTGTGACCGAAAGGTCACAAGTTCGAGTCACATAAATAGTATTTTTGTAAAAATGTAATTTTTAATTGATTTTATAATAGTCTAATAACGGTTGAATCTTTTAAACCGTATATTTCTTATTTTACTAATTTAACTTTCGGTTCAGTTTTAAAAAATTGGTTCAAAGTTTTTTATCTCAAAATCTTTACTATAATACAAAATTTTTTCTTTTAAATTTTCATTAAATTTGTTTAATTTTCAAATCTTTTTGATGTAATGCTTAATTATTAAGTAGAGTCAACGTACTTCGTGTACTAGACTCTTCGATTTTGCGATAATCGGAGGAGAGTCGTCAATATACGCAACTTGCCCTTTGTAATGTTTAATTATTAAAAAATTAAAATTTAAATAATTTTATAATACTAAATAAAATTTTAAAAACTTTAAAATTTTTAAAATTTTAATTTTCATAAAAATAATTTGTCGTTAGATTAGCTACTAATAGTATTAATATAACTAGTTAAATTAGACTATTTATATATATATGGCATATATATTATTTATGTCACGTGTGATTTAATTTTTAAAAATTAAGAATAAAATTTAAAACTAAAAACCAAAAATCCTAAAATACATACACCCATTTTTACCGTTCCTCGCACTTCATTCCAACTCCCATCAACTCCTTTATACCTTACAACTCTGTGTTATTAAGGATGACAAAATGGACTCAGACCTAATTAATAGTCAACCAGCAAGGCCCGACTCTTAGGCTCAAAGGTTGAAAAATAGTTGGACCATCGAGTGTGTACTTAACCGTGTAAATTTTATTCGAACCACTTTATCTAAAAGTGTGAGGTAGTTATAAAAATTGAGTATATGTATTTTAGATTTTTTTTAAATTTTAAGAATTAATTTGACGTATAATATTAAAATAATATATATAATATACGCGTGGTCCAAAATACGGTCAATAATTTTTGTTGTTTAACAGTTAAATACACTTAATTTATTATTATTAAATAAACAAAATATGTCAGAAAATTATATAACAACGAGATAATATCATATAGAAGTAAATGATAGTAAAAAATTAAATTATAAAGAAATGGAAATCAAATTGAAGCTCAATTGTGATTTGCATACAATTTGCAGTAAGTAATAACTAATAATTTGTGGAGAGTGTATTACCTGTAAATTACAAGCTAAGTTAAGTTTGAAAATTGACAAAACCATATTATTTTTAGTCACGACCGTCACAACTATACTTGGATATATAACAATTCTTAATTAGATCTACCCCGATTCTCTGTCTCCAACCTTTTCCTGAAAGCCAAGTTAATCCAAAAATGAGTGGTGGGCTAATGGCAATTGCATAATCATCATAGCTCTCCAGACATGCCTTAAAATATTCCAAAAGGTCAAAGGCCAGTTAGAGTAGTGAGCTACAATACTTCTTCGTTAGGTGCTCTTTTATAAAAGAAAGCCCAATCATAACGGCAAGTGCATTTTTTCATTATTTCATCTTCCGTGCAACGTGTACTGATGACGTGGTAATAATGTCTCTCTTTTTTTTTTTAGAGAAGGTAAAACAAAAGCATCAAATAAACCCTTCCCTCACTCTGCATTCCTTCATATTTGGTGTCTGGTACCTTCCTACAGAGAAAGAAGGATTATAGGGAGACAACGTTATATACAAAAGGTTTAAAGCGGCGGTCTCGACGAAGCTTTGGAGAGACAGAGAGGGGGAGGGAGAGTTAAAGAGAAGAAACGACAGTTGCAGCTTGTATTCTAACCCTAGTCCATTGAATGAGGTTTGTACCTTTAATAAATGCCCAGTTCATACTTTTCTGATCCATTTCTGCAAGCTGGTGTGTTTAATGCTGTTTTTGAGCGTTTAATCCATGGTGGACTGTTTCCTTTTTCTCTCCTGTTCTGTATTTTATTCATTTCAATTAATATTGGGTTGTTACTTTTGTGTTTGTTTTTATTAGTATTGTTGAATGCTATCTTTTGATTATCGTTTACGAATTGGTGCTGATTTTTATTACTAATGTTTGGGTTCCAGATGGAGAATTATTTTGAGAGTTACATGCTTTTTCATTCTTCTTTGTCGCCTTTTAGGTTGCTGGTTCCGTAGGTACGGGGGTTGTACGGGGGTTTTGGAATTTGTTTAACATTGTCGGAAATCTTAATTGTTGGTTTTGCATGAACGAAAGACCTGTGCTAAGTTGCGAGTATAGTCAAACCAGTGGTCTTATTCTTACTTTAAATTATGCCATCGTATGCAAACATACACTCAAGTTAGTGGGATGTAATGTAAACATTGTCCAACAGAGGGTTAGAGCGCAGAAGATGGCTCAACATGGGTTATTTACTTTTTAAGTGTGGTGAGAGTTGGTATCAAGACGGAGTGTAGGAAACATTTTTCCTGGGATATTTTTCCGTTTATTTATTTTTTGTGTTACCAGTCTGTGTTTGTGTTGGTGATTCCAATTGAACTGCTAGATTGAAAAGTTTTGATGTTAGCTCAGGCTTTTAACTGACGATACAGAGTTATTATATGTATAGTTATCCATTATTCTTGGATTCTCTTTTCTCATTATTCATATGACTATGTGATTCATCATTGTAAATGAACTGTTATTGCCAAATTTTGTTAAGACTTTTGGTAATATTAAAACCTGGTGACTGCTCAATAAGAAAAGTTATGGTAGTTTTCTTGGTCACCTATCATGCTCTTCATGAATCATTTACAGGGCTCTTTTTCCATCAGAGTCTTGGTTATTTTCCTATTCACATCTTTTTATATGATTATGGTTCTATAGAACTATGTTTGAATTTAGTGTTCTAGACGTGGTCATGAAGCAGATCTATAGGCTAAAGTTGATATATTTGGTGTACTTTTGGTTTAAAAAATGAGTATTTGAAGGTCACTCGGGCTTGCTTGCTTGTTCAAATTCTTAATGATTTAAGTGACATACTTGTAAGCTGTATTTCAGATGCAATTCACCTATGGGAATAACAGTAAACAAAATCATTTCTGCATTGCTGACATTCTTATGCATTTATGCTATGTATATATCTGTTGTAAAAGTTGTCAATTCTTGATTTTTTTTCAAATAATATTGGCATCTAGGTAGCAATGGAGACTTAGTTAGCCAATGCGGTGGTATTTGGGTGGACCAGTGAGTTTCTTCCTGCTCTATAATTGCTCTTAAAATGAAACGAAGAACAAATGAGGCTCCCAGAGGTCAGCTGGCGAAAGGTTTCCAGAGTGAGGGACCAAATTGGATTCTTATTGCGGGTGGGGCCTTGTTAAGTACCTTGTCAATTCGCTTTGGTTACAAGCTGAAGCAGACACTGGATTCAAAGCATCAACCAAATTCTAGAAACACTATAAAAGGTTTGGTAATATCAATTGCAAACTGGCTTTGGTATAACATCTCTTGAAGTAGTGCACTTTTCATTTCAGGAAATGGGTTATCGTCTGATATAAGATCACCTGGTTGCCATGTCCATTCAAACATGCATTCCTTCACACAAGATGATAATGCTTGCTTCAACTGCATTTTGGGTATGATGTTAGAGAAGTATTCTGAAAATTTGCATATTCGAGCATCACCTTTTTAAGTTGATGGTAGGGGATCATATTGCTTGGTCTGATTAGTGGGCACTGGTAGTATTACTGCTTTGTACTCACATTCAATGCTTTTAGCATCTTCTCTTCTTCTTTTATTTATGTTATTTAACATGGTGAAAGTCGCAGATGCTTGTTTGTATGGTTTTACATTTTATCTTGACAGGTTTACAGTATTTGAAGGATGAACACAAACAAAACAAACCCCCTCACAAGCTCCTCAATATTAGATCACTGCCGAATTTAAATAAGTACTAGCATTTATGTTTTGGTTGCTCTGTGGACATAGTGAAGGAAGATCATTTGCGTAGCTGGCTTTCTATGAATTGTGAAGTCCTGTTATTTCTTAAAGGGCCTTAATTAAAGGACCTTAATTATATGCTTAAGTTTCAACTTCCAATATCTGAAGCCACCTAGCTCTTAGGCCTACCTCCCTTCATTATTTTCCAATGGTTACAGTACTTGTTGTTCCCAGTGATTTGAAGGCCCTGTTCAGTGGCTAATTATTTGTTCATCTATAATACCTTCTCCAAACCAACAAATTTAATATTGAAAAGAACCTCATTAGTTCACACCCTAACTTTCAGCGTGTTCTGCATGTGAAACATTATGTCACGTGAGTGAAATTCTTGTAAAATCAGACGATGGTAGCATAGTTAAAATTCCTCATGATTTGGTTATTAAGGCTTTAGTATTATATAAATAACCTTTTTTAAGCTGAATACTGAAATTGATGGATCAACCTACAGAGTATTATATTTGTTTTTAAAATTCCTTGTATCCGGCAATTTATGTTATTCAAACTGGAACATGGAATGAAGATATTGTTGTTAATCTACGATTTCCCTTGAAGGTAATTTCATATTCAAGTTTTAATTGAGCAGGGAATGAAGGGATTGCAGAGATGAAGTTCCCTCCAATTCCTCACATATTATCTGAGTCTGAAGTTGCGCTCCCTCTAGTGACTGTTCCTACCCCGGAATTTTCCAAGGAGAATGGTATCCCATGGGTATCTTCTCCCGATTGCCATGAGTTGCCACCAAAGCCATTTCACCATTCAAATTGCTCTGATTCACCATGTGTGTCAGAATCTGGCTCTGACATATTCAGCAAGCGTGAAGTGATACAGAAGTTAAGGCAGCAATTGAAAAGAAGAGATGACATGATAATGGAGATGCAAGATCAAATTACGGACTTGCAGAATTCGCTGAGTGGTCAGCTGGTGCTGTCTGCTAATTTACAATCACAGCTTGATGTGGCGAACAGGGATTTATTCGATTCTGAGAGAGAAATTCAGAGGTTGAGGAAGGCAATTGCTGATCACTGTGTGAAACATGCAGGCAGCAATGAGAAGAACTCAACAATAATAAAATGGCAATCTGAGCTGAGAAATGGCCACGCAAATGGTTATGCTGATGAGGACGACAGTTTTGAGCCAGCAGAAAAGGGTAGGGGAGATGGGGATAAGATTGATATGTTGAAGAGAGAAGTGGGAGAATTGAAGGAATTGTTGGAAGGAAAGGAATACTTGTTGCAGAGCTACAAAGAACAAAAGACTGAGCTTTCATTGAAGCTTAAGGAGTTGCAACAGAGATTAGATTCTCAGCTTCCTAATATTTTGTAGGCAGTATTAGGCTATGTGCATTCTTGCTTGGTTTCTTTCTTCTTTTTCCTTCTTTTCTTTCTTAGATTTTAGGTGCAAAAATTGGGGAAGTTTTCTCATTGCTTCTTTCTCAGAGATTGGTAATATAGTTTGACATGCTTGATGCTTTTTATTTACTTGTTCAGAGTGTGCACGGTGAGAATGAGAGGAAAGGAAAAAGAAGCAAAAGACAGAGTCTTGCTTGGTTCTCAAGTTTGTGGGTATTTTCATATAGAATCTTAAACTGAGTTTCCGCGCGATGTTGTGAAACTATCGTTTTTTTCCATTTTTGTACAGTTTTTGTTTTCTTTATTCTCCGTTAACTTGGTCCTCCATCCATTTCTCAAGGAAACAAAAAAAAGACCATTATTTTGGTGCTCTTTTAATTCGGGATTCATAATAATTACCGTAGTGGAAAAGAAAAGAAACAGTAGAAAAGGATCCTTTAAGCCCACCTATCTTTTGGAACCTATACCATGTGTACGAGTAAGCGAGTGTGAGAGAATGGCCTACGTATAAGCATGCATCACCAACAGCAACAGGGGGCTGTGGGCAGCACAAATTGTCGTTAGTTCTCACCTCCACCGTTAACTAGGCTCAGGCTGCCTAGGTGGTCACTCTAGGTGTCTTGTATTTTTAAGTCCAGTCACTACCTGGTGCTTCTGAGTCTCAGAAGAGCCTCAAATTGTGGGCTCAGTTATTTCTTCTCTTGTCACTGTTGGGATGTTGCGATTCGTCTGTACAGCATCAGGCCCTTAGAATTTTGATAGGGTTAGGATTGGGACAAACAGAACGAACCCAAAATGATTCCATTCAATGGGTTCCACTTCCACATCCAGCGTTGCCTCATTGAGCCATCCTTTCAACTGATTCCATTCGACCCATGCGTGTGAATGTGAATCTTCGCGTCGATGTCAGGACTCGGGATCGTCCACTTCCCCAACAAATGGTAAAATTTCAAGTCCGGTCCAAGGGAGGTTTAGATTGAACCGGGTTCAACATAAAGCATGTCTTGTTCCATTTTATATGTTTTCTAATAAGAAGAATTAAGGCAGAAATCCGTAACCGTTGGTTCTCATGTCTGCTCCCAGACGAACACATGGAAAACATAAGCGCAGAACGAGGGAACATTTAGAGGACACTTTGGGACAGATCAGGCCCGAATCAGAAGAAGAATAAAAGACATAAGTGTAAATCTTATTACACGGAGGAAGAGCGAGGTCTTGAGAGGTTATAGACAAAGGAAAGAGACAATGGATCAGCAGCAGCAACAACAACAGCAGCAACACATACTCTTACAACAACAGCAACAGCAGCAGCAGCAGCAGCAGCAGCAGCAGCAGCACCACCAACAACAACAGCAACAGCAACTGCTGTTGTTACAACAATTGCAGAAACAAGCCCACCAACAGCAGCAAAAAGCGGCGGTGATTTCCCGCTTC
>JANIIA010000002.1:18468784-18481831 GCA_027478495.1 Erythroxylum alaternifolium
CGGGTGCGAGGGCGACTGGCGCGGGCGCGGAGCAGACGATGGGGGCAAGGAGAGGGCGGCGAGAGAGAGAGAGAGAGGCGCAGACGGGGGTGAGAGAGAGAGAGAGAGGAGAGTGACAGAGTGAGAGTCAGGGGGGAGGTCATGTAATTAGGTTTAAAGTTCCGAAAATTGCAATTTAGTCCTTGCAATTTTCGAAACTTACGGTACCGGCCGGTACCGACGTTGACAATTTCGTACCGGTTTCTGGCCAGTACAGTACCTTCCGGCGGCCAGAACGGTACAAAATCGTAAACACTGAGTACAACTGTACAATATAACAATGGACTATTTTGTCATTTAAAAAAAATTCAGGGACTATTTCATAAATTTAAAAAATTACCTTAAACGGTATTTAGTATTGACCGGTACCAGTATAGTATCGTACCAGAATCTAATCTGATACCAAATCCGATACGAAATTGACAACATTGCACACAATAGAAGAATTTTGAGAAGGGAAGGAGCCGTACGACTGAGAATGAAAACCGCGTTTGCCTTTGGCACTCGTCCTCGTCTTCTTTGGGCAGAGTGGAAATGGTATGTTGAACCATATTAACAGTAGGCATTCTTGTGCTTTAAGAAGCAGCTCATGCGCCACTAATTGACCATGTAAAAAAATAAAATCAGACAATCCTTTGTTGCAAACCTCCAATCATACCATCACATTCTGCCCCAAGCTTGCAAAAAATAATAGCACTATAGGGGAAATCGGTTATCCAGCTTAAGCCAAGGAATCTGCATTGGCATTTTCCTAATGAAGATATTCTGACACTGATTTATCATCTTTTGAAAGATTGTGAATTTCAATAAGCAATTGATTATGTTGGGCTTAACCAACAACACTACATGCAGGCAGTGTAAGCTGAATTGGTTTCTATCGTATTTGTAGATGAATTCAAGATTTCTTTTGGAGGAGTCGGTTTCGTTCCATGAAGAATTTCGTAGAGGCTGAAAAAATTGAGCAAAGATGTGAACTGAAGTTTCCATAAGATATAATTTTTGGAAGTATGTTTGATTAACTTGAGTTGTTGTTGTTGATGAAGAACCACAGAAGGCAGATTGAAAGAATGAGTCACGGAATGGGGACAAGAATGGAGGCAATCGAACCAGAAGAAAAAGAGGAAGAAGACAATTTTGTATTAGCCATAGAGCGACTCTAATCCTAAGTCAGAATATTGAGAAAATATCAGATAGCTTTCATTCATATGTTTTCAATATACAAGACAACTGTATATATACAACAATGCCAACATAATATTTAATGGGAAAACAAAATACATATATTATCATTATCAGGGTTGTTACTTGCAACAACCTAAAATTTGATTCTTTTTAGTTTACAGAAACATGCAAGAGTGGGCGGCGACTAACTTGGATACACATCAATGCCTGCATTTGGAGCAATGACTACCTGAAGGAAAGAAGCCTTTGCCAAATCCCAGAAACAATAATTATAGTATCCTCTTTGAAGTTATATTGTTAACCCATGGTAGCAGTCTCACTTAAGAATTCATACATGTAGTTTTCATCTAAGCAATGAGCATAAATACAAATATCAATCTTCTCAGTGTCCCGCTGTCGTGGAACTACAGGTCCAATGAGCTCTATATACATTCACACACTAGGGAAAAGTGTGAGAAACTCCCCCCAAAAGCCAGAAGTTATAAAAGCTTATTTTCAAGGTCAATGTAAGCATAACTGACTATATAACGTATCATTCAAGCTTTTCACAGGCGTAAGACATGCAATATGATATAAGGGAAGTGGCTAGTGAAAAAGCATATCAACGAGAGAGTGCAAGGGGATTTATCTCCGTTGATAATAATCCATCTAACAACTTATATGTTTTGATACTGAAGATATAGGATGTTAGTTTATACCCTTTTAGCCAATCATTTGGATGCAATTTGATGTATGACATTATTATTTAATTAATAAAAGGTATTCTTTATCTTTACATATTTAGTTAATTACATTTGATGTTTTAATATTGAAGATAAAATCTCTAGAATAATTACTTTATAATTAAAATTATGATGCAATCATAATTATGAAATTCAATTTACATTTACGTATTATTCCTAAATGTACCTAGTTGTAGTTTCATCAAGATGGGATATTGTTAAAATGATAAAGCTAGAACACAGTATGTTTCCTTCTTATGAAGAAAGTAATTGATCTTATAAATTAAAGTATAAAGATACTTAAACTAATGTGTGGGTGATTATTAGAGAATAAGTCATTGAACTGACCCGACTATGAGAATCCAAAATGAAATATTACTTATGTGTTTATGGATTTTATCATAATAATGATTGTATAATTGATTCTTAAACTTGAGATTACGAAGGTCTCTCATGTGAGAATTACTGTGTTTTGATACTACTTATGAACTATCCTAAAATAAGGTAGCCGGTAGTACTTGGATGCAATATGAATTATATGGAGATAGTTAAGTAAGTCAACAAAGGATTCGTCACTCTAAAGAAATTAGAGAGAATATTCTACTATTCTTGATTAGAAGTGATTTACGAAATTCTCTGGCTAGAGTTAATTGATATTTGAAAAAGGAAAATTTCAAATTTCAAGTATAAATCAATTACTAATTAGAAAAAACAAATATCATTAGAATAAAAGAGTAGACACTATATCTATACTCTGTCCAATTTGAATATTTGATGACAAAAAAATTAAATTATACATTATAACCATGCATGAACATATTAAGTCAAACTAATTTGACATTCTTGATATTTGGGTGGTCATGACATGTTGCTAGACGTCAATCTTGATCTATGATTATAAATTGTTTAATTAGAGAATTAAAAATAAATTAAAAAAAGTTTTAATTTATTTGATTCTAATTGTGAATTAGAATTATAACTTATAATTATTGTCAATATATTAGGAACCTAATGGGTCATACATTAAAGAGCAATTTGTGAAAGAAAAATCAGCTTTATTAAGTTGGACTTGATGATAAAGTTTGAGAAACTTTAGGGATCAAATATGAGATCTTTGATTTTATTAAAATTTAATTAATTATAATTATAATTTGATTATAATTATAATCAAAGAATTTAATTTTAATAAAATTAAAAATCCTAATGATTTTTTATTAATAGGAAGAAAGTTTAGAAGCTAGCACTTTTTTTTCTACCTCTCAAAAGGTCTTGAGAAATTGTTTTTGTAGATACCGATAGAAGCTGGACGATAAAACAACTTATGGTTGACACAATGAAGAATTTATCAAAAGATTTCAACATGAAACATGAATTAGGCATGATTCATACTTTATAATTTGTGTTATTATTCAAGTTCTATAATTATCAAGATTCGATTGAACTTTATAAAAAGTTGTTTTCCGCTGTACGCATGATTCGATCTCGATTAGATTCTAACATAAGACCCCAAAATGGATACATCTCACTAGAAGAATCAAAGAAAACTAGTAACGCAACACAATAGCATTCACACATCTAGATTCATAATTGACTTTTACCTTTTTTTTATTGATAATGAGCACCTAGTCTCTTTTCACATATCTCAAATGTAGCTTCTTGAGCAAAAGTGAAAATGAAATCGTTCAACAAATCCGCACACTTCAATTGTTACTCTAACTATTATGGTCTAGTCCCATTTTATAGATATTCACTTGAGTAATTCCACTAAATATGAACTCTATAGGTCTTAATTGTGTCATTGGATCAAAACAAGTGTATGTTATAAATTATATCCTTTTTGAAGAATTGAAGATAAGTTTGAACACAATAGTTGGATAAGATAAAAGCACTCAACAACATAAGCATTTTAAAGTTTAAATAACTTTTGTTAAACTACAATTTTATTAAAATTTGATTTCTAGAATTTGAGTAATACAAGTGTGTGTGTGTGTGTGTGTGTTTGTGTGTATCGATTTGTACTTAATTATAGTGGTAGTTAACATAAGTCTTTTAAAAAAGTTTTAGAGAAAGTTAAAAGAGATAGATAGCTATAGTTGTCTTACAAGGTGTTCTTGAGTGGCAGAGCTCAAAATATTTATCGTTTCTATCCTTCTATTTGATATAGTGCATTTTATTTGTGGTTCATCCTTTAGTTTTTATCTCTACATTGGAAGGTTTTCCAAGTTAAAATCACGTGTTCGTGATTTTTCATTCATCTTTATTGTATGAGTAGTTTGTTAATGGTTAAGTGATCTTGTAAAAGTTATTGTTTGGAGCCTTAAAAAGTGTTATCAGAGCCTTAGGTATAGAGAATGGCAATAGCTTTATAATGAAGTTAACTTCTACCCATTAGTCGATATGGAGACTAATGATAGAAGATATGTTGTATTACAAAGATCTCTATGATCCAATTGATATGGACAAAAGTGTAAAAGAATATGTCCCATCTAAACTGGAAAAGATGAAAGATAAAGAGTGGGGGAAGATGAAGAGGGAGATCTTGTTAACTATCAGAAAGTGGATTGATAGCATTATCTTAAATCACGTATGCTAAGAGATAGATCCTTTCGAGTTGTGGAAGAAGTTGGAGGGTCTCTGTATGAGAAAAAATACTCACAACAAGGTCTCCTTAATTAAAAGTTTTGTAAACCTAAACTTAAAGGCTAGGAAATTGATGTCAGAGCTTCTTGACAAAATTTTAGGGCATTATTAATAAGTTGACTATATGAATATTATCCTCGATGATTAATTACAAGCATTGTTCCTATTAAGTTTTTTTATCGAATAGTTATGAAACTTTGGTGATGACTATCAACAACTCCACTTTGAATGGTATGCTTTCTTTGGACGTGATCAAATAGAGCTTGTTGAATGAAGAGATTAGGAGGAAGGAGATTGCTGTCAATAATGTGTAGGCTCTTGTGGTCAAAAATTCAGGAAGAAGCAAGAATAAAGATTCGAAAGGGTAAGGTAAGTTAAAGAATAAGTCGAAGTCGAGAGATGGCAAGGAGATCAATACATGTCACTATTGTACCAAACCTAGTCACATAAAGAAGTTTTTCTATAATTAAAAGAGAGACTAAAAAAATAAGACAACCAGAAGGATTAAGATGACAACAAGACGATGCTAATGACATCAAGCACAGAGGATGAAATGTCACTTATTTATGCAATTAGTGAGTGTCTTTATATTAGTCACTCAAATTTGGAGTGACTTGTTAATATATGGGCATCTTGTCATTTTATTCCAAGAAGATAGTACTTTACCAACCATAGGAGTGGTGAATTTGAAACTGTGAAGACAACCAAAACTCCACTAGTACGTCACATCCAAATTTAAACCTAATTTAGGTTTAAATTTAGAGTGAATTGTTAATATATAGGCATCTTGTCATTATATTCCAAGAAGATAGTACTTCACTAACCATAGGAGTGGTGATTTTGAAACTGTGAAGACAATTAAAACTCCACTAGCATCGTCGACATGGGAGACATAACCAACATTAGATTAACGTTGACCTCAAGATCTCAAATTTTAGTTTGCAAATGTGCTTGACTAAAAGGGATATCAGTATACATTTGGTGATGGCAATTGGAAGTTATCTAAAAGGGCATTAATAATTGCTTATGGTAAGTTGTGCTACACTATATATAAGACACATTTGAAGGTGTGTGATGGAGAATTAAATGCAGTTTGATTTGTGGCACTGGAGATTAGGATACATTAGTGAGAAGGGGATCAAGTTTCGCTAGAAAATCACTTATCCTTACAAAGACTGTGATTTCTCTTAACCCCTATAATCATTGTGTGGCGAGAAATTAGCGTTAAGTGTCTTTTTATAAGAAGTATACAAAAAGGAAGATGAAGTTGAAGCTGGTGCATTATAATGTATGTGGTCCCATAGAGGTGGAGTCTTTGGGTAGTTATAAGTACTTATTACATTTATCAATGATGCGAGACATAAGAATTGAGTCTTTATCCTGAAAACAAAAAGCTAAGTGCTAGAGACCTTTTGAAGATTTCATGCCATAGTGAAAAGGGAGATGGAGAGGAAACTAAAGTATCTCCAAACTGACAATAAAGGCAAGTATTCCTCTAGTGAGATTAAAGAGTACTGTGCGAGACATGATATAAGATATGAGAAGATGGAACCTGGTACCCCATAACACAATAATGTTAGAGGATGAATAAAATGATTTTGGAGAAGGTTTGATATATGCTTCGAATTTCCATCTTACTAAAGTCCTTTCAGGGTAAGGAGGCCAAAATCATAGTATTTATAATCAACAAAACTCTTTCAGTCCATTTAAATCTTAACATCCCAAAAGAGTGTAAAAAAGGAAGGATCTAACTTGCTTCTAAGGGTTTTTAGATGAAAGGCTTTTAAGTACAAGCTAACAGAGTCGAGATTGAAACTAGATTCAAAGAATACTTCTTGTCCATTTGTTGAATATGATAATAAGGAGGTTAACTGTAGGCCCTATAACCCAAAAAAGTGCAAGGTTATTAGAACCCATAATGTAATCTTCTATAAGTATGAGATGGGTACATATCTCACTAAATAAAATAAAACTACTTCTAATAGTTTGTTACTTGGTACTATAGATACCACTCCTGTTTCAACTTCTGTTGATCAGTCTATATGTGAAAAAGGTTAAGGAAATGAACTAGCACATGAAGGTGATGGTCAGATGCAATCTAATGGAGATGAGTCACATCATATGGATGATGTAGAAGAGGTTCGTAAGCTTCACGTGTAGGAGGAACAAAGTGTAGGAAAATGTCCAACTTCAAAGGTCAATTAAAGATAAGAAGCCTTTGACAAGATATCCTAGTTCAAGATATATCCTAATCACTATTGAGGGAGAGCCAAGGAATCTTCAAGAAGTTCAATCACTCAAAGTCAAAGGAAAAGATGACTTGGTGTAGAAGTTGAAGAAGAGAATTTATGGACTCAAACAGGATCCAATGAAATGGTATAAGAATAGTTTCAACAAATTGATGAAGATGGTTCTAGAAAATAAGCTTGAACTTTATAGTAAGCTCACAGGGATGACATTCAACTGATTTTTTGGGGTGGTATATTTCTCTTCTAAAATGGGATAAAGGGTGAGATTATTACGGATTCAACCCCATTTTATAGATGTTCACTTACTAATTTCATTAAATCCCCATTGATCTTAAGTATCTCATCATATTAAAGGAGTGTATGTTATAAATCTTATCCTTTTTTAAGTTTTAAAGATAAGTTTGAAGGAAGTAGTTGGATAAGACAAAAACACACAATAATAGGAGTGTTTTAGAGTTTAAATAACTTCATTCAACTATAGCTTTATCAAAGTTTGATTTCTAGAATTTGTTTAGGAGTAGTGTTGGTATGTGTGTGTGTGTGTGTGTATGTGTGTGTGTGTATTTGTACTCAATTCTAGAGCTGGTTGGCATAAGTCTTTTGAGAGAGCTTCAGAGAAGTTGAAGGAGGTGGAATAGTTGTAATTATCTTGTGAAGCGTTCTTGAGTGAGAGAGCTAGAAACCATTATCATTTGTATCTTGCTGATTGATTTAGTATATTTTATTTTCCATTTGTCTTGTAGTTTTTACCTCTAACATAGTTTTTCATGTTAAAATAATGTGTTTGTAATTTTCAATCATCTTTATTGTGTGAGTAATTTGTTATTGGTTGAGTGACCTCAAAGTTCTTATGAGCATTATTGTTTGGATCCTTAACAAGTGGCATTAAAGCCTAACATTAACCTCTCATACTCGAGCTTGTGGTCATTTCAACGTAAAAGTTAATAAGTGACATATTAGTAAGAAACAACATTGTAGAAGCACAACATATTATCGGAGGGCATCTATACCATGTTTGAAGTCTTTTATTGGAGCACTCCATTTTCATTCCAATTAAGAATCATACTTCACTCCTAGAAGTTTCTCTCTGTCCCTACTAGTTATTCCTTCTTATTCCTTCCGTCTCAGCTACCTCTTTGTTTTTTTCTTTCCACGCTCCCTTTTTCTCTTTTTCCTCACCTTCATGACAATCTCACTCCAAGTTTATTATATTTTTAAGAAAATAACTTTTCTATTAAAAACCTCAAATTTCACATTATATAAAAAGAAGTCTAATGTTTTAAAACTATTCAAATTAAACTGTTAACTAACAAATTATTTAATCTCATTAAAATTTTATCAATTTTGACGTTATTTTTTATTTTTTCTTTTGCATAAGTCTTTTACAAAAGATAAACTTTATTATAAGAAAGAAAAGCAGTTTCGCAGTGAAAATGATGCTGATAATTTATACTTATAACATTAGTCTCCATACCTAACACTTAGTCTTTTACAAAAGATAAACTTTATTATAAGAAAGAAAAGTAGTTTTGCAGTGAAAATGATGCTGATAATTTATACTTATAATATTAGTCTCCACACCTAACACTTGAAAATTATCACTGAAGGAAACAACTCTCCATATTCATTACAATTCGGTATGATAATAATGATATTGAATTAATAAGAACAAAACCGCAAACACACAAAATCCGATCACATTCATGGTTAAGAGGGGCAATATTGTCAATCCTATAGATAAGCAACGAGGTCAAGAAAACTAGCCTTGTCAAGCACTACAACCTCTTATGCACCAAAAGGATCAACAAGAATAGGAAAAAGAACAAATAATAATATATTAGTCCTTTGTATCTACGCAACCATAACAAAAGTTTCCTTACAAACTTACTGTAAAGAATGATGCAAGCTAAAATGTTTTCCCATCTTATGTGAATACTAAACTTGCATTTGTAAATACAACTCAAACCCTTTTTTAAGCCAAATTTTTTAGTCATAATTCAATCCAAAATTTGTAGAACACTGCCATCGTTTGAAACAAATGGATTGATTTGAACCCATAAAAATGTTGAGATAGATGTTAGAAGTATTATCCAAACAATGATTATGGTTAGGAGCTTGTCTTGCTTCCTAATTAATTTGTCAAAGAATGGGTAAAGATGGATAATGACACAGAATGCGAATAACAACATACCAAAGAGAAGACCTACAAATCATAATCATTCTGTTTCTTTTCTATTGATTCTTTTTTTTCTACACTTTCTCTTTATTTATTATTCGGTATTGATTTGTTGTTATCAAGTAATATTATAGCACCATTTTGCTACCTATTTCCTCACACATTCTTATAATATATTTTTTGTAATGTCTTTAATAGTTTGAACTTTGAACCTAAAAATCACAAAAAGAAAACTAAAACCTAAGTTTGTCATCGAAGGCCCTTTTCGCTATTGACTCTTGTTGTTACTACCAACTCTTGTTGTCATTGTTGCTTCTAATGTTAAACATTAATCCATTATTTTTATGGACTATGATCCATATTTTAACCCATCATTTAGAATCCATTATTTAAAATTATCTAATGGTTAAAAGTTAGGTGGATATTATATTAAATGATGGAAGTTTGTAAAAATATTAAATGTAATTGGGTGAAGGTTGAATCTAAAACTCTCTCATGTATCCTTTAAATAGGGGATGAGTCTCACACTATAAGTTAAGGCAAAAAGTAAGAAGGGCTTATAATAGAAATCTTCATTTCCTTCAATTGCTCTTCTACTTCACTTTCCTAAATTCCTTTCAAATATCGTTATTCCAATAAAGTGATATTAAGAGCTAGGTTATCTTAGTCATAACTATATAACAAAAAGGATGACAAACAATATTTTTTTCCTTCCAATTCCTTTGCCTCACTAAAGACAACTATGAAAATTGGTGTATTCGAGTAAAGACATTACTAGTCTTTTATGATGTACTGGAGGTCGTAGAGAAAGGTTATGAGGAACCTCAAAATAAGGCTTCTTTGAGTCCTACCTAAAAGAAGGTTTTACATAAAGCCAAAAGAATGGATCAACAAGCCCTCACTCTCATCCACCAGTTCTTGGACGATGTCGAATTCAAAAAAGTTGCAAATGTAATAACTTTAAAATAGGCATGGGAGATTCTTCAAAATGCTCACAAGGGCTTTGGTAAAGTAAAGAAGGTATGTCTAAAAAATATTCTCGTGAGTTCGAATCTCTTAATACGAAAGAGTTTTAATCTATTTAAGATTATCGCACTCAAGTGTTAATCATTGTTAATGGAATGAAAAGAAATGGAGAAGCCTTAAATGGTGTAGAGTGATAGAGAAAATTCTTCAATTTTAACTCTAAGCTTTAATTATATTGTTGCTACAATTGAAGGATTAAAAGATATAGACTCCATAATTGTTGTTAAACTCATAGGGCCTCTACAAGATAATGAAGAAAGGTTAAGGAAGAAAAATAATCAAGAAGTTATAAAGCAAGTTCTTCAAAGTAAGCTTATCATAAACATGGATGGGGAAACCAAAGAGTTCATGGATGTAGTAGAGGTTGGAGCCATAAATGTGGTGGAAGAGGGGAAAATATCAAGGCAATCAAGAAGAAAAAGGAAGCCAAAGTTTTCCTTTAATTAGGGGACGTAAAGATGGAAATCCATCAAGTAAGCATTAAAATGCTCAAGTTCAAAGCTATACTTGTCAAAGGTATGGGCATTATGCGTCAAATAGTTAGAACAAAAGTCAAAATGTGAATGACAAGGTATGCTCACCAAAAAAAAGTCATCAAGAAGAAAGGGAGCTTACTTTATTAATAGCATAATGCAAGGAAGAAAAAGAAGAAGATATTACATGGCACCTTGACACAGGAGCAAGCAACCATATGAGTGGAAGTCAAGATATGTTCTTTGACCTTAATACAAGAATATAAGGTGCTGTGATGTTTGAAAATGGCTATAAAAGGGAGAAGTGACATTTTTATCCACCTAAATAATGATAGGCATAAATTTATTTTTAAGTTCTACCATATGCCTGATATGAAAAATATTATCTTAAGTTTATGATAGTTTTTAGAGAAAAATATGAGATAGAATTTAAAAATGGACATTGTAAGATAATAGATGAGAGCAAAAATTTGATAACCAAAATGGAAATGAAAAGAAATAGATTATTCTCCTTAGATATTCAAACTAACGTTGCTAAATACCTATAAGCATGTGTAAAAGAGTATTCTTGGCTTTCACACTTAATGTTTGATCATATAAACTTTAATAACTTAAATTTATTCTCAAGAAAAGATATTGTAAAAGGTTTGCCTTACATTGATCATCCTAGTAAACTATGTGAATGTTTTCTTTTTGAAAGGAAAACTAGAAAAAGCTTTCCGAAAGAAGCTAAATCAAGAGAAAAGAAGAAATTAGAGCTAGTCTGTGCAGATATTTGTGGACCGATAAATCCAAGTTCTTATAATAAAACATGCATTTTTTACTCTTTATTTATGATTTTAGTTGTAAAACTTGGGTAGGTTTTCTTAAACAAAAATTAGATGCATTCTCTATATACAAGAAGTTTAAAGCTATCGTAAAAAAAAGAGTGATCATAAAATTAAATTATAAGATCTAACAGAGGAGTAGCGTTTACATCCAAAGAATTCAATAACTAATATGAAGATAATGGGATATGTCATCCTTTAACCATACTGAAGTCTCTGCAATAAAATGGTGCAGGTGAAGAAAAAAAACAATTCTAGATATAGTGCGAAGCATATGAAAAGTTAGAAGATGTCGAAGGAGTTTTAGGCTGAAGTTGTGAGCTGTGAAATAGATATATCCTATAGGAGTGTCTTAAAAAGTCTTTATGAAATTACTCCAATAGAGGCATAGAATAGAAAAAAACCAAATGTAAAGCACTTGTGAGTCTTTAGAAACATAACTTATGCCCATATTTCGAATGAAGGGAATACTAAACTTGTTGATAAAAGTCAAAAGTTGGTCTTCATCGGCTATGACAATATCTCTAAAGGTTACAAGCTTTATAACCAACTTAACAGAAAGATCATTATGAGTAGAGACGTTAAGTTTGATAAGGAAGCTTTATAGGATTGATGTAATAAAGAGAATGAAGATTGCAATTTCTTTCATATATTTAGAGAAAAAGTAAAAAGTAATTAACCAGTTAAATAAATCACTAGTTCACCATCAATTACTACTTTATCATAAGTTCAACATCCTTCATCAAGCTTAAGTTCTAATAAAGAAGTCCAATGATATCAAATTATGGAAGAAATTTATAGGGTCACTAAAATTTTAAATGACCAATTTAACCTCCTTTATCTATTTATTGATTGTGAGCGCATAGACTTTCAAAAAGACATAAAAGACAAAAGATGGTTAGGCGTCATAGATGAGGAGAATAAGGCCATAAAGAAGAATGTCGTATGAGAGCTGGCAACACTTCTTAAAGGAACACAAGGTGATTAATGTAAAATCGGTCTATAAATTAAACAAAAATACAAGTTGAGAGATATAAGGCAAGATATGTGGCTAAAAGGAATAGTCAAAGGTCCACTGTTGATTATGACAAGGTGTTTGCGCTTATAACTCACTTGGAAACTATAAGACTTATCATCTCTATAATACCACAAAATAAGTAAAAAATTCTACCAAATGGATATAAAATTTGCATCCTTGAATGGCTATATTGAAGAAAAAATCGATGTTGAGCAACTAATGGGATATGAAGAAAAGGAGCAAAGTGGCAAAGTTCTGAAGTTAAAAAAAGCTCTTTATGGCTTACAATAAGCTCCAAGAGCTTGGTATAGCCGTATAGAATTATTTTAAAAAATAATTCCTCAAAGTGTTCTTATAAGTTTTCTCTCTTCTCCAAGCATGAGAAGGGAGATATATTGCTTGTGTGCTTGTACGTGGATGATTTAATCTTCACAGGCAATAATCTAAGTGTAACATCTCGTCTCCTATACATACGGCTAGAACACATAATTGTGAGACATTTATATGACTTAAGCTAAATGAATGTTAGACACAAGTTATTTGTAACATATATATCAGTTGGCACATTCACCCAAATATATATGTAACACCCCATTACCCTAGAGTACGTACCGGGACGCCCGTAGGTCATTCCGACACATAACCTAAGATAATGGAGCGCTACGTGAAATAACTATCGAACTCCACATGGCATC